>CM039515.1:44300067-44900067 GCA_022432975.1 Begonia masoniana | reverse complement strand
TTCACGCGGTCGCCTGCTGTTAAAATGCACGGATGACCTCGACTTCACGCGGTCGCCTGCTGTTAAAATGCACGGATGACCTCGACTTCACGCGGTCGCCTGCTGTTAAAATGCACGGATGACCTCGGCTTCACGCGGTCGCCTGCTGTTAAAATGCACGGATGACCTCGACTTCATGCGGTCGCCTGCTGTTAAAATGCGATTGACCGCACGTCGTTTTAAAGAGGGTTAGCTTGTTAACATATAATAATTTAAATTTTACGCCGTAAATAAATATAGTTGATTGTTTTTTTGTCACTGCCCTTTTATTCTAAGGTTTTTTATTTTTATATTTTTTCCCAAAAGTAAATAAAGTGATGATGTTTTAATCACTCTATTATATACATATATATATAAAATGCACGGATGACCTCGACTTCATGCGGTCGCCTGCTGTTAAAATGCGATTGACCGCACGTCGTTTTAAAGAGGGTTAGCTTGTTAACATATAATAATTTAAATTTTACGCCGTAAATAAATATAGTTGATTGTTTTTTTGTCACTGCCCTTTTATTCTAAGGTTTTTTATTTTTATATTTTTTCCCAAAAGTAAATAAAGTGATGATGTTTTAATCACTCTATTATATACCTTCCATTGATATTGTGACAGTGGAGTTGACCATTTCAATTGTTTTTTAACGTTATATGCATGCATTATTGAAATATCTTGCTCACAGGCCTCGGAAATTAGCCGCAGTATATGACTTCTTTCCATGTCACACCTACGTATGAACTTGAAACGAAACAATTTGTAATTAATCGATGAAACTTGAATATAAAAAAATAGTCAAAGATTCACGTGCTTAATTTTTTAAAAATATATGTGTATGCATGATATTATGATCGAGTCGTGCGGCTGGAATTGATTTTTTTTCCTAATTTAATCACTTCGTTCTTGTTATATTTGATTATATGAATTGATTTTTTTTCCCTAATTTAATCACTTCGTTGTTATCATATTTGATTATATGCACTTTAGTCAATCAGACAAAAACGGTTACGAAAACGTATTTCTATTTATCTTTGTTGAAAACCAAATGAAAATTGAAGAAGAAAATGCATAAAATTATAGATATAAAAATTTACGTGAAAAAACACAAGACAGGAAAAATCACTTGTAGAGTCGAGAAATTTAATAATCAAAATTAGTACAATGAACTTTGTCACGGATCCCGCCGAATTTAACAATCTTGTTAGAGTTAGCTCACCCAAAATCTTAATTTATTAGCAAAAAAAGTTTGTAGTGTGATATAATTGAATAATTAAAAACATAAATATTTGAATTCTATTCATTTCTCATTTTTGACTTTCAATTTCTAGGTTTTCAATATTTGATGGCACATAAATTAATGTATTTTTCTTGGTCTCGTATAGTTTATTTGGTTCATACGTACACGTAAATCTCGATATTATTTCTTCTTTTTCGCTTTTTAATATTTTTTTCTCGTAATAGACAAATCAAATATAATAAGATTCCTTTGACTTTTAGTTTTGAGTTGTTTACTCTCATAGAAAGTCTTTATTTTCTTCGTATCTTATTGTCTTTTGGAAGTTCACATTGACAAAGCATTCTTCCATTTTAAATTAAGAAAATAAACTATAATTCTAGAACCAAACAATATATACATATATATATATATATATATATATATATATGAACGTAACGTCAACTTACAATAAATAACATGGTAGTTTTAAATCATAGGTTAAATGAATTTCTGCTTCCGCAAGTTTTTACAAGAGATGTGAGTTTAAAAATAAATGTAGTACACTAAAAAGTCTTAATTTAATAAAAAATAATATGTAATTTAATATCCTATGAATTTAGCTTGCGTAATTTCTAACCCCTTGTTCAAACTTTGTTTGTGACGACCCCAACCCGTCGGGACCGTCACGGGATTTGACTGAACTTTGAGTTTGATTTACACATTTTTGGACGTAAAATTTTTTGACTTTTTAAAACTCTTGAACATTTAAAATGGCAAGACATAAAGTTGAAGACATAAAATGGAAGACATAAAATGGAAGACGTAGAATGGAAGACATAGAGTGGAAAACATGACATAAAGTGGAAGACATAAACTGGAAGACATAAAGTGGATGACATAGAGTGGATGACATAGAGTGGATGACAGAAGTAGATGACATAAAGTGAATTACAGAAGTGGATGACAGGAGTGGATGACATAGAGTGAATGACAGAAGTGGATAACATCAGTGGATGACATAGAGTGGATGACAGAAGTGGATGACATAAAGTGGATGACAAAAGTGGATGACAAAAGTGGATGACAGGAGTGGATGACATAGAGTGGATGACAGAAGTGGATGATATAGAGTGGATGACATAAAGTGGAAGACGTAAAGTGGAAGACGTAAAGTGGAAGACGTAAAGTGGAAGACGTAAGGTGGAAGACGTAAAGTGGATGACATAAACACTTTTATCTCAACACTCCGCCGATCGATCGGCTACCTCTCTGTTTCACATCTACACAACCTGATAACTTCACAACTTACTACAAACCTCTTTAGACACAAAATGTTTCCAAAACCTCAAACAGACTCGATTCAAAACATGATTTTTGTACATGTTAGAGATCATGAAGGAAATTCAAGAAAACTGACTGAATGGATAGCTCTAAAACCAGAGAAATCCATGCACAACCTAAAAGAGCAAACCCCAAGCAATTCCAGAATATTTCAAGACATACATTTAACTGTCAAACAGAAGTTTTAAATACATCAACAGAAAGTTTGTACATCGTTTTAAAATCCAAAAAGCTGTACAGAACTTGACATAACTTTAGAAAAATACATCCTCACAAGAATAACATTTGTCTGACTGCAGCAACCAATCCTCATGAGCTCGATCCGCCAACTTCATCTACTCTTCAGCTTGATGCACAAAGTTCTCATATGGAGGATTCATACCTACAACAGGGAGTTCAACTATGAGCCTAGAGCTCGGTAAGAACATACAATGCAAAGTGATGCACGTGCTGTGCACGAACATTTTCAAATACATGAACATTACATTACGTTTCATTGGACAGGAAGGTATAAGTGAGAGGAAGAGCTGGTGCAACAGGAGTACATGCCACAAACAGGATATAACAGGAGTACATGACAGGATGTCAGTCCTTGTCAACACTTAACCGATACATTATATTCAGATTTTAACTTTCATAACTTCAAATCTGGTACTAAGAAAACATTTGTATGGTTTTCCAGAAAACGTGTATGCATGGACATTCATTGTGCTTAAACATAACTTAAACAGGCTACAGGATGACAAGCAGAACAGAAAACAGGATAACCAGCAAAAACAGAAATAAACTCACTCAACTTAGGACTTAACCTACCACTTAACTACCCGACAACCAAAAACCTAGTATCTCCGTGCTGTAGGGCCTTAAGGGCCAACTTATACGCATGAACTTACCTGTTGTCCGTTGCAAGTCTTGAACGTCTCGGTGAGTCTCAAACCTATATTATGCACAATCAGACATTAACCCAAAACTTCAACAAACTAACGTTTTAACTATTCTAAACTCGATGACTAGGGTAGAAGGTTACCTTTACTAGAGAAAACAGGAAAGAACAAGTTTTGGAATGGTTGCAGTCGCCTGGAAGAGAGAATACATAGAAGAGAAGATGGAAAAATTGAAGGTTTCACGTAAGAGAGAAGAGAAGGCAGGAAGAGAGAGAGAAGGCTTGTCTTCTTCAACAAGTTGTCAAGTGTCAATCATCCATTGGTTTACTTCCACCAACCTTAATTGTTTTTCCAAAATATCATTCCATTGATTTCTAACTAAATTGTTATTTAGTTTCGTCGGTTCGGTCTTACGAATCACCCTCATCCAATTAGACACATTGACAATCTCATTAAAACATTCATTGTATAAATATCAAATTTATCCCGTATAACAATTCAGGGAATATCTACATGGTCAAAATGCCGGGTGTTACAATAACAACCCTCAATCAATTTTTGAAGATGTGTATAATATTCTGCTCGAATTCTCCTTCTTCAAGTTTTTGTGGGTTATTGCATTGGGAGTTGAGGATTCCGCTGTAAATACACTAGCAATTTAGTTGAGAAGAGGGAGGAGAGGGGATTATGGGCATGAACAAGAAGTTAGTTTCTCTCAGCTTTACTTTGTTTATTTTTATTTTTTCTTCGTCAGTGTAACAAACGGCATCAGAGCCATGGCTAAAATTTATGCATAATCTCTGGGATAATTATAATTCTAAGCTTTATTTCATAGAAAGTTACTCACTTTTTTTTTCAATTTTTATTTGATTAGTAGTTTAATTTCTCATAAGTAAAAATTCTCATAAATTTTAAATTATTCATAAATAGAGTTATTTTTTCAACCTCATACAAAATGCATTATCAGAAGCAAGAGCTCACACTAATAAATTTGATGATAGTTTCTAGTCCTTGTATATACATGAACAATTAAAGAAAAGTTTGAAATGAGCGAATCCACTATCTTTATTTTTGTTCAAATGTTCTTTTTAACTATGTGTTATAAAATTTAAAATAGGGAGTCAAGTGAACTTTGTTACTTCAAATAAATTTCAGCGGACCATTAAAATTAATGGCCTAACAAGACATCTGCTTCACCATGTCTTATTATACATGGTCATAATATTATCTCTTTAAAATAAAACCCCATTGAGCATTAATGTGATACGAAAAAACCTAAATGTTCAAACCAAATTAGTAATAACATTTAGAGACGAACATATAGTAGTGATTGAAATTTCGTACTAGTTTCTCGTGAGATCGATACTTTATTTTTCACTATATTACTTGAGACTTGCATTATTCAAATAACCAAGGATATTATAGTTTTGGATAATTTACAACAACAGGTAATTAATGTCGTAAAATATGTCACCTTGACTGTGCCAACTCATTTTATAAAAAACGAGAATGACCCAAGATCATTAATTGTGTTTATCCTAGAATAATTGGAAAAAAAATAAATTTTTAAATTATTCATAAATAGAGTTATTTTTTCAACCTCATACAAAATGCATTATCAGAAGCAAGAGCTCACACTAATAAATTTGATGATAGTTTCTAGTCCTTGTATATACATGAACAATTAAAGAAAAGTTTGAAATGAGCGAATCCACTATCTTTATTTTTGTTCAAATGTTCTTTTTAACTATGTGTTATAAAATTTAAAATAGGGAGTCAAGTGAACTTTGTTACTTCAAATAAATTTCAGCGGACCATTAAAATTAATGGCCTAACAAGACATCTGCTTCACCATGTCTTATTATACATGGTCATAATATTATCTCTTTAAAATAAAACCCCATTGAGCATTAATGTGATACGAAAAAACCTAAATGTTCAAACCAAATTAGTAATAACAAATATATTGTTAGATTTCGATGTGATCTGAATTTTATTTGGGTCAGACTGATTATGTACACGTTAAAACTTTTATTAGAGTTTTATTTTCTATATAAATTTATGTAAACTAGAGTCACAAAACACACTATTGTATTTTGATCTTCATAGTGATATTATTTTCTACCCGTAATTTTTTTCTCAAAAATTTTTTCACGTAAATCTAATATCTAACGCATGTTCCTATTTTTCTTTTTTCAATTCTCATTTGATTTCTAACATATATAGGTGTGTATATATATACACCTATATATATATATATAGGTATATATATATATATATGAAGAATTGATTTGCTTAACCAAAGGTCACGACAAATTGATTTGTTAAATCAAAGGTCACGATACATTTAGGGGACTATCATAATATGCACACCTTATAGGGGTGGGCACGGTCCGGTCCGGTCCGGTTCCAGCTTGGAATCAGACCGGACCGGTCATTTCGGGAATTAATTTATTAAGACCGGAACCGGTTCCTCCCGAAATTAATTTTTCGTTGGTTCATCTTTTCTGTGTTTTTACTTTGTAACAGATGGTCTAAGATTGCATCTCATCTCCCAGGAAATACAGACAACGAGATAAAAAACCACTGGAATACCCACATAAAAAAGAAATTAAAAAAAATGGGTATCGATCCTCAGACCCACCAACCAATTTCTTCTTCATCTGATCGAAAAACAAAATCCCATCAAGAGAAAGTCCAAGAAAAACACAAAATCCAACAACTTTGTGATACTAATCATGAAACGCCAACAACCTACTCGACCGCCATTGAAGGTACCTTCAAAGAAGAAGACAAAATCGTGACAGAAAAAACAGCAGCCATTGATGCAATTCCTCCTCCTTCTGCATCTTTCTCTTCATCTTCCTCAATGTCCTCTGATTCAAACTCTCCATCGACCTTTTTCCAAGATCTGCAGTTTTTTCCAGATTTTGGGGGGCCCTGTGATTATTATGACAGTATCGGCTGTAACTTAGGGTTTTGGCCGGAAGATGAGTGTGTAAACAATTGGGAGACGGTGGTTGATGAAGATGAAGCCTCAAAGCTGATGGTTTATGATAATATTAGAAACAGGGATTTCATCAGGGAAGGGGCTTTTCTCAGTAGTCCCACGGTTCCCGGTTCTGTGAACAACAGAACCGGACCGTGGACCGCGGTTCCGGTCCTCATGGATATGGGAATCGGAACCGCGACCATAACCCAAAAATCGCCCAAATAACCAGACCGAACCGACGGTCCAGTCTGGTCCACCGGTTTTGCCCACCCCTAACACCTTAGGGTTAGGTCATGACTTGATAACAAGTCTTATTTTCTTCACTTCCTTCTTTTTTTGAAAATGGCGTGTTTGGTTTGATGCATAAATGTTAAAAAGAAGTTGATTTAGTCAAGATGTTGATCTAGTTAAGATGTCCCCATGTCTATACTGATCTTTAGCACCTACTACATTTATATCACCCTTTACATCGGTTAAAATCAGAGCCAATTTGGTAAAAAAAAAATTCAAATATAACTCTTGAATTTCAAATCTATTTTTTCTACATCTCTGTCAGCCAGAGCTCCTTTGGGAACTCGTTTGGTCTAAACAAGATCTTTGCAACTAATTACGAGAATGCAAAAATGATCTAAAATCAAGAAATTATGAGATATGACTTATATTGATCGTACAAGTTGAAACAAAACTCAAAAACAAAGCCGCTAGGTTTGGCTCCAACCAAACAACATTAAACTACTAGAAGCTATACATGCACATAAATAATATATAATCAAAAGGGGTCTACATCTTTTTTGATTTGTCTTCCTTAGTTCATACTCTAAGATATATTTAAATCAAAGCGTGTTGTGTCACATTCAAGTGTCCTTTGACCATAGCATTGAATTTGGGACAAACACTGAATTTTTCAATCAAATAAAATAATAATATTTATATTATTATTTAAATAAATTTCATTCTCTTTCTTCCACCTCATCTCTTAAGCAACTTCAACTAATTTTGCACTCTAATGATAGCCTAGTTCGTTGCTTATAAAATAATTTTATATTAATTTTAATATTATTTTTTTTTTACATATATATAATCATAATATCATTAAATTAAATAAATATTATAGTTTATATTTATAAAAGAAATAAATATTATAGTTTGAGAATCAACCAAAATTAATATTAATTATATGTAATTAAAATACAAATAAAAAATTACACAAACATGGTTACCGTCCAAAATATTAAAGAAAAAATTTCCAATTAAAATAAACAAATAAATAAAATTTAAAAAAGCAATAAATATAACATTTAATTTAAATAAAATAAATAAATAAATAAAATTTAAACAAAAATCCACGCTGACTAGGCGTGACTCAAGGATTGCTTAAAAAAACAAGGGAAAAGTACCATTTAGACCCTAACGTATAGGGTCAGTGACCATTTAGTACCTAACGTTTGTTTTGTACTCAATCAAACCCTAACGTATAAAACGTTGGCAATTCAAACCCTACTGTTAATTTTTCAATTAAATTTAACAGATTTTTTTCAAAATTCCTAAACTACCCCCCTCTCTTCTCTCTCTCTCTCTCTCTCTCCTCTCTCTCTCTCTGAACAGAGGCCAAAGACCCTGAACAGAGGTCAAACCCAGATCCCTGAACAGAGGTCACCGCCGTTCAGAAAGTGCCGTCACCGTCACCGAGTTCACTTAGAAATGGCTGAAAACTCACAACGTAGTAAATGGCAAAGTTATCTTTGTCTTCCATAAAACTGGATTTAAGCCGAAATCGGATCATATAAATAACCCAAAGCGTGGTCGCCAGAGTAGCCGTATCGAGTAATGTGTGAATGTCATATTCCATGACAAAACTACAATACAGTCCAACAGTTAGAAACATGGCAGTTAGCTCCTGTGATTTGAGGGAAAGTCCTAGAGAGAAGTCAAGTACAAATTCATTAGGGCAGATGACAATATGAACACTAGAAAGATCTGGAAACCAAAGACGACGCAAAACACAGGAAGAAAATGAAAATTTAGCTATCTCAAAAACCAAATCCTTCGCAATTTAAATCCAGAAAGTCCCAATTTTAGCAACAAAAACCAAACATTAAATTTCCAGTGGCTCGAGTCTGAAAACCCTAAACCCAAGCTGCAAGATTGAGCTCTAGGCCATGGAAATCTGAAGTCGTTCACCGAGCAATTGAGAAAACAACAAGAATCAAAGAAACCACAAAAATAGTCACCTTTTTATCGACCTTTACCTGCACAAGTCTTCTCCTTCGTAAGCTTGTAAATGAGAACGGAGATTCCAATGGCGTGGACAGCTTCGGCGGCAACAAAAAGATTATCGTGATCGTGAACCACCATGTGAAGAGAAACCAGAGCTGCCATACCGGTAACCACCGCGAGTTCTAGATGAACTCGGTGACGGTGACGGCACTTTCTGAACGGCGGTGACCTCTGTTCAGGGATCTGGGTTTGACCTGTGTTCAGGGTCTTCGGCCTCTGTTCAGAGAGAGAGAGAGAGAGAGAGAGAGAGAGAGAGAGAGAGAGAGAGAGGTAGTTTAGGAATTTTGAAAAAAATCTGTTAAATTTAATTGAAAAATTGACTGTAGGGTTTGAATTGCCAACGTTTTATACGTTAGAGTTTGATTGGGTACAAAACAAACGTTAGGTACTAAATGGTCACTGACCTTATACGTTGGAGTCTAAATGATACTTTTTCCAAAAAATAACATTTGAGCAACCGAAGAGCGCAACGATGGTTGCTGTTGCTTGTCCTCTAACAAGCAACAGCAATAGCACCTCCATTGGAGGTGCCCTAAAGATGGTAACAATGGCTTGGTCAACGGCTAAGGCCCACCACTTTTTCTCTGGTCCTCTCCATTAATTTCTTGAATTGTTGACCAGAATTTCCCTAAGCAATTTCCCGTCACTTGTCAAAAAAACACGGCTTATCTTCCTCCCTAGTTGGACATAAATGGTTGACCTTGACTTTGACGTAGTCTTAAAGTAATATATATGTGTATGTGTTCTCACTTCTCACCACCACCGCATTTATAGTTACGTGTGTCTTACTCTTGTTTACATCATAAATTTTTATTTTGGCAAGGAGAAATATTTGATGGTACATAATTATTAATATTTAATTATAATTCAAGAATTTATTTGTTAAAAAATGAAATGTATCATTTAATTAAAATTAAGATTAATTAAAACCACCCACATTTTAGTTCGGCTCTTGCACAAAAAAAAAATATGTCACGCTTCTTTTTCAACATTGGTGGTTAGTTTTCTTTTGACTCGTTTAATTTTCTTCTTTTACAATGGCAGGTACTAAAGTTATTGTTTCTCAAAATAATTTTAACTCCAAAATCAATTGGATGTGGGCCTCTCTTGGTAGGCCCCACTTATTTAAAGTGATGGTGGGCCCTAATGAAAGGTTCATCACAACACACTGACACATATTCTATTGTCGCCTGTCGGCATTTCTTGTCCCATTTTTTTTTTCTTTTTTTAATTTCCAAAAATCAATAATAAACGTTAATTAATAATAATTTATACAGTTACTCAAGGAAAAATAAAATAAAATTATAATGTAATAAAAAAGAAAAATAAATAAATAAGAATTATATTTGTTAAAAGTGACGTTGTGTACCATGACGTTAGTGTTAGGATTAGACGCCCTAATACACCTGTAACGAACGATTAGAAAATACCGAAAAAGAAAAACGAGAAAATAATGGACACCGAATTTTACGTGGAAACCCTAGAAAGGGAAAAAACCACGGGCAGAGGAGAGAATCACTAATAACAATTCAGTACAATGAATTTTGCGACTCAAGTATCAATATATAGAGAAACCTAAAACCCTAATATTGATATACGGGCCCAACCCGGCCCAACCCGGCCCACTAGAATTCGGGTCATACCAAATTCTAACAAACTCTACCTTGACACGAATTCCACAAGAGAGATTCAACGGGCTACTCGGCCCAACAAAAGCGAATCCAGAACACTGAACTCTGACAATCTCCACCTTCAACGAAATTCCGGTGCAAGGAAACGAATCTGCAAAACACCATTAAAAAAGCTCCTCTACCACAAAGGCCCCAGATGGGCCAACTCAGCATCCGATACCGATCAAGTTTAAGCCCCGCTTAAACTTGAGAGATTTACCTGAGAAGAAATCGCATCTCCTCCTCCATGGTATCACTGAACTATCAGAGTTGCTGCAACGAACTCTATCTGAACATGTCGAAGACTCCACATAGGAATCGTTACCCTCGAACACATTCAATGTATAATCCACAGTTTCATCATATCGTCCCGAAGTTTTAACCTTCCGCATTGTTCTGCCTTTGACGATACTATTCTGACGTGAAACTGAACCTAATGACTGAATATCTGTAATAGGCTGACTCACCGGCTCTGATGTACCCTCAGATCCTAACCTGAACTTCACCCGAGAACCTGACTTCTTCTGAGTCTTCTCAACCTTTCTCTTAAAAGGTGAATTCACAAACTTTGCAGCCTTATTACCCATCACATTGACTGTGGAACCCGTGATCTTCGCATGCATCACATATAATGAGGAGTATTTTTCTCCTCTCGCCACAATCAATGAACCTCTGGTAAGCTTCCATTTTCCATCACGAAAGGTGTTGCCAAAACCTTCGTCGTCGAGCTTTGCCAGTCGAGACCAAATTCTTGCGGATATCAGGGATGTGCTTCACACCTCTCAAAACCAAGGTGTTGCCTATGTTGGTCTCCAAACACACATCTCCCATACCAATGGCTTTTACAATGCCACCATTTCCCATCCTCACACTTCCAAAGTCACCCGAAGTGTATGATGTAAAGAAATCTCTCCGCGAAGTGGCATGTATTGAAGCGCCACTATCGATCACCCAACTTGTATCTTGGCAATCAGAATTTACAACATCCTCGTTGTACACACTAAAGGACTCCTCGGTGGCTGTGTCTGCCTCCTCGTCTGTGTCACCCTCTTCGAACATCTTTTTCTTTCCTTTGGCATTCAGATTCTCCCGAAGAAACTTGTGACAAAATCTCTTTATGTGTCCTTTCTTACCACAATGATAACATTCAAAGTTGGCGTGTTTTCCGGACTTCCTTTGACTTCGATTTCTATTGCCCGGACCTTTACTTTGATTTCTGCCCCTATTTTCAACATTCAGAGCTGAACCTATCGATGTTACACCAGAATCAATCTTACGAACCTCCTCGGCAAGAATACGATCCCTCACATCAGTGAATACCAGCTTAGCACTTCCAACTGAGTTACTAACTGCAGCTCTCATAGGCTCCCAACTATTCGGTAGAGACGCCAACAAAATTAGGGCACGAACCTCATCCTCAAAATCAATTTCCACAGATAACAATTGATTCACAATAGTATTGAACTCATTCAGATGCGCTGCGACCGAAGCACCATCAATCATCTTCAGATTAAAAAGCTTCTTCATAATAAATACCTTATTATTCGCAGACGGTTTCTCGTACATATCAGACAGAGTCTTCATCAGACTCGCGGTGGTCTTCTCCTTCGCCACGTTGTGAGCAACGCTTTTGGCTAGCGTCAATCGAACGACTCCCAAAACTTTTCTGTCAAGGCGATTCCATTCACCGTCTTCCATCTTCTCTGGTTTCACACTCAGAGGAAGATCAAGATCTTTCCCGTACAAGTAATCCTCGATTTGCATTCTCCAGAATGCGAAATCTGTCCCATCGAATTTTTCAATACTAGGTCCTGTGCTATCCTCACCTGCCATTGTTATCAATAATCAATACCCAAAAACAGATATTTTCAGATTAATTATTCAACCCCAATAATCAATCTCCACAATGTCAGTAAATTCACCAAATAAATTTTCCGAGCCTGAAAATATTTGAATCGATAACCTTGTCCAAATATTTTCCCAAAAATTGCTCCCTTTTGAAATCAGAATAAATCCTGCAGAATATTCTGAACCAATCAAACTCGCCCAAAACCAGATATTTCTGATTAATTAGTCAACCCTAATAATCAATATCCACAATATCAGCCGATCCCACCAAACAATTGAGAATTTTAATTCCCACAAAATCATCAATTCAAATTCACAATTTTCCCAAAAATTGATTTTCACTGTCCCTGTTCGACGAAGACCAGAATTTCTGAACAAAATTCCAAACAAATAACAGCCCCTCTTCCTTCTGTTTTTTTTTTTCACTCAGTTCACAGCAAGCCTGCAATGATGAACGGCAACCAACCAGAAAATTTGATTGCAATTTGAGAAAAGCAATTACACCTTTTCTGCTTCTTCTCGGACGGCGGCTTCCTCTGTTTCTTCGCTGTCGGGCAGAACAGAACAGACCTTCTCTGTTCTTCTTCGGCCAAGCCCTCACCTAGGGCTTCTGATCGGAGGACGTCGGCTTCTTCGGCGTCTTCTGTGCGATGCTCGGCGACAGCGGCGGCGACAGATGGTTCTGGTGCGCGCGGTGATGGCAGAACGGCGGCGAGCAGCGTTCTTCGCTACGGCCGGCTGGGGCACGCCTCTGCTCTGTTCTGCGCACGGTGGTTCTGCGAAACGCGTCGACGGCGGGAAGCTGGGCTCGGAGACGCGGGTCTCGGCGGTCGGGTTCGTGGTCTTCGCGGCTCCTCTTCTTCTGCTGCTCTTCGCTGGTGAAAAGGATGAACCAAGACTTCTCTCTGTTCTGCGCGGCGAACAGAAAATACAACAAAAAACAAACCTTTTTTCCTTTTCTTTTTTTTTTTCTTTTTTATTTCCTATTTCTTTTTCCTTTGCAAAATTCCACCAAACAAAATTGCAAACCCAATAATAGTTCGATATTGCAAACCTGAAATCGTTTGATACCCTTCGAATAATCAAACCCTGATTTTCGAAAAACCACTTCAACCTCGAAGCTCTGATACCAGTTGTTAGGATTAGACGCCCTAATCCACCTGTAACGAACGATTAGAAAATACCGAAAAAGAAAACCGAGAAAATAATGGACACCGAATTTTACGTGGAAACCCTAGAAAGGGAAAAAACCACGGGCAGAGGAGAGAATCATTAATAACAATTCGGTACAATGAGTTTTGCGACTCAAGCATCAATAAATAGAGAAAACATAAAACCCTAATATTGATAATGGGCCCGACCCGGCCCAACTAGAATTCGGGTCACACCAAATTCTAACAGTTAGGACCTACGAGTAATATCCATGAAAAAGCAAGAGATAGTGATGGGAATTTTCCTCGAAAAGTTGGAATATTCTTTAATAATATTTTCAAATTAATTCAAAAATCTTTTTTTTTAGTGACTATAAACAAATAATAAATAATAAATAAAACTACGCTTCTATTCTTCCTTGTCGAACAGCCCCAACAAAGGCAGCAACCATGGATCCATTCATGGACTCAGACCCTCTTAATTGTGCCACATCAAGATTTGTTGTGTGATATATAATTTTGAAACGACTGAAGTTGGCTGCTGAGTATTGCAAAGGACGCCAAAATTTCGAATAGCTAGAAGAGTTGAAGACCTCCACTGCTAGGATGAGTTGAGATTTCAAGGTCAGGGCTTTCGGTTATTAGGGTTTTAATTGGATTGGGGTAGGGGATAGGATATTTGACCCTACTGTTCGATTCGGTTTTCCATAGCCGGACTGTTATCCACAATTTTCGAGTATTAAGAACTGATTATGGTTCCTTTGATGGACAGAACTCGCCCAAACTGAATCAAACCGAACAAGTCGGTTCCGACCCATAGTTCTGGATCGATTCTGCTCCCTTCTACTTAATATATATCTATATATATTCTCCAAGTTAGTTCCAATTCTTTCAATTTTAATGATATATATAAACTAATTTTATATAACGTATTTGGAACTTACTAGTAAATGTCCTTTTACATGGTTTAATTTTGTTCCAAGTGTAGTTGTCAGCCCCCACCCCAATTAATAGATTCCTGAGATGAGAAGATACAGTTAACTCGAAATAATCAATATATCGTCAGCCAAATAAAAAACTAAACCATAATAGATACAATTGGGCCATGATACACGTGATTGGGCCGGATAATTTATATAATCCAACTTCCATGTTACACAAAAGTTTCATTATATACAAGATTTTATCTAAGTTTATCTATGGAGATATGAATTATACTAAACTAAATGTTGAAAAAGATAGAAACTATGATGTACTGGGTTTTTCAACCCATCTTATCGATACCTTTTGCTCTAGAGCTACTAACTCATTTTCTTTAAAAATTAGAAGAAACGACACAGTAGACTTTATAAGCTCAGTAAAAATTCCAATATAAGAATTAATCAAATTAAATTGATATCACATCTAATCATATACTAACATCTTTCTATACTAAACGATACGTAATAAGCATGTCATAATAAGTGAAGAACCCAAGAGTGTGCACTCATGATATGATAAGTGAATCAAAACATATCTATATACCATATTATTTAAAATGTTTCACTATTATCAAGTACCATATTAATATGTCATGTCAATATTAATATGCATTATCCATATTAACATAATGTGAATGTTAGTATGTATAATCAACAACCGTCATTTGTAAAGCCGCCCAAATACATACATCCTAGCGACTTTTTTAACAGTAGTGTTTTCACGTCACAACATAAATCTTCGGAGGGTTAGGAATTTCCAATCCAAGAGGGACTCACAGTCACTCTTCTTATATTTTTTGACTTTGCATACGTTACACAATCTATCACTGGCGAAATATCTATTTGGTTTCAATGTTATCTTTAATATTCGATGCAATTCCATTTCACATGTAAAGAAATTCATGATGCATGATTTGAGCATCTTGACTATACATAATACATACTAATAATGCATGATATATGAGTAAACAATTCTTGTTATATGATAAACAATATGACACATGAATAATAGTTATGCTACTCTCTGTACACCATCTAATCTAATGATGTACCAAATCTCACTTTGATCAGACATTTGAATGATTTAATATCACATTTTTAAGGCACTTTAAGTTTGTACGGGCGTCCTCAATTCAAATGATGGTGTCAGTCCAAGCAAAATTCTACACAATATTTTTCTGCTAACGTCCGCTCTTGGACCTTTGAAACCTAATCCCAAGAGCTGTTTTAATCATTTTCCTTGTGGGCATCTGCTCTAGACCTAGAACCCCGGTCCTGAGAGCTTTTCATTCATTACCATCCTTGTACAACCACCACCAATCACCAAAACTTCAAAACTCAAATCTAAAATTATATTCATACTATAATATCTTCCAAATAGAGGATTTTACTCTATTTTGTTCAATACCGACCCTTGTTTTCCATTATTGCCTCATCTATTGTACATACACACACATCATTAAACAAATCAACATTCTATTCACAAATTTGAATCAGTTTCATGCTTAGATCATTAATTTCATATTCATGATTTCAACCTGATTTCATCCAGACCATAACATCAATGCTTAACCATCATCAATAATGAATATCAAGATCAAACCAAGATATCAACTATCTCCACATAAATCTCTCAATCTATAATTTGACTTAGAAACATATAAGTTATGATTTTTTTTAATCAATCTATAATATCATCTTTTTTTTCAATCATTAAATCCAAATCAAACCATTATCACCAATGATTTTCAACATGCAACTCATAAATTTCATATATAACCACCCAAAGATACAACTCAACCTAAACTATGTAATATAGCATAATTTAGAGAAATCATATAGAGTAGAATTCTTACCTCTTTGATATGTTTATGTCTTCATTTTCACCTTTTGATTTTTAACTCAAATGAATCATCTGAAAAGAAGAACAATCCACCCTCCTTTCACTTCAACTTCACATTTTTCCTCTCTTTCTCCATTCTCTCTTTCTTTCTCCTCTCTCTTCTCGTTCAACATGAAAATGTCTAGTATTTAAACGCTTCTACCATTTTCTACATTACTCTTAAGGTAAAATTATCATTTTGCCCATTTTGCCTTTCAAAATCAAATCCATAGTTAATCTAAGAAATGCCATGATTTATTTTCTCTTAATTATTTTAGCTTAAATTAATTATTTTGAGTCTTATGCTAATCTCCATGATTAACATAATTACTTATGATTAGTTAAGCTATATTACCCATTAATTACACATTAATCATTTAATTAGTCACTAATCCAATAGTGACGTGCAGCACTATCTCATTTATTATCCAAATTTATTACATGGCCACATAATTCAATGTGTTAGGAATATATTTTCTTCTATAACTTTATCTAAATTTCCACTTTAAAGCCCAATTTAGATTCATTTTCTTAAATAGTGCAGTTTTGAAATAAATTCATCTTGCATAATGTTTGCCGCATATATTAAAATCATTTCATTCCAAAACCATTCACTTCACTTCTGTGTCTACCATAAGTCTATAAAATTTCAGAATAATCCAAGCACTACACTAATTGTTAAGGAATTTACACCTATACATACTCTAATCAAACAATTTCACTTTTTTTTTTTTACCAAACCATCACAGTAAATTAATCTTGACATGTACTAGTTGTGTTTTCTAATATCATTTTACTTTACCTTTTATATATTCCATTTGATTTATGTTTAGAATCGAGAAATAATAAAGGCAAAACTTAAAAAAAGATTGATTGATAGCTTTATAAAAGGACTGCTTCATAGAAGCTTGTGCTTAAAATTTATTTATAAATGTCAATGGTTCTTTGTCTTTTCTAAAATGAAGTTGTGGGCTCTCTCTTTATTTTCTTTCTCGTCGAACAACCCCAATAAAGGCAATAACATGGATTTATTTATGGACTAAAACTCCCTCTTCTATGTCAAATCAAAGGTTTATTTTGTGATATATGATATATAATATATCTCTTGCACAGTATGCTTTCTATCTGGAATACTATAATGATAATTGTGAGAAAGTTAGAACTTTGTCTTCCAAATCTGGTAATCTATTTCTCTAATTGCAGTAAAAATTTATAAATGTTATCTGTTTTTGCTTAGTTATCACTTTGCAACCAAAAATTCAATAATTTTCTATTAAAAAAACTTTTGATAGAATGTGTAATTCACATTGTAGGATGTCTATGATTGAGTTGTTCCTTGCATTTTTTTTTTAATCTATATGATTTTGATTGTTAGCTAGTTATAATAATTTAGTTTAGAAAACTTTCTCGTGCTCTTAATACAAAAGTTCTCAGCATTTGTCCTTATTTTATTATTTTTTTAATGAACATATGAATTAATTTAGTTTGGATCTTACTCGTAAATATCTTTTGACATGATTTTGTTGTGCAGTTGGCCATGAGATTTACCTTGATATATTTCGTTGAATTATGTTTAAATACGAGAGAATTTAATGCAAAACTAAAACCACACTTGTAGCTTTATAAAAGAAAGTTGGTTCATGGAAGTTTGTGTTTTAACTTTTGGACTTGATAAATTAATGTTTACAATTTAAAATATTATTGATATCAAGGTTCTTTTGCGTGAAGTTGTTGGATGCTATAGCAACTTACACTGTGAAGTCAAAGACGACTAAAAATTTTATTAATTGTGAGTGTTTTATATTCTTTTCAATCACATTTTAGCATTCCAATATGGTTACTATAGTTAATCTTAATCCAAACCATCACAGTAAATTAATCTTGACATGTACTAGTTGTGTTTTCTAATATCATTTTACTTTACCTTTTATATATTCCATTTGATTTATGTTTAGAATCGAGAAATAATAAAGGCAAAACTTAAAAAAAGATTGATTGATAGCTTTATAAAAGGACTGCTTCATAGAAGCTTGTGCTTAAAATTTATTTATAAATGTCAATGGTTCTTTGTCTTTTCTAAAATGAAGTTGTGGGCTCTCTCTTATTATGATGACAATATTTTGACAGTTCGAATCATGTGAGAGCAAGAGACCCAAGACTAATTAGTGGTGAGGGAAAAAAAGGCTAAAGAACATAACTGTATAGTCTATATCGGTTGGAAAGTAATGGTTCAAATGTAAAATTTCATGTCCAAATAATATAAAATTTTTTGGGATGAAACTCCATAAAAGAATTACCATATCGGGGCAGGCCTGGTATATAATATTGCATTTTTTAGTGGAAAATTAATCGTTACAAAAATGATGCTCCAATTACAGTAACGACCTTGTTTGTAGCATGTTTGATCTTAGACTAAAATTTATCTGTCATTCTAATTATTATTTCAAAATTAGTCATCCATCAAGATGTATTGTCGTGGATTTTGTGTAATGTTGATATACATTCAATTTTCAAAATAGAGATTTAAAGGTGCATTGTAGTTTACTCAAGTTTCATCGAGAAGTCTCTTCAAGTAACTTAAGTCACCTAACTTGGACCTCAATACTAGAAGACTTAATTTTCTATTTTTTAATTCATACCGTTGTCAAATTATATCATAGAACGGTTGCAGAAATCAAACGATAATCGAAAAAAGAAAATATAATGCGAGACACCATATTTATGTTAAAAACAACACTAAAATTCAACTATGTCTATCAAATTGGATATAATCGTCACAAAGAGTCCCTAAAATACCATCCCTAGTGGCTGCATAAAACATGACTTTGACTGACTTCTGGTTCCTTGGAGTTCACTAGCTATGCCATCATCGACTCAATTTTTATTGCTCTTCCTTGTTTTCTAACATCAAGCTTGCAGCAAAGAGCTGATTTACCAACATACGTGCATGTTTCAATGCTGTTCAACTAAGTGAACCGGCAACACTTTCAGAGTTGATAATTCTGGCATTGAGAGACGAGGATTTAGGCTGTGAACAGGATGAGAATGATGGCTTCGAAAAGAAGATTGATGAAGTAATATTATTTCTCTTCCATGTTTAACGTCATCTTTGTGATTGCTGGTCGTTTTGTATGTGAAGAAACCATTCCGAACCAGACCGAAACAGATGGGTCCGGTCGGTATTTTCCCAACAATTCGAGGCTCGAGCATATGTGCCTCGAGGGCCTGAGGCTGAGAGAGAGACGCGTTCATTCTCTCCCCAACTCCCAAGTCCCAAGCGACTTCTTTTCTTCCTGACGAACCTTTGATACGTGGCATTGCTCTGGGCTCTCTCTCTCTCTCTCTCTCTCTACCCCCCCAACAAAATTGATCTACACACTTCGACGACAAGCGCTGTGCTGATATTCGGGAAGTAGAAACTGGGTGAGAGAGTAACTTTTGAGAAGGAAGACATCAAATGAGGGTTCTTTTGTGGAGGTCGATCCATTCACGATCATCAATTTCCAGGTTCAATTGCGTTCCTTCCGTTTAAGTTCCACGCTGTTACTATCGCAGTCTTATATGTCGTCCTACTATCTCCTCTTATCTCTGTGTTCCCCTAATCGTTTAAGCATTGCTGTTGTTAAACTACACAAAAATACAATGATTATTTCGCAAATATATTTATCATTCTCTCGTGTCTCATCAGTTTTCTTGAGTTGGTCTTTTTTTATGTGGGTATTTGTTGTGAATTTGGTAATATATTGAATGTCTTTCCAACTTTATTTTTCCCGAAACTGGAATCAATTTTCTTGGGTCCATTCGTTTATGAGCTTGTGGCAAACATTTTTGGCTATTGTTTCCAATCTCGTGATTGTCTTTGTTGTCTTCTTATCCCTATTGGTACAGTACCATTATTGCATCAAGGAATTTGAGATTACTATCGACGGACCCTAATAAGATTGATGAACCCCTTAAGACAGAGGAAGCAGAAACTGTTAATGTGACACCACCCCCAACTGAAAAGGTACTTCCCGGGTTTCATCTTCCTTTTGCATGTTCTATGCTATTCTCTATTATCTCACCCATTTGGCCTCTCTTCTTCAGTTGCTGGTGTTGGGAGGGAATGGATTTGTTGGCTCTCATATTTGTCGAGAGGCTTTGGATCAGGGTCTGTCTGTTGCTAGCTTGAGTAGGTATAACTCTTGCTATGTATAAGCATCACGGAAATTATGAATTGGTTAAAACACAACTGTACAAATTATAGCTTTTTATGGATTGGAAAGCATTGAGAGAAATCATAGAAATCCAGTGAATGGTCATGCCTAAAAAAAACTTATTGGTTCTACTCTGCATTAAATTTTCCAGTGTGATATAGTAAATCCTAAATCTTAAATGCCAACTATCCTTCAAAAACAAGAGATTTTGATCATTCGAAATGGCAGACAAAATTTGCGTGTCAAACTCGGCCTACCATTTTGAATACTACACACAAGGTAGAATTCCAGAAGTCCCCACCATACTTATAGGTACCTCCATCCTCCTCCATGGGTGCCCACACATCTTTGAGAATCTCAAAATGCATGTACCAAAAAGAGCAATGTTGAAGTGGTCAAGATCTTCAATGCTCTTATACTCGAGAAAGTGGCTTGCACACTAAAGGCAATAAAAAAAATGCTCTAATTGATCCATCCTTTTCTTCACCCATGAATAACGCTTAAAAAAGACATGAAATAGACAGAAATGTTGCACAATATGGAGTTGGAGACTTCAATGTAATAGAATAAAAAATATTAACTGAGCTGAAGACATTGTTCAGTTTGTTGTGTATACTGCTTAGTGTGTTTGTTGAAAAGGTTCATGGTCATACAAATAAGCAAATGAAGTGGGTATTAAGGAAGAATTCACTTGAAAGCAAGAGACTTAAGCTTTAGATATATATTGTTGCAAAGTATACAAGTATGCTTAGCCCAATATTGTTTTGATCGACCATTGGACATTATGCTTTCTTGTCTCACTATTAGTTTTATTTCTATAAATGTTATTGTAAGTTTCACAAGAACATGGTTTCTCATAATATATGTAATGTATATGCAATGACAGTTTTATCAAAATCAAATCGAATATAAAGATCAAGAATGTCAAATCTAATAGTACTTTTCATAATGTTCAAGTTGCCCCTTTGTCTTGTGTAAAGTGTTTTATCATAGTGAATCACCAAATGACTTTCTTTCTTTATATGTCAGAGTTATCGTCAGTTTTTACAGTTTCTTATTATGCTATTTAATCATGTATATCATCATCATCCTTCAGATCTGGTAGACCATCTATGCGTGAAGCTTGGGCTAACAATATGATTTGGCATCAAGGTTTGTTCGGCACATAGATGTTCATCAATATTGTTCTTAAAATGTAATGATGTCCAAGCGCTTTCTCCATTGTCAGGAAACCTGCTTTCACCTGATTCATGGAAGGATGCTCTAAATGGTGTTTCTGCAGTTGTATGTGGTTCATCTCTCTAACAGAAGTAGAACTATGATAAAAAAAAAAAAAAATCTAAAAGTGAATTTATGTGCATATATGTAAAGCTGATTGCAAGGGCATAGCTGTGTGTTCTGCGAAAGATTTGGCTCCGTTCTTCCATGAGTTTTTTTTTTCCTATTTGTCTTAAGGCAGACAAACCTAACTATAAACACACTGATCTCTATGTCATTGTTTTACATGCTTAAAAATCCACTTGTTTTTCTTGTTTTGTGTATTTGCTTGTTGCATCCTTTCGTACTTGCTGACTAGTTCGGCTAATTTGGTTTTGCTTCCTAGATCTCATGTGTTGGTGGTTTTGGCTCCAATTCTTATATGTATAAAATTAATGGTACTGCAAACATCAATGCAATCAGAGCAGCTTCGGAAGAAGGTACATTTTTATACATATGAAAAAATTGGGACTATTATATGTTCTCCTAGTTCACAGATTTTCATGTTCGTCAGTGTTTGAAAATGAAACCACTCTCCTTCACTTTACTCAGTGATAGTCAAAATTATGACTCCTAACTTGAATGTGAGGCCATCATAAAAAAAGTGGCAATTCTCTTTCCAAATTTCTATGTACAATAATTTACATCCGTGGTAATTTTATTTTGTATATATTCTTCTCTCTAGCCTTCTCTTACTGCATGATTACTTTATCAATAATATCCACTTTCATAAGTCTTATGGTTAACTTTATGGGAATCGTTGTATTCTTGCTGAAATTGACATTACTTGTTATGTGGTAGCTTTATTCTTTCTCTGGCAGGTGTGCAAAAGATTTGTGTATATCTCTGCTGCTGATTTTGGTTTCATAAATCACTTGCTAAAAGGTTATTACGAAGGAAAGGTGGTATTTCTACTCAATTTATTTTTTAACTTAATTATAATATTGAAGAGGATGATTAATTGTTTTTCACTGATTCATTAAATATAGGCCTTTTTATAGGAAACATTGTGTATTGAGAGAGAATTTACAAGAGAAGAGAGAGGAAGAAACTCTAGAAAAATTGTAAAGCACTCCACTTGGTTCCAATTATTTTCCTCCCATTAGAGAAAATCAAGCCAAACGGATAATTTCTAAAAGACATACAACTATTATTGTCCCAAAGATAAATAGTTGACTATTTGTTCTTGCAGGGAATAACATTGCATTGAAACAATTAACCCAAAAAAATTGCCAAAAAATCTTATCCCAAGATTAACTTTAGCTTCTTGAAACTTTCTTCTCGATTGAAAATCTCAACGAGGAAATTTTGAATGTCAGGATTCACTCCCACAGTAGTCTGACGATCTTTAGAAAGTCGACAAACATCATGTTCCAATTTTGAAAGGCTTACCTTTTTGAGTAACTATGGATACGGCTATTGAATGTAAGTAAAACTTGAGTGATCTAGTCCCGAGGCTACAACAGTATTATGGATTTATTTTTGAAACATTACTTGCACACGTTGTTGCATGAACTGGTTCATTAGAGTAGGTAGAATTGTTATAGTAATAAAAGCCCTTTGTGATATCCAGCAGACTAGCACTGTCCATCATCTCCCGAGAGTGTTGGTGATGAAATTTACAGTGGGTTGGAAAAAAGGTAGAAAACTAGTTTGAGAGCATCCGAAGATATTATCATAGTTCCATTTCCATCAACGGGTGACAAAGTGTACCTTCAGCTATTCTGACCTTTAGATTGGCCTGTCTTAAGATAGTAAGAGTTAAAGAAAGATATTTGAAAGATGTCATATGGTTAGCGGCACTGGAATCAATAATCTATAGTGGTGAGGGATTAGTAAGACTTCAAAGTGTGACAATAACTCTCTTTTTAATTTACATCCAGTTTACCATTGAAGACAACTTGTGCTTTGGTCAGTAAATCTAACACAATTTCTTCCTTGTTTGATTTAGAGAGCTGCTGAAGCAGAGCTGCTGACCAAATACCCTTATGGAGGTTAACGTTAAATACATACATATATATCTTTTTTAGATCCAATAAAGCTGTAGCATTGCTTATTTTTTGGACAATTACGTTGAAGTTTACAACTTTTTCAGGAGTGGTTATGAGGCCGGGTTTTATTTATGGGACTCGTAATGTCGGGAGCATGAAGATTCCACTCGGGGTGATTGGTTCTCCAATGGAGTTGGTAAATCTTTACTTCCTGATATAGAATAACGTCTTTCTTTCATATTAGTCAATGGCTGGTGGAGCTTCTTGGATATTAGATGAATTATTACGTTTTCAAGTTTGGTTGATGGGCTGATCCTTTCAGGTTCTTCAATACACAAGAGCACTTAACCAGCTTCCGCTTGTTGGCCCCCTCTTGACTCCTCCTGTGAATGTTGCTTCTGTGGCCAAGGTCGCTGTTAGGGCGGCAACTGATCCCGTCTTTCCCCCTGGCATCATCGACGTCTATGGAATACAGCGCTACAACAGCCAGTTCAAGTCATAGTTCATTTCAGTTTTGTTTTTGCGTTATGTTTATGAACATTGAATCCTACCCTTGCTCAACCTTCCAATAAAAGCTCCTCGTGTTTACACAGAACACCATGCTTCTTATGCAATAGTCTGCCCACTATTATGAAATTGGCTCTGCCCACTATTATGAAATTGGCTCTCTCTCTCTCTCTCTCTCTCTGTGAGGCTTCCAAAAGTGAAAAACAACTAGAGGTTACGTGTTATTCCATTTCCCTTCTATCTTAATTCTTTATTTTTAATTAATGAACAATGTTTTCTGACAAACAATTATTGTTAATTTGAATTATTAGATGCATTTGCACGCTCAACCAGATCCACAACTCTTTGATACCTTCATCATCAACTAGTCTCAACAAATTATCATTGAATTAAAAAATAATAAAAGTGTCATTATAACCAGTAATAAATAATAGTTCAATTTACAAAACCATCTCCTTAACAAAGAAACTCATTTACTTTGCAGTAAAATTTAGAATTCGAGAAGGGGGTTGTTGATTACGTGACATTATTTGTCGGTCCTCGATAGACACGATCATTATATATAACTAAAGCTCCCATCTAAATTTGCAAGTAAATACAAAGTTATATCATATAATTATTTTACGATACATTCTCATGTTACATTATTACAACAAACACATATGATTAAAACCTTGGTAATTGACGTAGACCTGGATTTACTATTCTTCTTAACGACAGTTCCAACTAATATTTTTCGGTTGCGATCACTATGGATTTTTAAAATATCCACCTCCTTGAGGAAGATCTTTATACGGCCCCATCAATCCCTCGTCATCCATTCTTTCTATAGCCATGTTACCTAAAAAAGAGAGAATAATTAAGTTATACGGTCATTGCACATTAATTTTATGAACAAACAAGACTTGGTTTATCTTTAATTAAATAATTTGATACGTTTTAAAAATAGAACTGTAAATTGCTAATCTCAAGTGTCTAGTTTAGAAGAAAAATTGGAGAAGAGATAGAAAGTTTCAAAAATTGAAGATCATTGTACAATCTCTCTAAACTAAAACAGACCAGCATGAGGCTGGGAGTAGCCAAGCAGCATTCTTGCAGCTACATTGAGAGCAAGGAGTAAGATAACCAAACAGATCCCCTTACAAGAAATAGAGAAAGCCATTAATTTATGTTGAAAAATGAAACGTAGTGACTGCTTTTTATAGATGAAATCTAAGGCCGCGTTTGGTTGGTAAGAAATAATATAGTAGTGGCAGCAGAACACGTTACAAGTCAAGTTCTAGGTGATCATACGATGAGTTATTTATTATTATTTCAATATTTTTGTAGTAATTGGTAAAATATAATATATTAATGTGTGAGTGTCATGGCTTATTATTACTTCAAGGCTTTAGTAACTTCACTAAAGTATTTTCAAATATTTTTAGAAATTATAAAAGAAAAATCAAATCAAACGTCAAATAATAATGATTCCAAAAATATAAAAGTCTTGGTCATCCAATCTAGCAATTGGCTTTGTGGGTATAAATCCATTAGCTATAAACCAACCGAAAAATTCCACATTCCTTGCACTTAACAAAGAAGTCAAACAAATGTAACGTTAGTGGGAAACATAGTGGGTTTTACTTAAAAATAAGCATCCAAAATGATGCAGAATATATGTATGGGTGAAGACTTACAAATTAATTTAATCAACATAGAGAAGACAAGATTGGCAATGTTACACGCATATTTATGTATTTTTGACATGATTGTATTATGTTAGCTTGAATTATAACAAAAGATTTGTGGCGACTGTTCTATGAGAACAAGAATTATCGCGAACATAGAAAACATTAAAAAAGTTGCACATTCTCGTATCGTTTGAAAAATATAGAATTATTTAGGTAGAATTATCTCTCTAGACTTACAACACATTTCAAGACAAAAATCGAGAACAAAGACGTGCAAACTTCAATTGGAAGACTGACAAATGGTATTAGAGAAGATTCCAATTGAAAGCGTAGTTCACGAGAACATCATACCCCTAAAGGGAGAAGACTGTGACAACCTGTCATATATGTAAAGTCTAGCCTTGAGCCTAACCAATGGTAGAAGAATCGCAAAATCTAATATCATTTGAGAAATATAAAGGAGATCAATACACAAGTAAAATTCTTTTCGTAATCTAATGCAACATCTTGGCTAGAACTCTAAGAACAAAGTTGTAAAGAACATGCAGTTCTACGACCACATTGACAAAGAGAATAATATAGTACTATTGTAGAGATGGTTATTTCCGCTACTTACCTTGACTAAACAATGTTATTTGAGGTAAAATCGAAAAATAAAACCATTTGGGTTCCAACCTAATATATTTTTCTTAAGGTAAATGAGGTTCGTTAAAGTTTTATTCACATACGTTGGCTGTCACGACTCAAAAGATACTCGAGATGAAAATGGAGAACGATCTGACTCATAAGAAGATCGCACCATCTGATGATAGCAATTAATTTATATTGCAATAGAAGATAAAATTAAATGAAATAAATAGTGAGGATCCAAAACATTTGGATAATCCAAAAGTCAACCAGTGAAACCATAGTAGCTAATAACAATAAAGGTCTAATATACGTGCAGATGAAGATACAGAGGCCGAGGAAATAAAGTAATAGTAATGCACTAGAATAATATAGGGTAAAGTGTAACTTAACCCCTACAACTAGATGAAATAGACAATTTACACCGTAAACTTAAATAATAGGCAAGAACAACCTTAATGTATTGATAATGAGCAATATAGCCTCTATCGTCATATTTTCCATAAAAAAGTAATATTTTTTCACTTGTTTATTTTTTTTTTCCAAAATGCCTCTCACTATTCCACTATGTTTTTTTTTTTAAATCTTATCTATCGAAAAAGAGAAGACAGAGGAATAAAATTAAAAATAAAAATAAAAAAACAGAGTGCAATTAGCCAAACCGGTTCGGTTCGGTTCGGTCCAGTGAGGGGTATTTTGAGAAAAAAAATGAACAAGTGAAAAAACGTTACTTTTTGACGAAAATTATGACAGTATGGGTCATATTGCCCATTATCAATACATTAAGGTTATTCTTGCCTATTATTCAAGTTTACGGTGTAAATTGCCCATTTCACTTAGTTGTAAGGGTCAAATTGCACTTTACCAAATAATATACTAAAAGTCCAACGAATAAAAATACTCAAGGAAATGAAATCAACTAAAAGATATATCAAGTCTAGTCATGCATTGGTTAGTCCCCCGGCATATGATTAAAAAGGAGTTAAAATTGGGTGAGTTTAATTAACTTGATAGGGTTTTTAAGTGTTATAACCAGTGTTTGACTAGACATATATGAGTGAGCATGCTTAATATAAAACTATGTATCAATATTTAGGCTAAAACATTCTTCAAAACCAGATATGAGATCCATCAGTAAGGTAGTGTCCATAATAATCCACTAGGCTACCCGTGTAAGCGTATAAAACCTCAATGCAAAAAGAAGTATTCATAGTCTCTGAGCACATTATGTCAGAAACATATAAAGAAAAAGATGATACATGGTGATCACAATATCACTAAGTAATTATGATCACATTTAGAGATTCGGACTCAAAGACATGACATAGTCATTTGTCTCATTACTCTATTCATAGAACAAACAAATACCTTCTCAAACATTTGTAAGTGCGTAACAAACAATGACCTTAATTTAAGTCGATCAAATGTTGTAAACAAGACCAGTATGATCAGCAGTTAAATATTTTGATTCACACTCAATCAAATGTTTGAATGAAAGTCATACATATAATGTAAAAAATTGATGATTTGCAAAACAAGATGTCATAAATACCATTTGAGCACGTCTCAAAGCACGTTCAATAAAACTATGTATGTACTGTTGAATATAATAAGTAAAACCCTAAATCAACTGTGATATATCATAAAATTGCTAAAATCTCATCAGTTCGATAATGCATCAAACTTCAACACCGATCATAAACCCATCATCAAGGTTTCTCAGGTAATTAGAATAATTATTAGAGCCTATAACTAGGATAGTAACAAACTAAGAGATCATATGGATCAACCAGAAAAAATAAAAGAAAAAAGGGCCTCGTGTCGTGTTCTATAAATAGAGGGTTGTGTCGCCACTAACACCGAGGCCTTTCAAGTGGAAGCAATGGCATCGCGCTATGACACCACGGCATTTGGCAAAAGAATGCATTGATGCAACACATGTCAATTTCCTAGAAAACCTAAAAAATTAACAAGTGTCACAACATTATTCCCCATAACGCAACTATGTAAATTGTATTTTCAATTTTTGAAAACACTCATCATCTCATTTAACGCCACAGCCCCCAAGAGAAACGGATCGGATTTGCAAAAAAAAGTAAAATCTACTCTCCAATCAACCCATATTTTCTAATTAAAATACAAGACAGATTGTTTCTACGCCTATTTCATGCATCAGTTTTATCTTTACTTTTACAAAATCCAACTTTCTCCAAAAACCCAAAATTTAAAAACATTGAAGTGAAAGGGTGAAACTTCGACTTACCAACTTAGATTCTGTGATTCTTAACGATAGTTCACAACCAATAACTCTAATCCAAACTTCTTTGCCAAATTTGAAATTTTAACTCACTTCGTGTTAAAAATTCCCAAAGTTAATATTGAAAATCACAAACCGATAACATATATGGCTTACGGGTGAATGCCATAGCGTCAAAAACTCCTAATTCTACTTGATCAAGTAGTAAGGTTCTGCAATGGAAAATTTTCTATCAACAGTTGTCCCTCTACCTCTCCAAGATATGAAAATAATAGGTTGAGGAAGAAAACTACGTATTTATATTCGTTCCGGCCACCTAAATACCATGCCCATTAGCCATTTTTTTTAATTAAATTAGTAAGAAGCCCAATTGAACTTGCTTATTGCCAGATTTCTTCGCATTCTTCTAACTTAGAAAATGTAGTCCCTAAAATTTAGAATAACTTCAAATTTATCATTCAACAAGTAGGAATACTTCCTATACATCTCCGACCCGACCTCCCGTGTAGGTATTTATACGATAATGAAGAGCTTGAATCTAGCGGCCCAATATCCTCTCATACTCCTCATAAAAAACATATTTCTGACTAGGAGTATTTGTCTGGGAAATGACATGTAAAGAATCAATATTATATTTTCTTAGCATAGATACATAAAAGACGTTATATTATAGTGGTAAGTCTAATCTATACACCATAACATCAACTTGTTCAATAATCTGAACGGACTAACATACCTAGAAGCTAGTTTTTCTTCCACACCAAATCAACTTGTTAGGATTAGACGCTCTAATCTACCTGAAACGAACGATCGATAATACGAAAAAGAAAAGAGGGAAAATAATAAACACCGAATTTTATGTGGAAAAACCCTTACGGGAAAAAAACCACGGGCAGAGGAATAAATCTACTATGAAGATTGAAATACAACCGCAGGTTTTATGACTCTAGTTTACATCAATTTATAGAGAAAACAAAACCCTAATGAGATTTCCAAAATGGGCCTAACCGGTCTGGCCCATATAGAATTCGGGTCACACCCAATTCTAACAAATCTCCACCTTGACACGAATTCCATATAAGAGATCCAACAGGCTACTCGGTCCATCTCAAAACGAATCCAGAATACTGAACTCTGATAATCTCCACCTTCGAAATTCCGATGCAAGGAAACAAATCTTCAAAATATTAAAAATGTCATCCTCTGCCACAACGGCCCCAGATGGGCCACCTTGACACGAATTCCATATAAGAGATCCAACGGGCTACTCGGCTCAAACCAAAAGCGAATCCAAAATACTGAACTCTGACGATCTCCACCTTCGAAATTCCGGTGCAAGGAAATAAATCTTCAAAAATATTAAAAATATCATCATCTGCCACAAAGGCCCCAGATGGGCCACCTTGACACGAATTCCATATAAGAGATCCAACGGGCTACTGGGCTCAAACCCAAAGCGAATCCAGAACACTGAACTCTGACGATCTCCACCTTCGAAATTCCGGTGCAAAGAAAGAAATCTTCAAAAATTTAAAAATATCATCATCCGCCACAAAGGCCCCAGATGGGCCACCTTGACACGAATTCCATATAAGAGATCAAACGGGCTACTCGGCTCAAACCCAAAGCGAATCCAGAACATTGAACTCTGACGATCTCCACCTTCGAAATTCCGGTGCAAGGAAACAATCTCCACCTTGACACGAATTTCATATAAGAGATCCAACGGGATACTCGGCCCAATCTAAAACGAATCCAAAACACTGAACTCTGACAATCTCCACCTTCAAAATTCCGGTGCAAGGAAATAAATCTTCAAAAATATTAAAAATATCATCATCTGCCACAAAGGCCTTAGATAGGCCATCTTAGCAACTAATGCTAATCAGATTTAAATACCGAATTTTACGTGAGAGATCCAACGGGCTACTCGGCCCAACTCAAAACGAATCCAGAACACTGAATTCTGAGAATCTTCACCTTCAAAGAAATTTTGGTACAAGGAAACAAATCTGCAAATCTTCCTCAAATCTCAACCTCCCAACAAAATTGATATTTTTGTGCCCCAAAAATATCACAAAAACTTGTTCCTGAAGAAACAAGGAGACGAACGAAATGGTGAGGCTGAATGGAGTAAAGGCAGCTCTCCTCTCTTCACTGGTCAGCAACAAGAACAATGACTAACCCTTTCAAAAATCAGAATCAATCTGCTCCCCAAAAAAGCAGAACCAATAAACTCGCCACAATTTTTTTTTTTTTTATCAAATATCCACCCAAAAATTCTGAAATCCGTCCAACTTAATGACCAAAATTTCAACCCCAAAAAATCTCCGAAATTTCTCAATCAACAGAAATTATTCCACCCACTTGTTAGGATTAGACACTCTAATCCACCTGAAACGAACGATCGATAATACGAAAAAGAAAAGAGGGAAAATAATAAACACCGAATTTTACGTGGAAAAACCCTTACGGGAAAAAACCACGGGCAGAGGAATAAATCTACTATGAAGATTGAAATACAACCGCAGGTTTTATGACTCTAGTTTACATCAATTTATAGAGAAAACAAAACCCTAATGAGATTTCCAAAATGGGCCTAACCGGTCTGGCCCATATAGAATTCGGGTCACACCCAATTCTAACACAACTAACATTCTTTCTTGGTCTAACCTTCATAATAGAAAATAGTCAAGTCTCAAACTCAACATCTCTTCTCTAGAGACCTGCATAACACTTTACTCTATACTGACCTCTACCGATGTTTAATAACTTGGACCTTCTGTGTCATCTTCTGAATTAAATCAAGTTTGCGAGTTACTCTTTCCTATGCCCAACACAAGGGCAATCTATACGACTTCCCACAAAGACTCTCAAATGGGGTGATACACTAATATTAGTTTGATAGCTATTGTTATACACAAAATTCATTAATGACAAGTGATTCCTGTTGAGTTTTGAATCTAAAGATTTGAAAACCAAAAGGGTGAAGAAGAAGATAAGTGATGGCTCTGTAAATTAACTCTGCATTCATCTGTAAATTCTTACACATATATATCAAAGGAAAAGCAATGATAAGACAGGTATAGAAATTAAACTAAAGTAAACTAATCAGACTAAAAGAACTAAACTACAACAGTAAAGGTACTTCCGTTAATATCCCCCCTCAAGATCAAGGCCTTAAGCCAAAGATCTTGGATAAGAAAAGAGAGAACGGAGTCGGAGGAAGAGGTTTGGTAAGCGCATCAACCAGTTGATTTTTCGACGGAGTAAATTTGACCACTAATTTCTTTTGAAGCACCTTTTCCCTGACAAAGTGAAAATCAATCTCTACATGTTTGGATTTTGAGTGTAGCACTGGGTTGGAAGCGAGGTAAGTGGCACTCAACTTATCACAGAGTATGGTAGGTGCATTGAGAGAGATAATACCCAGTTCCTTGAGGAGGGACTGTAACCATAAAATTTCAGCTGCACCGTTTGCGACACTGCAATATTCGGACTCTGTACTGGAACGTGAGACAACCTTCTGTTTGTGGAGGACCAGGAAATAAGGTTTGTGCCTAGAAAAACACAGAAGCCACTGGTGCTCTTGCGGTCATCTGGGCAGGAAGCCCAGTCGGCGTCCGTATAGCATGTCAAATCGAAAGAAGCCGAGGGCATGAAAGAGATACCGAGAGTTTGTGTACCTTTGAGATATCGTAGAATTCTCTTAACGGCTTGCCAGTGAACTTCGGAAGGTGCATGCATAAACTGTGAGACCTTGTTGACGGCAAACACAATATCAGGACGTGTAAGGCAACAATACTATAGGCCTCCAACTAGGCTGCGGTATAGAAACCCATCACGTAGAGGGGTACCAGAATGTACAGATAAAACAGGTCCTGCCACCATAGGGGTTGGAACCGGTTTGCAAAAGTACATATTTGCCCTGTGAAGTAACTCAGATATATATCTCGATTGAGAAAAACTCATACCAGTAGGAGTGGGAGTGACCGAGATACCCAGAAAGTATGATAACAGTCCGAGGTCTCGGACTTTAAACTGGGAGTGTAGATACGCCAAGAGATGGTCTATCGTAGAAGGAGAGTCACCTGTCACAATAATGTCATCGACATACACGAGCATAATAGTTATAGATGACGATGTGCGGCATATAAAAAGTGATGAATCGGACTTTGATGCGGAGAAACCCCAATTAATGAGAGCAGTATATAACTTGGTGTGCCAGGCTCTGGGAGATTGTTTGAGACCATAGAGAGCTTTATGTAGGAAGCAAACAGCCGACGAATAAGATGGATCAATAAAGCCAAGAGGTTGTTGCATGTACACCTTTTCAGTTAGATCCCCGTGTAAGAAGGCATTGCTGATATCTAGTTGTCTGATAATCCAGCGAGATGAGACTGCTAAGGAAAGCACTGTTCGAACAGAGGTGGGTTTGACCACTGGACTGAATGTCTCGTCATAATCAATACCTTATGTCTGATCATACCCTTTGGCAACAAGACGAGCCTTATACTGAGATATTTGTCCATCCGGGTTTAGTTTAGTCTTGAAGACCCACTTGCACCCTATAAGTTTTGCGCCGCTTGGGAGAGGAACTAGTGTCCAGGTTTTGGTTTCTTTGAGAGCATGGAGTTCCTCTTTCATAGCGATGACCCAGTGGGAAAATTTGGCAGCTTGGTTGAAGGTTTTTGGTTCAAGGGCAGGCTCAATGAGGAAGGCCTTGGGCTTAAAAACACCGGCTTTGGCTCTGGTTGTCATGGGATGAGTATTTTGGACAGGTGAGTTGGGTACTGGAAAAGGCAATATATCAGTTGAGGTGGGAGGAGAAGAAGGAGGGGGAAAGAGTTGACCCGTAGGTATGGGAGAGGGAACAGGGACCTGGAGAAGTGGGGAGGATATAGTAGACTGGGTTGGAATGATGGGAGGGAAGGATATGCAAGGAATGGGAAGAGCAACTGAAGAGGATTCAGTGACAGTTTTACTGAGAGAAGAAAACGGAAATTGAGACTCAACGAATGTAACGTGACGAGAGATATGAATTTTGTGAGAAGTAGGGTCGAGACAAAGAAACCCTTTGTGGTGAGAGCTAGGACCTAAGAACACACAGGGAAGGGACCGAGCTTGGAGTTTATGTTTGTTGAAGGGACGAAGGCAAGGAAAACATAGACAACCAAAAACCCGTAAGGATGAATAATTTGGTGGTTTGTTGAATAAACATTCGAAAGGAGACTTGTGAGATAGGACCGGGGTGGGTATGAGATTGATTAATTGAAAGGCCGTGGTAAAAGCATAAGTCCAAAAATGTTGAGGGACTGAAGAGTGGAATAGTAATGCAAGGCCGGTTTCAATCACATGACGATTTTTTCGTTCGACTCGGCCATTCTGATTTGGAGTATAAGGACATGAAACACGATGCTGAATGCCGAGAGATTTGAACAGAGGAGTGAGGGACTGGAATTCTCCACCCCAATCCGATTGGATAGTTTTGATTTTAACACCAAACTGAGTATAGACAAATGTATGAAAATTCACAAAGATATTGTACACTTCACTTTTCAATTTCAAAAGGAACAACCAAGTAAAACGAGTACAGTCGTCAACAAATAAGATAAAATATCATGCACCATTAATAGATTTAACTGGGGATGGACCCCAAACATCAGTATGTACAAGCTCGAAAGGAAATTGAGCATGGGATTGAGAAATTGGAAACGGTAACTGATGATTTTTGCTCATTTGGCAAGGGGTACAAAATTGATGCAAAAAGGAAGTGGTACGGAGATTACAAGCTTTCATGACTTGTTGCAAAACAGGAGCGGAGGGGTGACCCAGTCGGAGGTGCCAAATGTTGTCCAAAACATGTGCTGAAGGACTGAGCCGAGCAGAAAGAGACAAAAGTGGAGCAGGCGACGGAACATGGTAGAGACCATCACTGAGGGAACCACAGAGCAGAATGTGGTGAGAATTCTGATCCTTAACCAAAAAACAATTTTGATGAAATTCCACAAAAATAGAGTTGTCTTGACATAAGTTGGAAACACTCAATAGATTATGTGAGATGTGAGGAGTATGGTAGACATTTTGTAAATGCAGAGAGCGGCCGACGGCCGGAATTATAGTTGAACCCGAAAGACAGAGGGGAAGTAAATTACCTTCTGCCGTGGCCACTTGAGACGGGCCGGAGAGAGGTTGAAGATGGCAGAGGGCGTTCGAGTCTGGCGTGAAGTGGTGGGTCACGCCGGAGTCGAGAATCCAAGGTGCGGCCAACGAAGAGGAAGACGGTGTCGGGAGAAGGCCGGAGGAGTTTGCTGGAAAGACAGAGGACGGGTTCAGGGGGTGTTCAGAAATGTAATTGGTTTGAGGGTGAACCGAACCAGCAGAGAAAATGGGTGGGTTTGGGGTTTGGGCCGGATAATAGGGGTAAGGATTTGGTGGTTGGGTTGGATCAGAAAGGGTAAGGGTTTGGGCCGGATAATAGGGGTAAGGATTTGGTGGTTGGGTTGGATCAGAAGGATAACTAAGGAAGTTGGCTTGGGCTGAAGGGAAGTGGGCTCGGGGGTTAGAGGGGCGATAGGCTGGGTCTAGGAAATAGTAACACTTTAAGGCCGAATGGCCCATTCGATTACAGATTTGGCAACGTGGGCGGTGGCTGTTCGGGGGCCAAGGAGAACGCCAGGAGCCAGCTCCACCTGAAGAGGATCCAGGAGGAAGGGGAGAGCGCATCTGAAAAGGTGGCCGAGGGCTCCACGGTGGACGGAAAGAGTGCTGAGCGGTGAAGTTGGCCTACATCTAGTTCGGCGTCGAAAGGGAGAGGACCGAGTTTTGCCGTTCGAGACGGAAGTCGAAGCTTTGAAGGAGGCTTTGGATTTCTTCCAGAGGAGGCTGGTCAGCGCGGTTTGTAATCGATGTAATTACGGTTACAAAGGAATTGTATTTGCTGCCTAAGCCGTTGAGAAGATAAAGAATTTTACCCGATAAGAGACCGGTTCTCCAATCGCAGTGAGGGTATTGCAAATGGCCGTGAGCTTTTGAAAATAGCATGAAGCGGAGAGACCGTCTTTGGACAGAGAGTGAAGGCGACTCCTTAGGTCAGCAATTCTTGCCAAGGAGGAGGAGGCAAAAACTCTTTCCAGGGCTGACCAAACCTCACGGGCAGAGGAGAAGGAAATCATTTGTGGAAGAAGCTCTTCCGACAGTGAAGCAAAAATCCAACAGAGAAGGAGACTGTTGTAGCGTTGCCATACCAGAAACTCCGGGTTGATTTGAGAGGAGAGAGCATCCAGAAATTGTGGAGGTGATGTGCCCCATAGGCCCATTACTAGATCTCAAACCAAAACTCACCCCATAACCGAGGCCCATGACACTTATAATTTATGTACTAATGAATTTATTTATTTTGCAAGTGATGGACCCTTTGGTGACTTGAAGTGGACACCTAGCCAAGGAGACATGGACAAACCTCTTCACACTATTTTCTGGGATGCTCGGGATGAAGGTTATACTTGAGCACCAGTGGAGCATCAGAAGCGGGAATTTGTCTTCCCGGAGACAAATTCTGTAATTTTTATTTATTTTTCATTGCTTTTATGTTTCTTTGAGAAAGACTATTTTGGCCTTAAGCTTATATGGGTAGAACTCGGTTTCAAGTAAGCCATCTTGATGGGATAGGCCCAACCCAATGGAAGATAAAGCTTGAAGATGGAACTTGAAGATGGAGCTTGGAGAGGCCCAATTGCTTTGGGCTTGGAGAGGCATGACTTGGCATCAAAGGACACTTGCTAGTGGAGACATGGATTGATGACATGGCACAAGGGAGAAGAAGCACAATTGATCTTGGCCACCCATCATCTTTTTTTTATCCAATGGCTAACATTTAATCTTGTAAACCTAGCTACCCCCCCCCCCCCCCCCCCCCCAAAACTCTATTTAAGCAATACTCTAGGTCATTGTATGGGTCTTTTGCCAAGCTTAATACAATTGAGGTATTTCATTTAGACTAGTGTCTAGAGAAAGTCTTCTTCCAAGGGTTGGTGCCATTGGAAATCCCACCAAGGGTTGGTGCCCAAGGTAAGTGTCGGTTTGCTTAAACCGATTGGAGAGAACCTCCATTATTTACAAGCTTGTAGTGGCTTGTAAATTCTTACCATTCCCTCTTCCCCGCCTCCTTGAGGTTGGATCCATAAGAGGAAGGTAAAACCATACCCAAAGACCGGTTTTCTTCTCTTGGAAGAAACATTAGCCGAGAGGTCTTCCATACCTCTATCGGCCGGTTCAGGGCTTCAACATTTTTTCTTCCATTTTTTTTACTGAATATTTTTAACACTTCATACGAACTTCATCTTCTACATCTTAGCTTCATTTTCTTTGAAGAAATCGTTTCCATTCGAACATTTTAATGCTTCCGTTTCTGCTTATATATTTTATTGCTCTCGGGTTAGCCGACCGGTGAGCAACCCTTACTATTTGGGTGATAACTCGCTCATTTTCAGGTCGTTACCCATCATGAGGTGAAGCAGAGGAACCGTCCAGAAGATGTTGGATTCCATTGGCAGTGGCAACATGAAGCAGTTGGGTCTTCCACACAAGGTAATTGGTGCTGTTTAACTTCACTGTAAATGTTTGATTTATTGTGGGAAGCGGAGGGAGAGGAGGGGAAGAAGAGGCAGTGAGAGTGGCAGAGGAGGGAATAGAACTAGAAGATGTTATGGCTCTGATACCACGTTGAGTTTTAAATCTAAAGATTTGAAAACCAGAAGGGTGAAGAAGAAGAGAAGTGATGGCTTTGTAAATTAACTCTGCATTCATCTGTAAATTCTTACACATATATATCAAAGGAAAAGCAATGATGAGACAGGTATAGAAAGTAAACTAAAGTAAACTAATCAGACTAAAAGAACTAAACTACAACAGTAAAGTTACTTCTGTTAATAATTCCCCCAACTATCCCATATAATGCAAGATTTTATGGTCAAATTCTTGAAATTTATATTGAAAATGACAAACCAATAGTGTATATGGCATACTAGTGACTCATGATCAAGCGGTAACATTATGCAATGTAAAATTTCCTCTTATCGGCTATCCCTCTCCCAGTTGTGAAAATAATAGGTTGATGAAGAAAATCACGTATTTATACTCATTCCAGCTCGCCTAAACACAAACCCCTTTAGCCACGATAATGTTTAGTTAATTAAAATAATAAGAAGCAGAATGCAACTTACTTGATTATTGTAGGATTTTACATTGATTCTAACTTGAGCCATTAATACTCCTTTTTAACTTATCTAAAACTCATGTCCCAGAAGTGTATGATAATGTTACAAGTTATGTCTGCGTTTGCCTAACCAAGAAGCAGTGTTCGGTCAATGGCATTTGAGCACATTATATTATAGTGATATGCTCCAAATATTAAGTACTCACAACAGAAATATTGAGGAAACAACTGAGATGAGCGAAGTGCTTTTCAAAACAGATCCAAAAGTAGTTTATTCTTCTGTTTTCTTGTTCAAATTTTATAGAAAAAAAAAAACATTTAACTATAAAGTTAAAGACAAAACAAATTTTAAAATATATCGGGAGACAAAACAATCTTTAAACTATATGATATTAACAAGTCAACCATTTTGTTCTTAAAATCAAGGCACGATCGACCGCATTTTAACAGTGGGCGACCGCGCGGTCGAGCGCATGAAGCTGAGGTCGCCCGTTCTCGAGTGCATTTTGCATCCATTTTCAAGTGCAGGCGACTGCCGCATGAATATAAAGTCGCCTGTTCTCAAGCGCATTTTGCACATATTTTAAAGTGTGGACAACCTCATTTGAACTGCGACCATAAAGAGTTTGATTATTAACGAATGATAGTTTAAAGTTTGTTTTGTTAACGAATATAATTTAAGATTTGTCATGTCACTTACCTTATAGTTTAGGATTTTTATTGATAATTACTCGACATTGATGTAAAATCTGTTTCTCTAATTATGTATCACAAGTTCCTATAAAATTTTGGTAGTTTAATAATACGTAATAATTTTCCATAATATTATTAAATTTAATTTTATACAAGTTCAAACATTATCATGAGTTTGAAGAAAGAGTTATTTACTTTACAAAGAAACTTATTTACTTTGTAGTAAAATTTAAAACTCACGAAGCGGGTTGTCGATTATGTGATATTATTTGTCAGTCCTCGATATACACGATCATTATATATATCTAAAGCTCCCATCTAAATTTGCAAGTAAATATAAAGTTATATCATATAAATTCATCAATTATTTTACGACACATTCCCGTGTTACATTATTACAACCAACACATGATTAAAACCTTGGTAATTGACATAAACCTAGATTTAGTATTCTTCCTAACAACAGTTCCAACCAATATTTTACAGTCGCGATCACTATGGATTTTTAAAATATCCACCTCCGTGGGGAAAATCTTCATTCAGCCTCCTCAATCCCTCATTATTCATTCTTTCTATAGCCATGTTACCTAAAAAAGAGAGAATAATTAAGTTATTCAGTCATTACACATTAATTTTATGCACAAAGAAGACTTGGTTTAGCAATAAGAGAACTTTAATTAAATAATTTGATACGTTTTAGTAAAGAAAATGCTAGAATAGAACTGTAAATTACTAATCTCAAGTGTCTAGGTTACGAGAAAAATTGGAGTAGAGATAGAAAATTTCAAAAAGTGAAGATCATAGTACAATCTCTCTAAACTAAAACAGACCTGCATGAGGCTGAGAGTAGCCAAGCAGCTTTCTTGCAGCTACATTGAGAGCAAGGAGTAAGATAACCAAACAGATCCCCTTACAGGAAAAAGAGAAAGCCATTAATTTATGTTGAAAAATGAAACATAGTGACTGCTTTTTATAGATGAAATCTAAGGCCGCGTTTGGTTGGTAAGAAATAATAGAGTAGTAGAAGCAGAACACGTTAAAAGTCAAGTTCTAAGTGATCATACGATACGTTAGTTATTATCAGGGTTAAAATCATTTAACCCTCTGAATATGAATTTAGCTTAAAAAATCCTCAAAGTATATCTATATTCAAAACAAAACCTTAAATTATCGAAAACGAACAAAAAAAATCCTTGGCCGGGGGTGTTCACCCTCCATTCTCAATTTTACACTAAAACGGAAGACCGTTCTTTTAGAACGGTCATTCATTCTAAGCGGCGGGATATTCACTGAACAATATTTAATTTATTTGAAATTTTTACCACATGTTCATAATATCATAGGAAGATAATCTGAAAAGTTTCGTGATTTTCTAACAAATGTATTATTTATTATAATTATTTTATAAAATAAATATTTAAAATTACAATAAATAGTACAACTGTTAGAAAATCACGAAACTTTTCAGATTATTTTCTTATTATGTTGTGAATATGTGATAAAAATTTCAAGTAAATTGAATATCGATTGGTATTTTTTTAAAAACTAATTTATAAATCACGGAGGGCGAACGAAGGGTGAACACCCCCCCCCCCCCCCCCCCAACAAGGGTTTTTTGTTCATTTTTGATAGTTTAAAGTTTTTTTTAGCATAAACATATTTTAAGAGTTTTTTTGCGTCAAACCGAGGGTTAAATTTTAACCCTTATTATTATTTCAATATTTTCATAGTAAGTGGTAAAAATATAATATATTAATGTGCAAGTGTCATGCCTTATTATTAATACTTCAAGGTTTTAGTTAACAAAATGTCAACATTTACAGCAGAGTTATATTGACATAGAATAATTGATACCTTTAAAGCATGCTAACTTCATTAAAGTATTTTGCAAATATTTTTAGAAATTATAAAAGAAATATCAAATCAACCGTCAAATAATAATGATACCAAAAATATAAAAGTTTCAAGGGTCCTCCAATCTAGCAATTGGCTTTGTGGGTATAAATCCATTAGCTATAAACAAACCGAAAAATTCCCCATTCCTTGTACTTAACAAAGAAGTCAAATAAATCTAACGTTAGGGGGAAACTTGGTGGGCATGCTATACTTTAGTTTCCTCTTGTTTTTTATTTCATTTGGACTAATTGATTTCAACTCTTGAGTTTGGGTCCATATATGTCAACTTGTTGATATTCAATGCAGTCCCCATCTATTAAATGAAAAGAAGAAAAATAAGAAATTTTTCTTCTTCAAAACACGGCGCCTCTCTTATGCATGTTCACATTCCTTGAGGAATGTGCTCCCTGCAAGTCTCTATAAATAAAGACTTGAAAGAATCATGTATGTATCCTATATTTTCTTTACAAAATAGAAACCTCGTGGAGGAAGAAAATGAGTACAAAAAGTCATTTGACTTATGTAGTATTGTTTCTTTCTTGTGTTCGACATGAACTTCACTCATCTCATTTCGAATGATACTTTTATATTTTACTTAAAAATAAGCATCCAAAATTTACCAAAATAATGCAGAATATATGTATGGGTGAAGACTTACAAATTAATTTAATCAACATAGAGAAAACAAGATGGCAGTGTTACACCTATATTTATGTATTTTTGACATGATTGTATTATGTTAACTTGAATTATCACAAACGATTTTTGGCCACCATTCCATGAGAACAAGAATGATCGCAAACCTAGTAAATATTAAAAAAGCTACACATTGTCGTATCGTTTGAAAAATGTAAAAATATTTAGATAGAATTATCTCTCTAGACTTACAACACGTTTCAGGACAAAAATTGAGAACAAAGACGTGCAAACTTCAATCTAAACATAACAATATTATAGTGGCAAGAACAGCACTGGGAAATGATATTAGAGCAAATTCTAATTGGAAGGACAGTTGATGAGAACATCATGCCCCTAAGGGGAGAAGACTGTGACAATCTGTCATAACTTGGAAATGTTAATCTTGAACCTAACCAATGGTAGAAGAATCGTAAAATGTCATATCATTTGAGAAAAGTAAAGGAGATCAATTCATAAGTAAAGTTCTTTTCTCATTCTAATGCAACATATCTTGGCTAGAACTTTAAGATCAAAGTTGTAAGGAACGTGTAGGTCTGAGAGCACATTGACAAAGAGAATAATATAGTATTATTGTAGAGATGGTTCTTTCCTACTTACCTTGACTAGACAGTGTTATTTGAGATAAAATTCAAAAACAAAATTATTTGGCTTCCAACCTAATATATTTTTCTTAAGGTAAATGAACATCATTAAAGTTTGATTCATATACATTGGCTGTCACAACTCAAAAGATACTCGAGATGAAAATGGAAAACGATCTGACCCATAAGAAGATCTCCCATCTAATGCTCCTCATAAGAAACATACCTAAAAAATTAACAAGTGTCGCGACATTATTCCCCATAACGCAACGATGTAAACTGTATTTTCAATTTTTGAAAACTCCCAAACATATCATTTAACGCCACAGCGCCCAAGAGAAACCGATCGGATTTGCAAAAAAAAAAATGATCTACTCACTAATCAACCCATATTTTCTAGTTAAAATACAAGACAGATTGTTTCTACTCCTATTTCATGCATCAATTTTATAAATACTTTTACAAAAATCCAACTTTCTCCAAAAACCCGAAATTTAAAAACATTTAAATGAAAGGATGAAACTTCTGTTAGAATTTTTGGGACACTTATATAATTAAATGAATGTATAGGGTCATCAATTATAATAAGTCAAAATTATGTGGTCTATTTTGAAATAAGGAATTTGACTTTAGGGCATAACTGTCATGAATATTTATTGTGGATACCATATGTGGAATTTCTAATTTGATGAAGGGGCCAATTAGAAATAGGCAAAGTTTTATAACTGCTATAAGGCAGTTGGGTTATGGTCCCCAAAAGGTAGAAAAAGAGGAATCTCTCTGTATCCCCATCAACAGAGAGAATTAGGAACCCGAAAATTCTACATTTTGGAAGATCAAAACCACTATAAGCCATGGTTAAAGATTCAGGTACGCTTCCGCATTCTTTTTTATATTTAATCAAGAACAGGATTGTGATTCTCTGGTGTAGTTTCATTTGGGATTAGAAACACATTAATTCTAGAGAAATTATTTTCTACAATTGGTATCAAAGACACTTTCATCTTGTTCTTGATTTGAGGATGATAAAGCTAATTTTGGTGTGATCCTCGAAAAAAATTTCTTTCTGTTGATGAAGCCCCTACTCTGTTGCCCAGTAAAGCATCCTTTCTTTGCGATGAAACGACGCTAACTGTTTGTTGATGAGCGTAGATGTAAAACGGTCGATGTTGAGGTAGATGCCGAAATCGACAGATGCCGAAATCGGCAGATGTGTGAAATCGGATGATGTCGATTGGTTAATGTTTGGCTGGCTAAGTGTTCTGAAATTTCCAAAGCGTTAGCCGAACAATCGGATGAAATAGCCGATCGATCAGCTGCTTACGTCGACCGAAGGTGACGTCGACCAAAGCTTACGTCAACCGAAGCTTACATCGACCAAAGGTTACATCGACTGAAGGTTACATCGACCAAAGCTTACGTCGACCAAAGATTACATCGACCGAAGGTTACGTCGACCGAATCTTACGTCGACCAAAGCTTACGTCGACCAAAGGTAACGTCGACCGACTTCTCTTCGGTAGTTTGGGCAGAGACAGTGGCACTTGATGGTTAAGTCGACCAAAGGTTACGTTGACCGAACCCCTATTTTCTGTTAATCGGCATACCATATAATAACATTATAGTTCATCATTCCGATTGAATAAATTGAAATAAGATGTTGCCAAAGTGACCTCTCTTACGTAGATTGTTCATGGTAAATTTTGAATGTAAGTGTGTAAATTCATGCGATTATTAATCGGCCCAAAGAAAGATTAATAGTTGGTCAGACTACATAATTACCTGTGATAGTAAACATGTAACGATTATAAGGATTTTATATGAGAATAATAAGTCAATCCAAAGAAAGGTTTGTTATTTGTCATGCATCATTGTTAGTGTTTGATTATTACAACAAGAGTATCACTTGCAGTTAATTTTACTATCCAAAGACTTGAAATTAATGGTGCGCTAGGTATCTTGAGATAGGATTTGCCAATTATTTTGAATTTTATTTATAATTATGGTTGTGAGCATGTTATTTATGATTTATAATGTTCTCTTTCAGTAAATGTTGCGAATATTTCTGCCAACCTAAGTTCAGTGCCGGTCCTTAATGGAACTAACTTTAAGGACTGGAAGGAGAACATTTAGATAGTTCTCGGGTGCATGGACATGGACCTTGCGATTCGGACGAAGAAACCCACTACTCCTATGGTAACTAGCTCCTCTGAAGAGAGAGCTAGATTTGAGAAGTGGGATCGCTCCAACCGCATAAGTCTGATGATCATCAAGTGCGTCATTCTAGAGGTATTTAGGGGTGCAATGTCTGAGGACACCACCAATACCAAGGAGTACCTTGCAGAGATCGAGAAGCGCTTTGCCAAAAGCGATAAAGCTAAAACAAGCACTATTCTGAAGAACTTGATTTCAATGAAGTATAAGGGCAAGGAAAACATAAGGGAGTACATCATGGAGATGTCTCATCTTGCTTCGAAACTGAAGGCACTGAAGCTTGATTTGCACGAGGATTTACTTGTGCATCTCATCCTAATTTCTCTTCTGGTTCAGTTCAACCACTTTAAGGTAAGTTTTAACTGTCAGAAGGAAACATGGAGTTTGAATGAGTTGATTTCTCACTATGTCCAAGAGGAAGAGAGATTGAAGCAAAAGAAGACAAAAAGTGCTCATCTGGCAAGCACCTCTAAGAACAAGGGCAAGAAAAGAAAAATGTGAATGCTGCGAGTCCGAATGAGAAGAAGCAACATAAAGGTGGTGACCTTTGTTTCTTCTGTAATAAACCCGGACACGTAAAGAAGGAGTGTGCCAAATATCACGCGTGGCGTGAGAAGAAAGGTACATTTCTTAATTTGGTTTGTTCTGAAGTTAACTTAGCTTCATTACCTAGAAATACTTGGTGATTAGATTTCGGTGCTACTACTAACATAAGTATTTCAATGCAGGGTTGCCTAAGCTACCGAAAGCCAAGTGATACTGAAAGAAGTATCTATGTGGGCGATGGAAAGTCGGTAGAAGTGGAAGCAATTGGTCATTTTAGATTGTTGCTTAGTACTGGTTTCTATTTGGATTTAATGGATAATTTTGTTTTTAGATAGAATTTGGTTTCTGTTTGTTATTTGGACAAATTTGGTTACACTTGTTCCTTTGGAAACAATCAGTTTATGTTATATATTAATTCTAATGTTGTTGGAACTGGTTCACTTATGTAAAATGACGATCTCTATTTGCTTGATACAAATGTTTCATATCATGAAACCCTAAATGTTGAATCAAAAGGTACAAAACGAAAGCTAAATAATGATAATACGAGTGCATTGTGGCACAAGCGCTTAGGTCGCATCTTTGTGTCAGATGGAATTTTAAATTCCATTGATTTTGCGAACTTTAATGTCTGTATTGAATGCATTAAAGGAAAACAAACCAAAGGCAAGAAATTAGGTGCATATCGGGCTAAAGAAGTCTTAGAATTGATACATACGGATGTTTGTGGACCGTTTCCAAACCTTCTTGGAATGGTCAACGCTACTTTGTATCATTCATAAACGATTTTTCAAGATATGCATACATATTTCTTATTCATGAAAAGGCTCAAACATTGGACGTGTTCAAGTCATTCAAGGTTGAAGTTGAAAATCAACTCAACAAAAGGATAAAGAAAATAAAGTCCAATCGTGGTGGTGAATACTACGGTCGGTATGATGGTTCGGGTGAACAACGTCCAAGGCCTTTTGCCAAATACCTAGAGGAGTGTGGTATCGTCCCTCAATACACCATGTCGGGCTCTCCAAGCATGAATGGTGTAGCAGAAAGACGAAATCGCACTCTACAGGACATGGTAAGGAGTATGGTTAGCCATTCATCCTTGCCGGAATCACTCTGGGGTGAGGCACTAAAGACGATAGCATACATTATGAATAGTGCGCCGACAAAAGCAGCTGCTAAAACACCTTTTGAGCTTTGGTTGGGGCGAAAGTCCAATCTGAAGCATTTTCATGTTTGGGGATGTCCAACTGAGGCAAGGCCTTATAGGCCGCATGAGAATAAGTTGGATCCCAAGACTGTGAGCAGCTACTTTATTGGCTATTCCAAGTGATCGAGGGGCTATAAGTTTTATGATCCCAAATCAAGGTCAATTTTTGTAATGGGTACGGCTATATTCTTCGAGGATATTGAGTTTGGGGAGAAGAATAAAATAAAAGACTTTGTCTTTGAGGAAGAATCAACTTCCACTATGGTTAATAAGGAGTTGATTCGTATTCCGATTTCTTTAGGCAATGATCAGGATTCCACTCTGGTCGTTAATAATATTGGAATTCCAGAAAATAAAGACATCGTTGATCTCCCAGAGGTACAAACTCAACAACCTCTTGAAGAAGAGATTGAGGTCCAAGTACCATTGCGACGGTCCACGAGAGAAAGGAGAACTGCTATTTTGGATGACTATGTAGTATTTCTCCAGGAACATGAGGATAATGTTGGCATGATGAAAGATGATCCTATCAACTTTCGTCAAGCCATAGAAAGTTCCAATTCAGTAAAGTGGGTCGAAGCAATGAATGAGGAGTATAAGTCAATGCAAGACAATAAAGTTTGGGAACTTGTCCCACTACCAGAAGGTACAAAACCTGTTAGTTGTAATTGGATTTTTAAGACCAAAATGGATTCAAAAGGTAATGTGGAGAAGTATAAAGCTCGTCTTGTGGCAAAAGGCTTTACTCAAAAATACGGGATTGACTATAAAGAGACTTTTTCTCCGGTTTCAACTAAAGACTCTTTTAGGACAATCATGGCACTTGTTGCGCATTTCGATATGGAGCTACATCAGATGGATGTAAAGACAGCATTTCTCAATGGCGACATTGATGAAACGATTTATATAGTGCAACCAAAATACTTTGTGTCGGGAGACCCAAAGAATATGGTTTGCAAATTAAAGAAATTCATCTATGGGCTTAAGCAAGCGTCTCGTCAGTGGTACCATAAATTTCACGAAATAATTCTCTCATTTGGTTTTGAAGTGAATTTCGTCGATGATTGTGTGTATCACAAGTTCAGTGGGAGTACGCACATATTTCTAGTTCTATATCTGGATGGCATTTTGCTTGCCACAAACGATATAGGCTTATTGCACTAAACCAAGAGTTTTTTGTCAAGAAATTTTGAGATGAAAGATCTTGATAATGCCTCATTTGTATTAGAAATTCAGATACATCGAGATCGTTCTCGAGGTATTCTTAGATTGTCACAAAGAAGCTATATCGATAAAGTACTTAAGAGATTCGGCATGCAAGATTGTAAACCAGGTAACACTCCGGTCGCTAAGGGAGATAAGTTTCATCTCAAACAATGCCCTAAGGGAAGTCTTGAAATTCAAGAAATACAAAAGATTCTCTATGCTTCGGCAGTAGGAAGTCTTATGTATGCTCAAGTTTGTACGCGTCCGGATATTGCGTACATAGTAGGTGTGTTGGGCAGATATCTAAGCAACCCAGGTATAGATCACTGGAAAGCAGCCAAAAGAGTTATGAGATACCTGAAAAGAACCAGGAATTACATGCTCACATATAAGAGATCAGACCGTCTTGAGATCATTGGGTATTTTGACTCCTATTTTGCGGGATGCCAAGACAGTATGAGATTCACTTCGGGTTACATTTTTTTGTTAGCTGGTGGAGCCATTTCTTGGAAAAGTGCCAAACAGGCACTTATTGCTTCTCCACTATGGCAACAGAATTTGTTGCTTGTTACGAGGCATCAAATCATACGATATGGCTAAAAAACTTTTTCACTGGGCTGCGTATTCTTGAAGGGATTGAAAGACCCCTTGGGTTATTTTGTGACAATAGATCAGCTGTGTTATATTCCAACAACAATAGGAGCTCGACGAAGTCGAAGCATATCGACATCAAGTTCCTTGTTGTGAAAGAAAATGTACAAATTGGACAGATTTCTATAGAACACTTAAGTACAAACTCCATAGTAGCGGACCCCCTGACAAAGGGTTTGCCGCCTAGTGTCCTTCATGAGCATACTGCTCGTATGGGTGTCGTAGAGATGGATGATCTCTAGTTTGAGTGGGAGTTTGTAGTTTGGTTGTTTTTAGGTTGCTTGTTTTATACACATTTATTTATGTATTTTTATTCTGATCAGAAATAAAGTATTATTTAGTTCATTCCACATTGTACAATTATATTTAAAGTTTGATCTCACTAAAGTTAAGTAGGACAAGTTGAATATTGACATGAACAGATCACCTTGCATGTAATTTTTGTAACACCCGACAATTTCGGCCAGGTGATTCTCTTAACTGATTTAACTGTCACCTTTTTATCGACCTTTTTTACTTTTAAATTAATGCCTAATTTATTGAATTCCAAGTAGTATGAAACTAGGTTGGGTGGCACAATTGTAATTAAGATGGATTTTAATTAGTATAAATGGGAAATGGAAATCTTTAAACCTCATTAAAACCCCACTGTAGCCAACATTTCCTCTCTCGGCGATTTTCCTTTTCTCCAGAGCTCTTCCTCTCTCTCTCTCTTGGCCAGCTACTCCTCCATCGACGATCGATTCTTCAGTCTCCACCCCTACAATCCGTGCTCTAGGTAAGACTTAGACAATGTAGTTGTTAGTTAGTTACTTAGAGCTCTGTTTTCAGCTAAGACTCGTAGTTTTGGATTCATCAATGGCTGAGTAATAGTAGTGACATTTGTAATATGTGGTTAGTTACTAGGTTGAATCTGGTTATTTTAGGTTCTGGAAGTTTAATCTACGCGCACAAGGTGCTCGACTAAGAAGATTTAGAAATATATATGTTAGATTCTATGATGACTTTTGGTTAGAACTTTTAGGATTTTGTTTAACTCTGAAATGTTAAATGTTTTAGGTGAAGAAGACTGAAGAGAAGTGCTCAAATTTGCTAAGAAAACCAGGTAAGTGAGTGAGTAGGATTCCTGGCCATTAGGGCCCTACATCACAAGGGTACTAAGTTAAAGTTGATTATGATGTCCGAAAGCTGTTTGTGTTATTGTCTGTATGGTTATGATATGTGAGTTAGCAACATGATTTATTGTTGAATGATTGATCTGTCCTTCTAGTCCGATGAAATAAGAGTGCTCATACTCATGTTTCACGATTGTTTCCTTTTCAAGTATATGAAAATGTTTTAAGTGCATGTTTTCCTTCACGATCAAATTATGAACATGAAACTTATGTAACAAGGATTAAGAGAGGATTGGGGGCGGTTTGGCGTATGTCATTGTCCAAAAGAAGGACCATGAATACGGCCCGCAAGAGATTATGTACACTTTCACTGTCAACCCCCTTTTCGGCACAAATCCTCCCTTAGTCCACATGATGTAAACGATGAACAAGAATATGACGAGAAATGATTATGAAAATGTGTTCCTTTCAACTGTGCATTCATGCATACATGTTAGTATTGCACTCCTTACTAAGCATTAGACTTATAGTTTGAACCTTATGATGTAGGTGACGAATTATCAGGTGAGGATTTCAAACCCAATGAAGATGTCTAGGACTGGTTGTTGGATGGTGCTCAGGGTGACATTCTGTGGCTGGAAGGCGAATTCGACCCGTGGTTACTGCTCTTAAGATGTTAGTAAAGATTATGAACACGTATGACTAAGTAGGATGAGATTTTTCTTATAACGTCGGATTTTGGAAATTGTCTGATTCAATTCCTAAGTTTGAAGATAATTATGAGAATATAGAATGATCTGTTTTATTTAAGTCTTCCGCTACACGTATTTTGGATGAGTCTATGGATTATATTGTGCAAGTTTACGTCAGTCATGTTAAAGTCTGTAAAAGTCAGGATGTTTTCTATAGGTAAATGTGGTTTATTACCTTCGGTAGATGTTAGGGGGTTCTGTTTACCGGTAGAAGTCTTCTATCGGGTGATATTTAATGAGTCACGTGGGATGCACATGTAAATCGAAAGATGTAGTTTTTCACTATTGGTAGAAATGAGTATTATGTCTTGTCGTTTTGTGATCGGTAGAAGTCTGCTATCGAGTGATGTTTAATGAGTCACGTAGGATGCACATGTCAATCGGAAAATGTAGTCTTTTTTTTCACTATCGGTAGAAGTGAGTATTATGTCTTGTCGTTTTGTGATCGGTAGATGTTGATTGTTTATTTCTATTGGTAGATGCTGTTTATTATTATCGGTAGAAGTCACTTATCTTATAGTTTAGAATTTTTATTGATAATTACTTGGCACTAATATAAAATCTGTTTCTCTAACTATGTATCACAAGTTCCTATAAAATTTTGGTAATTTAATAATACATAATATTTCATAATATTATTAAATTTAATTTTATACAAGTTCAAACATTATCATTAGTTTGAAGAAAGAGTTGACTTGGAAGAAAGATGACTGAATGAGTCTTTTGGACCAGCCTAGATTTGGCTATTTTACCAGTCAAATAGCAGACTAGTGGCCATCCAATGTAAAACAAAAATTAATTTCTATTTTGCTGTCTTCCCTTTTGTTTCCATCCAATTTTCAACCATTATTGACTTGGAGTCCATGTTTGGAGACATCGAAGAGCTAAACGATCTTTTAATTATATTCTGATATTAAAAATTTTAAATAATGTGGAAATAAAGATAACTAATTTTTTTAAGGATTCAAAAGAAGTTCAACTCCTAATATGATTTAAAAGTAAACCCAAATAATAGCGTTCTCCTTCTACAGAACTAACAGAAACAATTCTTCCAATAGATTTTCCTCTCTTTATAGTGAACAGCAGGAACGAGGTGAATGAAGCAGTGAAGTGTATTTGTATAATATGCTTCTTGCAAATGGATGCATACAATTGATGCGGAAATACTGTGTAAGCATACTCTTCGAAAAAAAAGTTGTATGCTACTATATTTTGAAGAGAAAAAGACTCCCCAAAGGTGATAAGTTGTCGATGCTCGAGGTGTAGCTATAAAGTATAAACAATGTGGGAGATTTCATTTCAAGAAAATCCATAAATACGCCACATTGTTTCTGGTGGGGAAATTCAAGAAGCTGTTTGATAGTCTTCAATTTCATTATTTGAGGGCCCTGCATTACTATCATTGACTTGAAATGCAATACGATCATATCCTTAATATATGTACTTGTACAAGTATTTCATCGTTTAATGGTCGAACAAATTTTGGCATTTAAGTGACAATCAAACAATGTAAGGAGATAAGTGTTGCAAATTGATTGTTTGATTGGCAACGATAACGAGGGTAAGAATTCTTTCCACTGAGGAACAGTGCAAAAGGATTTTGGATAATTATTTTTACAGTTTCATTCTTTAGTCATACAAACATTTGAAAGATTTTCTACACCATAAGGACCATAGCTTATAAGTGAGGATTTTTTGCGCAATAGGTAATTCGGCACAAACATAGTCATCAAATGAGACTGGCGAGAGAATCTTCGAATTATATTCTAAGATCAACAAAAAGTGTGCATGAGGCAATCCACACTTTTGGAATTCTATGACGTATACATGCGCATCTACGGGGCAAAATATTTGACCTTTAAATAACTTAATATTCACTTCTTCTAATTTCGCTCTGAAAACACACGCTATTAAATCAAGTCTATTGTGGGCTTCTTAAAAAAGAAGCAGCTCCGATTTGATCTCTGGTAAGTTCAAATTGCAAGTTATTGTTAGAAAGATATTAGGTTTTCCAAATCTTTGCACAAACAACATTGCATCCATATAACATTTTTGCATATCTCTTGGTACTTCTATAAATGTCGTTGGCAAGATGATTTTTGGCCCAACGTTTGCGGTCTGTGATTTGCCAAAACTAACACTATCCACTATACCTTGATAGAGCTCTGAGCGGATTTTTGTCTTGTTTGTACGAAAGAAATCCAAGCAAGTTGTTGCAATCTTAACGTACATGTCAACAACATATTGTTGTAGTAGTCGCCAAGATTGCAATAAACACGAAAAATCTGTCTTATTTGTAATTTGTATGAACAATAAACATACCATTATCATTACAATATTCACTAAGAAGTGAGTAGTGTGTAAAGAACATAAACATACCATTATCTTCGTTACGCAATAACACTTCTGCTGATGTGAAATGTGAAATTTCAAAAGGAAGATGAATATTTTCATTTGGGCAAGAGCGACCATGTATTCAAGGAATTCCTTGATGTCATCTAGTTTTTCGATAAGAAAATAATAAAGAATATTGTACAGGATAGTAAGAACCATAACAATGATGAACTTTGTATACTGAATTTGAATGTGCAGATACAATAATATCTCTATTGGATATACCCAATAATGAACCATCACAAAGCCCTACTGCAGTAACTTGAGAAGAGCGAGGGACATTGTAAATTCGTTGATCAAGATTCGCATATGATCTTATTGAAATGACACACTCAGACAAATCGGATCTTTGGCCCAAACTTCGAAAATAATACGGTATATGAATTTCTTTGTAGAATATGCATTAACTTGGAAATAACAAATGGAGAAAGTCTCTCTGTCAATTGGATTCGATGCTACAGTTGCACGTCTGTATCATAAAAGTATAGATGCAAATGGGAAGGAGTCTCATTTTCTGGAATAATTAGACTAATGAACTCATAAATTAGTCTTTGAAAATGAAATGTGTATACCACTTTGTTGCATCGGGATAAGAAAGTGGAAAGAATATGAGTTAGCAATAAATAGAAGCAGTGAAAAAATAACCATAATGATTGGATTAGCAGTAACTTTCCTTTTTGCCTAGAGGGCGCCACTCATTCGATACAAGCTAACACCACATGGAAAGCCTAACACAAGACAAACTATAAGAAAAAAACAAAGGTGATAGTACAGCAAAACAAAGAAAAGCTGCGAAAGAGGAAGAAAAGAGAGATACTTTGAATCAACAAGCGAGATTACTCCAACTTGCAACGTGCCACCCCTTATATTGACATTTTTCACAGGGAACATTGCAACTGCAACACCATTTACCTCTAATTGCATTGGAATGTAAACAAAAGTAACATTAGTAAGGAAAAGGGTAAGAAAATCAAATGGTAAAAGAGAAAGATGATATAGAAAATTGTTCTTACCGATCAAATGGCATGTTCCAACATGGGATCTCAATTGATTGAAAGATGTGAAGGCAGATGTTTCAGGAGGAAACTCAATCTCTAAATTAGGTACGTCTTTAGCAAGTGTACGTGTATTGATCACCTATTCATATAGTTGATCTCCAAGCCGAAACTCTGGCTTACTTTTGGTGACCAAAGCATTTGAGATATAGTAACTTACTTCTAAGTTCTAGGGTGTTCTAGAAACGATCGATATTCGAAGAGAACAAAGTGGCATGAATTTGAGTTCCTTGAAGTAAAAAAAGATTAGGGATATTCGGAACGAAAGTCAAACCATGAAAAAAAAAAGACAGATGAAAAAATTATTGCAGAATCAACAAGAATAAGTTTTTGAAATTTTGTTGGGCTAAAGCGGCCAATTTTTTGCAAAGTTTTGTGCGGGACATGGAACTCAACTATGCAATCTTCATTCATTTTAGGAAATATGTCTGAGTTTTGTTTCATCGGTACGATTGGAAAATTGTTTTTTTCGAAAAACTATTAAAGAACGACAAATTCAAACAATTCTATCAATGAAACACGCCTCATAAAAAGGTTGAACAACAATATGAAATACTAAATCGTTATTTAAGAAGAGAACGAAATTGAGAGGAAGGATATTTATTTTGTGGAGAACAATTTCAAAATAACTAATACTAATTACAAGACTATATGTGCATAAAGATATACAGGAAAGAGATCAACCATATGAAGCAAAAAGCATACAGAAACACACGAAAGAGGCCATCCATCAAAAATACAATGCAAACGTGACCAACCATTAGAAGCAAAATACATTAGCAATACATGAAACAACTACAAGAGCATGAAAGAAATACAAAGAAGGAAAACAGAGGTCAAAGAACAGAGGAGAAAAAAGAAGAGAAATAAACGACATACCGAGAGCAAGAGCAGCGCAGGCAGAAAAAAGATGAAGGATCACCTGTAAAGAAGTACTTGTACAACTCAACAGCAAAACACAAGACAGTGAAGAGAACAGAACAAAGAGAAAATCAACGACATATGCAGCAAAACAAGAAGAGCAGTAAAGAAAATGGTAAGAATGAAAACAGAAATCAAAAGCCACATAACATAAAATAAGAGAAAGGAACCACATACCAAGAGAAAGAGATGGCAAGAAGAAACGACAGCAAGAATCATCTGAAAGTAGAACAGAAGAGAAAAATCAACAAAAACAAGAAAACTGGTACAACATAGGAAGAACAAAACAGAAGAGAAAAGTCAACAAAAACAAGAAAACTGGTACAACATAGGAAGAACAAAACAGAAAATCTAAAGAAATAATGAAATATTTCATTCAATCTGCAGCATTCTGTCGACAAGAAAGTAGAAATAACATGAAGGATGAAATAATCAAACGAACTTTGAACATATTGCTACTGCATTCAGCCTACCAACATTGAACAAAGAAAAATCACTTCACTAAATTTTAGCCATTAGAAGGTACAAAATTATAGTTCACATGGATCAATTTACATGCAGAGAGGGAAGAATAGAAATATAGATAAAAAAGAGAGCAGAAAAAATAGCATAGAAGAAAACAAAAATAGCATAAAATGCAAAGAAGGTAAGAACAACATATCTTGGTATTTGTGAGCCTATGTCCTCAATGAGACCAGCATAAAAGCATAAACTGCTTACAAAAACCTAATAGTACATACTTCTTGAGAAATTAAATTTTGTTATCAAACTAACTGCAGTACAATCTGTTGTTTGTTCTAGAGACAAAGTTATCCAGACTCGATTTCGCTATGCATAAGAGAAAGAACACAAACACATTCTGATATTAAACTTTATTAAAAAGTCTGTTTGGTTTCTATTTGTAAATATTTACTCAAAAAAACTCTTTTATACTTTCAAAGATATCACTTTCCTTAAATGAATCTATACTCATACTTGAAAAAAATGGAATAGAATTGAGTAGGTATACCAGAAGCAAGAAGTAGTACTAATTCTTTGATTTTTGACTGGAAAAGAGGAAAATTCATATACAAAGAGAAAACAATTAATGATGAACCAAATCAAATGTCAGAGAAACCATGGAATGAAAAATGGGGAATTCTGATCCAAATTCGGTTTTTCAAAAACAAATAATGGTTTCGAAAGCAAGAACGAGAAAAACAAAAAGGATAGGTGTAGAGACTCAATGGAAGCTGTTCCAACAAATGGAGTTGACTGTGTTGCGTCAGTAAATGTAAAGGAATCCAATCCTTCCAGAGAAACTCTAGAAAGGATGAAAGATAGCTTTTAGAAATACAAATTTGTGGTATTTGTTGTTCCGCATGCATAAATGACGAAAATTGTCGGCTCATTTTTTGCTTGGTTTGCTAATCTTTGCCTGTAAAATCTTATTAATCGTTTGGGGCAACGATCTTTCTTGTTTTTTCCTCATTGTCAAATATTTGATTATTTGTTTTCATACATATTTATTTACATTTTACGACCAACGATCTTATTTTTGGTTTTTTGTGCAAGAAAAGTACGTTTAATACCACACGACAATGACGAACGTCGTCGGTATTACGAACGCAGGCAACTTGTGTCATGCAGAGGATCCCGGGAAACCAACATGCAACGGTTGGGCAGACTTCAAGTCACAAGCAAAGTAACGACAACACAAGTTTCTCTCTTTGATTTTCAAAATACGCACTTTAACATGAAAATCGATAAATATTCTACAAATGTGCTTCATCAATCTAAGTTCACCGATAAAATACATATTCTAAGCCAGCAAAGCATTAACATATCAGTTTCAAGTGAGTTAGTTGAAGCCGTCCTACTTAGCCGAAGCCGTCCTCTGAACGGTGGAAACACCATCGACGAATTTGGTTCGGAAAAGAACATTGGCATTATTGAACATGCCTTCTTTTAGGGAGACCACAATGAACTGCAAAAGAAAGACAAACAAACATTAAAGGTCAAGAAAAAGGAATCCCTCTCTTGATCATGAATTTTGTTCCTAGCTTAATTTGCTATCATCATATGCTACCATTAACATTCTGCAGTTTCATCACAAGACTATTGCAAGATTTTGGGATATCTTGTAATAAAGTCTATGTAACTTGTATGAAAAACTCAAACACTTATCATCTTCTCGTGTACAGGTTCAAATGAAACCGTTATCTTCCTCTTCTTTACTCTCGCTATTTTAAAGGTATCTTTCTCATTTCTAGACTAAAGGTTCAATTTCTTGTCCAATATTCATTTTCTTCAATTGCTTTGATCGCCATGTAGCTTTTCTAGAGGAACTCATCACTAGAGAAGGAGAGATAAAAGAGAGAAATAATTAAGCTAATGAAACCTGGGAGTGTGGGAAGTGTGTTTTGATCATTCTCCCTATGTTCTGCGTATGGCTTAGATCAAGAGCTGCATCAACCTGAAAATAAAAGGAAAAGGTAACACATCACAGCCAGGAACCACACAATTCAACCACTATTTTTCAAAAAACTAAAAAAAATTGCACATTTTCGTAAAGGTTACAGTTTCAGCTGAGATTTATTTGTCAGAAAATGAAACTTAAGTTGAGAAATGCTTTATAAAGATGGCTATATTCATCCCAGTTCATGAAAACCATCAAAAGTAGTTCTACGAACCACCAAAAGAAAAACAAAACAACATTGACTTCACTTCCTAACAAAATAATACCTCATCAAGAATATACAGAGGAGCAGGTTTGAAGAGAAGCAGCGCTAAAATAAGAGAAAGTGCAAGTAAAGATCGTTGACCCCCACTTAGTTCTGACAAGGATTGTTTCCAAACACTACCAAATGCAACCCGAACCTCTAGACCATCAAGGAAACTACAACCTTCAGGAGGTTCAAGCTTTGCCTTGGTGCCCGGCAAAAGAGTAGAGAAGATAGATCCAAAGTCACTGAAAATTGATAAAATAACAATTGCCTCCAATGAAATGTAAAAAAATATTCAGACCAGAAAAGGTGGTAATAAAAGGTGGCAAATGATTTGGGTTAACATACCTGTTAACTTTTACCCAAGTTACTTTCAGTGTTTCCTTCTTCTTCTCGTCGAGCTCTTCAATCACCTTCTTTATTTTAGACTTGTCATTCTGCGAAAAAAAAAATATAAATGAAGTGAGCATATCAAAGTGGAGTACTTACAAATGTAGAGTAACCAACCTCGATGATGTTTTTTTTGGAAATCAAGTCATTGTACTCTTCTTCTGCTTTCTCAAACATTGCCATTACTTTCTTGTTTACTCTTTTCTCGAGACTTCAAGAACAAAACCATAAAGGAAAAAAGTAATTCCTTTGTCTTATGAGGGAGAAACATACTCATGTATTAAGTCTATTGAGTTCAAAGTTCTGAAATGGATCAAATTGAGTATAGAAACAACTCACCCAGATTGTTCAGCCTGCAGTCTCTCAAGCTCTTCCCTGGCCTTGAAAGGATCACGTGATGTAAAATCATAATCCGATCCACTTCTTCCAAATTGTTGTTTCTCAGATACAATCCATGAATGTTTTTCAATTAATTTGTCTACTTTTGTTGAGCAATCTTTTTGATCCATCTCCATTCTTTTCACCTATTAATATTTAGCATACGTGGTCAAAATATCAGCTTCCAATGGCTCTAAATCGATGAAACCGAGCTACCTCATTTTCCATCTTCTTCCTCTCAAGCTTTATCTCGCTCAGTTTATGTTGAAGTACTTGCTGCTCCTTGACAATGCAGCTAATCTGTGAATCGCATTCCTTCATCTTCATACGGATCAAACTGAGCTCAGATTGAGCTTGATCATGATCGCATCTGATGGAAGAAACCTACAGAATAGAGGTTAATGTAATAATCTGCATCACAACTTGACAACAAAGCTCTGTTACCTTTGCCTTTTGTCCATCTACTTCTGAAACAAGAGTTGTAATTTGTGTTCTAATGGAAACTAATTGAGCCTCTAACGTTGCCTGTTCTTGAACAACAGCTTCCATTTCCATGACAATCCTCTCTCGTTCATTATCATGCCCCTAAAATGGTTGAAAACATATATTTTTAAGAGTGGTGAAACTAAAGTCCCACTTGCTGAGAGCTCTATTTAAGATACTAATACAATCCATAATTGCCTCCCCCCCCCCCCCCCCCAACTGATTTAGTCATAAGTACATAAGATATTGCATCAATTTCTGATAAACACTACCTTCAGATCCTTCAAAGATGACTGCATCTTCAATTTTGTTGCCTTAATTTTCTTTTCCATGTCTTTAAGCCTCCCTTCTCGACTATTATCATGTTCTTTGATTGACTTTTCAAGCAATGACACAGCTTTTTCAGAATTTTGGCGCACAATTTCCGTTTCTTTAGCAGCATCTTTTGCTGCTTGAAGATCCTGCTGGATCTTCTTCACTAATTCACCGAGCTGGATAACAAAAAAAAATGTTAAACAATACAGCCAAAAGCTTGCACCACTTTTACACAGTTCTAGGAGTAATGAAACTGATGAAGGGAAGTGCACCTTATGATGCTCATTTTGTTCGACCCTTCCTTGAAATAATGAGAGATCATATGATTTTAGCTCTAGCTGTGCTTTTAGGTCCATAAACGTTTTCTGAAGAGGCCGGATCTCTGTGATCTACAATACAGAATACAAGAACAGAAAAATCAAATTGATTGCCAACTCCAAAGATTGGAAAGAGGTGCCAGGAGAGGCAAAAAAAATAAATACAAAGTACAAATACCACAAATTTGTATTTCTAAAAGTCCTAGAACGTATTTTAGAAAAATAAAAAAATTACCTGTACAAAAATGGATGCATAAATATTTATTTTTATACCCAAGAACAAAGTCCAAAGCACAATAATTTCGTAATGCATAAGTAGCAGTTATGGCTAATGGGTGGCTCGTTATTCCCACTCAACACCATTCTCATTCGTGACTCCAAGCTAATTTATTTGTGATTATTGCACTAGTTATCATTGATCTTGAAAGAAACATGTAAACTTTGTCCGAAACTTTGTTTCTTGTTTTGTTTAAAATAAATATTCAAATAGATAAAAAATATCATATTGCTGATTGGTATTTTAATGCATTACAATAGAGTTACAATGCGATAAATTTTAAATGAGACCAATACCTATGACTACAGTTTCTTCTAAGAGGAGAAAATGTCTACCTTCGCTTCAATTTCAGATAACATATTCTGATGCATGGACAATTTTGCTTCAGCCCCAGCCAAAGAATGAAGTCGCCTCAATAAATCACCACCACCCCTACAAATCCAGATAGTTCCTTAACTACAAGAAAATTGATATTGTATTTCATCTGGAGATCACTATTTTATCACAGAAGTGAGTGACCCTAAACTTTAAGTGTACCACAAAAATATATGAGCAAGAAACCAAAAATATTTCCTTTATATTTTATGATTGTGAGCTAAGCATCACCTTCACAGAATCAATGATTCAGCCGGGGATTAAATACATGAAAAGTGAAAAAAAAATGTAATGATAAAACATTTGAGCATTTAAAAATCATCTATTAGAAATAATTATAATATATTTGGATTAATTCTTGATCTAAACAAAATACTAATTTAATGTCCAACTACGGCATAAAACATAATAGTGATCCATACTTGCGACTTCCACCGGTCAAAAGTCCACTTGGCTGAAAGATGTCACCTTCAAGAGTCACACTTTGGGTGCGAATGTCCCTATTGAAAGCGACCTATTGCATTCAACAAAATGTTAGGAATATTATTAAAAGGGGTAATATTTTTATTATCTATTAAATTTAAAGGTAAATTGGGTATTAGAGAGGATAAATCAGTTAGGAGTTTGTTAGGATTTTGTAGGTTATATATGTAGAGGGAGGTGAGTGTTACGGGGGAGGAGAATTTGGATGTCAGTGGAAAGAAGCGGGGCTCTCGAAATCCCCAGCATAGTGTTTCATTTTCTGTTTGTTACCCATTGGAATGCCATAGCTATTTTGTGGGATATTCTTGCTGTGTATTCTGGTATGTGAGTTTGCAGGGAATAGGGTACCTATCACAAAACTACAGATTAATCAGTCAAATTATACAAAAGGGTATGAGACATCTAATCTAAACTAAGAATAAGCCATCAAGGTACACTACATTACGTTTTGGTGGTTGAAATAACCAAATTCAATCCAGCAAAAGCATATACAAGTAAAAAAGAACAAGAAAACTATAAACAGAAATCGAATACATAGCAAAGATTTCCTTGAATGGGATGTCGTAGTAACAATCAATATTCTTTTAGATTTATGAAGAATAATGTCTCATGTCGTGTACTTAATAAGACAAGTGAAGGTTATAAATTGTGCACCATAATAGATGTTTAACTTCAAGGTTGACTAGAGTAATAACCTGAGAGAGGTTCACTAAATATCTTGTAGTAATTGTTGTCAAAATACAGATTCTATACACAAAATCCCCTAGATTATGCACCAAAGATGATGAATATTTGTTAACGTTACATGTTGGGCTGATCTACATTGATTACGTTAGGCGTATGACACTTTCCAATGCACATCAAGTACCAGATACTAAATGATATTACAAAATGACAAACAAATATATCTATAAATCTTATTTTGAAGAGTCTACAAACTACAAAAGTAATGTGTTCGACACTATCATGAAAAAGATAAGAAAAGTGCGTACCTCTTTTGCAGCATCAACATTTTTGCAGACAAATGTTGAACCAAATACATATTCCATTGCATGCTGACAAAACCAAAGAATAGAAAGTATGATTTACCTATAAACTATCATAACCAATGCAAAAAATTCAATTAAAATAGCTTCATGGTAATCAAATATATCTAAGTAAACTAACAAAGAAAACTTTAATTGCAATATAGACTTTCTAGAGGTCTGATGTGATAAAAGGTTTGTGGGGTAACCTACCTTCAGTTCTTCATCAAAACCCACCAAAGAGAGTGCAAGTTCTGAATTTTCTTTTCCAACCTAAAATAATTATGTCAGCCTATCTTAAAGAAATAAAGTACAACGCGAAAAAACTAGATTGCATCTAGTGACTGACCAATATGCCAGCAGCATTTTGAACCCTCTGGGGAACAACGTGGGACTGAATTTTATTCAGAGGTATAATTGTCACTCTTCTTTGGAGACCCCCATTCTGAAGAAGTTGTTTTCCAGTATTTTCATTGTCTACTACTACATTATACAACTTTCCACCGGCAGTGACCTGTTGTAACATAATGTTAGATAAATTTCTTCAATTACTACAAAATTGAATACTATCATGCGGCATGACCTCTAAGGCTGTCATCATCGAGCTATCCTTTACTTGGATTAGTTTGGCAACCACACCTTTAACCTTTGACCTTTCAAAATTTTTCACTGGATCCCGATATGTAAAGTCAACGTTTGATATTTGTGCTGATATGTTTCTAATTTCATCCTTCAACTTTTGTACATGCTCCAACTCCTTTGCACGATCCTACTCAGGACAAATTTATTGGATATTTATTAACAATCGGACATTAAAACATTATCTTTGATGAAGATGGTAACACAAGAAAGAATGCCAACCTGTTGCAAAGCTTCCATCTGGCCTTCTGTATAATGACAAGACTTTAATGCCATCTTGACATCTTCCACTTCTTTTTTCCTAACACTGAGCTCATTCTCAGCCTTTATGGCCTCTTCACGCTTTGACAGTAATTCATTAGTTTTCTCTTTCAACATCTCTTCATAGTGGGTTATTGTTGTTTTGAGTTGTTTAAGTTCTGTCTCAGTTGTCCCAACAGCTACCTTTGCATCCCTCAACTGGTCTTGAAGGCATTTCTCCTCATTTCCACTACTCTTGCCAGCTAATACGCCCTATCCAAAATTCATAACACGTGAACCAAAACATCATAACTTTGGTTTGAAAATGAAAGAAGGAAAGAATAATGAAAAATAAAACTCAATGTTTACTTGATAGTCCTTTTCATACTCCTCCAAATTCTTAGATAGCTCCTCGAACAATTTTTTGAGATCGGTTACATCTTCTTCGGCCTTTTTAACCTGCACGAGCTCTCTCTTCTACAGTATGCTTTAAGTCTTCAATACTACAAACAATCTACAAAGAGAGAGAAAAACTCAAAACAGGAAGCAATTTGAAAACTCTGCTACAATTCATCATAAAATAAACTCAAAAAGATCTAGCGAAAATGACAAGCTTGAAAAGATACTCAACAAAAGCTAGTTAGTTATAATAATCATGGACCTTATCTGCATTTTCCTTTTCGCTCTTGAGAGTGTCTTCTTTGTTATCCAGCACAGCAACTTCCTTGACAAGTTTTTGAGAAAGTACATCTACTTTCTCTGACAATGATTTCACCTCATTACCCATGCTAGCCTCCCTTTCAGCTGTCAGGTCTGTCACCTGTTTATCTAACTCCTGTATTTCCAATTGTATTCTTCCTGCTTTATCATCAATCTCAGAAATCCTTCCCTTCACTTTTTCTACCTCACTTACTGCGCTATCTCTAATTTTCTCAGCCTGAACATATTCATAAGCGATACAATATCTTTTAAGTCGATCTAACTCAGCATTGCCATTTGCCCATTGCATGTACTGTACTCTCTCTTTTCTTAACTTCTCCAGTGCAGGCAATATCTCCTGGTCAAGAAGGTTGTTGATTTCATCTACCTTACTTTGCTTCTTTTCAAGAGTTTTCAAAGCCGCCTCTTTTTTGTTTTCATACATTCTGGTCCCAGCCGCCTCTTCAAGCATAGAAAGAATTTCAGGAGGTTTCATATTTAAAACCTTTGTGATACGCCCTTGCATTATGAGGAAATGCGGATTATTAACATTAAGTTGAATTGAGTGGAACAGGTTTTGAACTTGACTAGGCTGAGCAAGTTTCCCATTAATCAGATATTTGTTTCTTCCTCCTACCACAATCTGCAAAAAGAAGACAATAATTAAGACAATGATGAAAAGAAAAGTACTTCCAACTAATCCTCCACTCATAACCAACATAAAAAAAGATGGTTCTCTTGTTCAGTATCTTTAAACATCTCCAACTAGGAAACATATGTTAGCTTTCAAGCACTCCGGCAATAGTAAATTCGAATGAGCCTCCCACGCATCTTAAATTTTTATTTTGACATACTATAAACTGAGTCCTCAATGTTCTTAGAAACGTAAGGACACAAACAATTGGTACGAGGTAAACTCCTGAATAAACACACAAGAAAAGTGGAGCACGTTGCTAACTACAAAATTGATATAAGTAAAAAGACCCATACTTCCATCCCATATGACAGCAGACTTTAGAGTCCTATCCACCAAATTACGGGTACCAAAGTATGATAATACATCACAAAATCAGAAGTTAGAAAATTTTCAGAAATTATGCAAGAGGAAAAATGCGAGCCAAAGAAAATTTGTGTTGAACTTCATTTATCATCACTGTTAGCCTTTTGCATAAATTCAAACCAACATTATGGATAACCAAAGCCTATTCATCAATTCATTAGAACCCCAGAAGAATTGAGGGTCACATTCGGCGAGATATTAAACAATAACTTCCAGTGAGACCCAATCCCATTCACTGTTAACAAAACTTTTTAAACAACAAAAGTGCCCGAGGGATGAATTCAACATGTAATGCAATTCGCTTTACAAATAGGATAGAAAGGAAAGTCTGCATAACCTGATAGCGACGCTGAGATGGTTTTATAAACGTTGAAATAGCTATTTTGATAACACAATATGTAAATTTATCAATTGACTAACAACAAAACTTTAAAAAGTGCTCACACACCTGCCGGGTCACTGTAATTTCTTGATGTTCTGCATATCCAATTGGACTTTTACTCCTATCTGAATTATCAAACGCAATCGACACAGTGGCCTTGGTAATTCCTGCTTGCCCCTGCTTGTAGACGAGCTCTTGAAGATTCGAAGCTCGAACCTGCTGCAAATTGTTTATCCCCAAAACAAAACAGATAGAATCGAGAATATTTGACTTTCCCGAACCATTCAACCCCGTTATGGCATTGAAGAAAGGATCAAAACCGGGGACCACTGTTCTAGTCGCGTATGACTTGAACCCCTCCAAGCAAATCTCTTTGATATACATTATTCTCGGCCAGAGGAAACTCCACAGCTCAAAATCACTCGAACAGTGTCAATTACTTGAAAATGAACAGCTGAAGAACGAATCTCAACTTTCCCGACAAATTACAAATAAGTTGGTAATTCCGGGAAGTTAAAGATGAGAGAAATGGGATTCTGAAAAGAAACCAAATCGGGTTTCAAAACCCGAAACCTTAGAATGCGTGTTTGTGGAGAATTTTCGCTCTCAATTTCGAAGCGAACTGCTTCAAATTCTTGGCTCGGAGAAAGAAACTAGAAGGCGGGAAACGCCTGCGAATTTATAATTACATCAATTATTATTTGTCACATTACATCAATTATTATTTGTCACGTTAACAAATATATTTAGACAGTACAATAAAACAATAAACGTATAATTACTTTAATTAAAATAATAAAATAAAAATAAAAATTTTACACTATGTTTTATTTCTAACATAACCCGCATTAAGAGTTACAATTAATGTCTTAACGTGACTATCTATGATTGATTTTAATTATTACAATGATCAATAAACATCACATCATGATAAAAAAATTAGAGTGTAAATTTAAATGATAAATCTTGCATTACTCTTAAAAATAATCTTAAATGGATAGCGGCGCGACTGTTCTGCTAGAACTTGACAAAAAGATGATTTTTGATTCGACTTGGTCTAATCTTAACTAAACCGAACTTGTCATTTAAGGTTCTTTTTGAGTTCTCAAATCTAATTTTGAAAAGTCAATTCGAACCAAACTTAAACAATAGGAGAAATATATTGAAAGCCAAATCAACAAAATGAGCCAAAAACCAATAAAGAAAACCTAGCAATTGATTGAAACTGTGCTCAGAGAAAGTTGAAAAAACATGCTCCATTTCGATTCAATATATGAATGTAGAAATCAAAACCGGCCTATTCAATTTTAATTTGAGGAGGAACAATAACGAATTGAACAAATCGTAGATTATAAAGTAGAAACTATGAATAAAGGATTTATATGACACATCAGGATCTAAAATTGTACTATAAATTTAAGAGTAATTTACATGAAAAACCTTGAACTATGAGGTCATCAATAAAATAAACTTTCAACTATTTTTTGTTAATAAAACAAACTTTAAACTATTCAATTTTTTAACAAAACAAACACAAGCGGACTCTTGTTCTAGAGAAAGAGAGTCTGTTCTCGAAGAGAATCTCTAAAATATTAGTGACTATCTCAGAAAATATATCCAACGATATTAATTTTTTTTGAAATTTTTACAAATCTTCCCCATATTATGGGAAAACATTCTGAAAAATTTCGTGATATTTTAACACTCTCACTATTTATCATAACTGTTTATGTCTTTTGTACAAATAACTATTAAAAATTACGATGTCATTAAAAAATTATCAAACTTTCCAGAATGTTTTCTTATTATGTTATGGACATGTGATAAAAATTTTAAAAAAATCTAAAATTATTTGATATATTTTCTGTGACAGCCAATAATATTTTGGAGCATAATATCAAATTATTCTGAAATTTTTACCACATGTGGTAAATTTGTGTTGAATTTGATGCATAAATTAGCGATAATGTCAAAATTGTTGATAACTGAAAGGAGGAAATTCGATTTGTTCCAAAAAATAGTTTAAATTATAATCTGTAAATTATCCCACACATCAGAATATAAATTAATAATTACACTTTACCTAAAAAAAATAAAGAATTGTTACGTAAAAATATTTGGGTAAAGTAAAAATTAAATCTTGAAAATGGTAAGGGTCCGTTTAATTTAAACCATGATTTTTTTTTTTAAAGGTAAAATGAGCCTCGAACTTTAAGGTCCATTCAACTTAAACTTTTTTTGAACAAAATGAAAGTTCATTTGGCTTCAACCGAAATGAAACTCATCCAATATAATAATATTAGACATCTTTTAATATTAATTTCAAAAATTACAAAAAACCGAACTAAACTTGTAATAATTTGCCCAAAATGAGCATACACTAACCAAAACCGATTACAAAACATGTCTAAACTAGAAAAAGTTTAAAAACAAAAAAAAAAAAAATTGAGAGAAACTGAAAAAATTGGCTCGATGTTTATTTTGTTCACATAGGTAAAATTCAATATTCATTTTCTAAAAAAAAACAAAATTCTATTTAAGTTGAACAATATCAAAGTTTGAGATTTATTTTATTTGTTCATGTTCAAAACCGTTTTGAACTTTGACATAAAGTATTTTATATGTAAAAAATTAATAATCTCATGTTCTATCTATTTTATTTTCTCTTTCTCCCGTCGCAAGAGGCTTCCCAATTTCAGATAATTATTATGATTAAAAAAAAAAATCTACAAAAGCGTAAATTGGTGAGGATAGGGATATGACAAACTCAAATAATAAATTAATCAATTGCAATTATTCTAAATTTTAATTTAATATAAAAATATTGAAAAACAACTTTTTGTTTATTCTCTTATTCTATTCTCTTAAAATATTTGCTGACCTGTCAAAGAATGATTGGTGCAATAAAGATACAATTAACACAATAAATTATAAAAAATTAATTTATTACACTAATTGTATAAATAATTATTTGACACGTAAGCAAGTAATTTAAAATAGTAAAATAAACATAGTATTACTCAAAGTTTAATAGAATATAGAAGTCTGCATATTTTAAGGCCACAATAATTTTCTCTGTAGCTAAGCATGGGTTTCCATCTCGACATAGGGTTACATGATAACAAAATAATGATAACTAAAAAAAAATAAGAATTTACGTGTAAGCTCATCATTTTTATTCTTAATAATCCCCTCAAGACGTAGGTTGTATATTGAAAACTCTCGTCTTGCCAAGCAAAGAACGAAAAAACTTCGGATGCAAAGTCTTTCGTCAAAAAGTCAACAAGTTGGTGTCGAGAAACAACATGCAATGTTTTGAAATGTCCCAATTCAATTTGTTGTCCAACTATATGGCAATCGATCTAAATGTGATTTGTCTTTTCATGAAAAATTGAATTTTTAGCAATATGAATAGTAGTTATATTATCACAAAAAAGAATAGTTGGATTCAACAAAAGAATGCGAAATTTTCTTAGATTTCCAATTATTAAATAATCACCCAAAAGAACACAAAAACCCGTTAATGATTGTCGCGATTTAGAGTAAGCTTCCCAATCAAAATTGGTAAAAGCTCGTAACTGAGTATTTGTATTTGCCGGCTAAAACAAACCTTGACCTGTAAAAGATTTAAGGTAATGAAGAATTCTATAAGTGGCATTAAGATGTGAATCTTGTGGTGCTGCAAGAAATTGACCCATTGACTACCAATGAAATGTTTGGTCAGGTGATGAACAAATGCATTAGTCATCCAATTAGTTTGCGAAATAAAGTAACATCTTGGAGCAAATGTCGACAACTGAGCAGGCTAGCTCGCTAGCCCGTTCGGCATGTTCGGTACTGTATCGGGCTCCACTTGTTTAATTTTGGTTCGCAAGCTGGCTCGAGTTGAAATTTTTTTGCGCTGGCTCGTTAAGTTTAGCTTATTTAACTCTTTAGGCTAAATAAGCCAGACTTTTTAGGGTTGGCTGGGTCAACTCGTTTGTCACCCTAAACAAATAATTAATAATTAAAAAACTGTCAACTTAGTTAGCATATGTATAATTTGTAATGATACAATTGTCAAATATTTGTAATAATATTTGTGTATTATTTTTATTAGATCTTCTCAAATAATTCTTCATTTTATATATTAATGAAAACATTTTGTTAACTAAACAATCAATTATTATATTTTGACATTACAATGATAAATAATTATTATACTTTTAACAATACATGTTTTTTAGAAATATATATTACATTTATATAAATTGAAAATATTTATGTATCTTTGGTTCGTTCGGCTCAGCTCGTTAGCCTCATTTAGCCGACTCGGATCGACTCGTTAGATTCGGTAAGCTAAATTTTTTCAGGTCAAGCTCGACTCGACTCGGAAGCTCGTTTATCATCTCTACTTGTATCTGAAGAAAATTTGCTTGATGAATCCATCAAAGTAGAAACAAGTATTATATAATGATTCCAATATATATTGTCGTTGATTTAAGACAACCAAAACATCGAATTGATAATTAGATGACATCTTATTGTATAATTTTTAGAAGAGACTTTTATTGTCTAACAAGGGAGATGGAATTCGGTGGGGGCGGTGGTGCACTTGAAAATCGACCCCCCAATATATTAGATCGAGCCCCATTTTAGGCAAAAAAATCAAAACAGGAGGTGATCGGTGGGCCACCAAGAGTTGTTCGTTAACTTTTAGATAATTTTAGATTTGATTTATTAGAATTGTTAATTTAAGGACATTTTTTTAGGAGTTAAATTAGATTTTAACGTGAAGTTCAAATCAACTAGGAGATGAGAAACGGGTATCAAACCTGGATGATTTCCAGTATGCAAGAAATAAGAACAGCTGCAATCACCAATGGATGAATTCCAAACAGAAGATCCTGAACTTGTTGCTGTTGCAGTTCCTTTTCCTCTAGAAAGATTGTTTTCTATTACTCTACCCAATCAGGTTATGGAGCCTCTTTATAAACAGAGGAAGAAAATGAAGGAGAAAAGTTACAGTTACATACAGAATAACGATAACTAATACAAGGAAGGTCATCATTAGCTCATCCATTTTATCCTTGATAGAAACATGCATACAAAATCATAAAATCAATAAAAGGAATCTGAATCATGTCTTTCTGGTCAAGAGTAATCTGCATATAATAATCAATAGAAACTAAACAAGATAAGAAAATTCACCTGAACGATTACATTGTGGGAATATAACCTTCTAGCCAATCCAAGCACAGACATCAAAACAAAGCAATAACCATTGAGATAAGGAAGGGTAGTTCAACCTCAAATCATATCAGTTTATACCTCAGATAACTTCCCTTCTAGCACAGGTGTGAAATATTTACAAGCAGAGCAGAAAATGTTAACCTATTGTTTCCAAAACAAGGATACAAGAAGACCATCAACCTAAACAGAAAGAGGTACTACAGTTCAGAAAATAGGTAGAAAACTGAATCCTTTGAGTTCCTCCAGATTCTTAAACCACAGAGGCAGGAAAAAATACAAGAACAAAAATAACAATATCTACCTCATCTACCTCCTTTTTGGACGCTTTGGAATACTACTACTAGGACCTGCACGAGACTTTCCAAAAGCTTTCATCTTGCGTCTCTTTCGTTCTTCCTCACTGTCTGATTCATCGCCCTTCTCCCTGTCTGCATTACTTGCTTCCCGCTCCAACTCTTCCCACGTCTTTCCTTTCTCCTCCTCGGAGTCCTCTTCAGAATCCTCCTCCTCCTCATCCTCAGATTCGACCAACGAAGCACTATCAGAGTCTTCTTCTTCTGAGTCAGATTCAGGTTCCACGTCTGATGGCTCATACCCTTGGTCCGACTCCTCCGATTTATCAGAATCGGAGTCTGTAGCTTCCAGATTCAGAAATTCCCAACCCCCATCATCGATGAAGCTCTGTGGATCATCTGTTATTGTCTTTAGGATCTGCCTCCAGTTCAAATTCAACCTGCTCTCGTAATATTTGATGTCTGTCGTATCAAGCCATTCCTTGATACTATCGAGGGCCGTAGAAGGAATGGAATCAATTCGTAGAACATCATGCTTAAAGTCTTTAAACACAATGGTCATGTCAAAATTCTTTTGCCCAAGCCCAACTCGCTCCAAATTCACAATTTCAATCTCACCAAGCGTGACTACAAGGAAGGGCGTTTCTATTAATTCAACCAAGCAAGTTGAAGTTGGAACGATAAATGCAGAAGATTTATAAGGAACCCCATGGAAACCAAGCTCTCGTAGAGGCTGATCAAACTCGAGCTCAAGCCCATTGAATTGAGGCTGGCCCCAAAGATCATTCACACGGTTTACAAAGCTCTGAAAATCCATGTTGATTTTATTTTTCCTGTCCCTCTCCCTTTGCTCTTCTTCCAGCTCATCTGGATCATAGGCAGATCTCTTTCCCCCTCCCACAGTCTGAACAACATCCATAACCTCAACATAGAATTGCACGTCTTTCGTTTTCTTGTTCCCCACCATAATATGATGGTGTAGATGAAAATGGAGAAGCGTGATCATCTCATTTTCTGCTGGTTGGAAGAATGCATGCTTAATGTTAGCAAACATAATGTCGACCCGCTCTTCTGTCCGAGTGGTACCATAACGAAAACCATTTAAGTGAGCCTCAAGCGTGCCAGCAAGCTTTCTCCCACGCCCACTAAAGGGAGGACGAATCCATAGTTCAAACAATCTTATCGGTTTGAATCTATTACCAGCCAATTGGAGTTTCTCCTGACTAACCAGAGTTGCTCTTTCAGCCCTCTCAGACTCCCTGGCAGCAACCTGTCTTCGCAGCGTTTTTATAAGCTGCACAACTTCACTAATATGCCTTGGGTCCTTAGAGCGGAAAGAAACCTCCTTTAAGTATATAGAACCTGGGTTTTTCAGTGAGGTTGAATCATGCGGACTGAAAGGGGTTCCAGGAACATTAAAGATAATTCGAACATAGCAGGTTCTATTAGTATCCTGCTGGCTGGTAACTGTCCTAATCATAGCAATGTGGAAAGGCACCATACTACCATAGATAGGCAAGAGGACAGCTTCATTTTTCTGATCAATCTGAATCATCAAATCTCGTGGAGGGGGGAAATCATTAACATTCTTATATGCAACCAAATCTGCTGAGGTTTTGGAAGATGAACGATTGTCCCCTGCTCCTGATCCAACCCCAGCAAGCCGTCTAGCTGTTTCTTCATTTTTCTGTCTAGCAAGTTCAGCTTGGTGTTGTCGGCGGATTTCCTCTTTTGAAATCTCATGATTGTCTGATCTGAGTGTTGTCTTGGACATTAATGCCTCCTTGCCATTAGCTTCAGCTTTCACTTTAGGCTTCTCTTCTTCCTCGTCATCCTCATTGAATGAATATGCAACGTCTTTGACAGCTTTAGAGCTTGGTGCAGTCAATACTTCTGTTTTATCTTTGCTGACAACAACTGTGTCAGCAAGCAACAAGGAGAAGCTTCCTTTCTTTGAGTTATCAGTTTGGCCTTGTAAGTTCTGCAACCCAAGTGAAACATTAAACACCATCCCTGCTTTCACTATCCGGTCATTTTTGGCATTAAGGTTTAATCCAGACTCACGGAACTCAAGACCAATGCCTGTCCCGGCCGACTTTGTAAGGTTTGAAGCCAACTCAGGAGCGTCTTTCTTGAAAATTGATAGGGCTGATTGATATGCTGCACCAACCTTGTTTCCAGGCCTCAATATACTAATAGCTGCTTCTTGAGCCCTAAGAAGAACCTCATAAGCCTTGCTTTGGAGTGGGTTGGCATCCATCAAGAAAGTCCTGGCAACATTGGAGCAATAACTCTTATACTGGCACCCGATTGCACAAATGATCACACTGGCAGAATCATAATAAAGTAAGTCATCATTGCTGGCAGCACTAGGTCTGAGATCAAATTTTCCTCCACTTTGAAAAATTGGAGGATAACAAATATCAACATTCTCAGCCTTTAACTTCACACCTGCTTTTGAGGGATCCAGTATGGCTTTCTCTGCTTCATCCATCAGAGAAGAATGAGTGATTTTCTTCTCCTCATCAATGACATTCTCAAGCTTTGGCACAACAATTTTGTTCATAACATTAACAGTCAAGAAAGCAGCCTTTTTGATATTCATAATCTCAGAATCACCTTTCACACCAAATAACTCAGATAACCCATTTGTTACATCATTCAACTCGAAATTGGCCCCTTTAAGCTTCTCAGACCAAGTTTCTAAAAGATTTCCTTCAGGAGCTTCTTTGACAATGTGCCCAACCACCGGGGTTTCATGGCCATCTACCTTTGACTGAGTTCGAATAGCACGGAAAATACCATCCATTAAAGCAGAACCATCTTCATTTTTTCGCCTTTACATGCATTACAACATCTACACCAATGGAATCCTTAGCAGATTTTTTAACGACATCAAGTAGTGAAGCCTTCTTTTGACTACACAGAAAATGGATTTGCATTCTTCATGAAAACCATAATTGTCTCTGGGAATTCATATCCTAACAGCCAGATGTTTAAAGCCGAGGACTTAAGGTACCTTAGATCCTCTGAAGCTGGAGGAGTTGCCACAGCTAATACATCTGAAGAACCCCACAAGTCAGATTTGTATTCACCCCAACATGAATATAGAGTCTTCAGCCGTGAAGTGAACATCTCCAAATCAATAGAGTACGCATTTCCTGCTGCAATGGACTTCCCACTGGGGGGTTGACCATTCCCATTACGATGATCAGCCATCAATTGTTAATGCCACCTTCAATTCTGGGAAAAAAAGAAAGAAATACATACTTAGCTAAATAGCATATAAATTGCCTTAAAAGTTGTCATCTTGTTCCTGTATCTAAGAGCTAGAGGGGCATAAATTCTGTTTTTTTGAAAGTTTTTTTCTTGTAAATATTGAGTAAAAAAACGTGTTCATTATAGAACAAGAGAAAACATAGAAGGAGTATGATGAATGGGAGATTACAACATGATTCTCAGTTTTATAGTCAGGCTTCTTCAACAAATGAAATAACTGCAAAAAATCCAAAACAAGACATGGAATAATTTAGTAAAGAAACCAAATTATCTGTCTGAGTCTAACAGACTAATAATACTACCCATTATATGGTTCAAATAGACCAAAAGAAAATAAGTATCAGCCATGTTTTATTGACACAGATATAAGATGGGTTTTAGTAGGTAATAGAATCACAGAAAAGAGAGATTTACACCCACACAACGTAGTTTTCAGAAATTTAATAAAATATACTCAAAATCAAATCTCGAAAAACCCTGAAATGATGCTGAATCAAACCAATTAAATGCCCTAATTTCTCCCCTCCCAAGCTTGAATCAACTCTCCTATGCACAGCCTAAACGCCTCTACATCAAATTACCTTCAAGCCACTAAGTTTGCCTTCCAGGTTATACAAATCTCCTCTCTTCAGTTCCCACTCAATCACCAGCAACGAACCATAAATAAATAAACAGGGAAGAGAAACAGATGGGTTTTAGTAGGTAATAGAATCACAGAAAAGAGAGATTTACACCCACACAATGTAGTTTTCAGAAATTTAATAAAATATACTCAAAATCAAATCTCGAAAAACCCTGAAATGATGCTGAATCAAACCAATTAAATGCCCTAATTTCTCCCCTCCCAAGCTTGAATCAACTCTCCTATGCACAGCCTAAACGCCTCTACATCAAATACCTTCAAGCCACTAAGTTTGCCTTCAAGGTTATACAAATCTCCTCTCTTCAGTTCCCACTCAATCACCAGCAACGAACCATAAAACAGGGAAGAAGAAAATTTCAACTCACTCAGAGAAAGTCGGGCGAAACCTCCATGGAACCAAAACGGTACCTCTAAACAGACCACGTTGGCTCTGTCGAACACCAACCGGAGCTCATCTTTCGGTCGCTGTATCAGCAAAACTTCACTGCCACGACGAACCAAGCTTCTTTCAAAATGTGCGCCTAGACGGGTTTGAAACGGAAAAGAAGAGGAGATCGAACCCAACTAAGGAAACTTTGCACGGCCTTCGCTTGCTCGGCCAAACCATAGAAGTATAAAAACCTAAGGAAATGGAGGAGGGAAACAAATTGCAGAGGAAGAGAGGATTGACTAGGCCAAATACCGAGCCTTACTTGGTTGGGCCAAATAAATTAGCCCAAAACAACCTGCCAAAGCTCACCCATAATTGTTTCGAGTTGGTTTTTACAGTCCCAAGTTCACTTTATTCGAATAAGACTAAGGATGATCTAAATTGATTGAAATTGATTAATTCTCGTCCAAATTCACTATGGGAAAATAGTATTAATTATGAAATAAAAATAAAATTAATTTTCTTTAATTGTTGGGATTATTGTGTTAAAGTATTTGTGATAAATAATGGAAATGTGAACTAATGCGTGAATGTGTTATCTGACAGAATGAAAGAAGTAGAACTCATTTCAAAAGTTAGTTTAAGAATTGAGAAAATCTTCTTCTATTATATATAAGATCTTTAGTCTTCTCTCTGTCGATGTGGGATAACACTCGTCCACACGTCAAGCGTGATAAGTTTTCTTTTCTTCACATCTAACGTGTTTAATCGGTTCTCATATCCTATAAAGTTTTTAGCTCAGATACTATGACAAAATGAGAGGGGTAAAATTCATTTCAAAAGATATCGCATGAATTGAGATAATCTCCTTCTATTATATACAGGATCTTTAGTCTTCTCTCTATCATTGTGTTAGAAATTAGTCGGTCTGTTAAGAATTGTTTAGATCCTACCATTGGTATCAGAACAAGTTGAACTCGGGGTTAGTAAAAATCAAGCAGCCAGGGACAAAGCGTGGGTCCGATAAGCAAGCGTGGATGGGTCGAAATGTCCCCAACCGAGGACTTTCTGTGAGTCCTCTGGAATGATGCATTCTTGGTTGGATCTTATGTACAAAAAGTACTTGAATGAGAACAACTTGTCTTAACCAGAGCATTTGGAAGCTGCTGTCATCAGCCCCAAATAGTTCACTTGCTTTCCTAGTCCCAGTCGTGACTACAACCTGGAAGTCCAGGCTTACTTAATTTCACTGTTTTTGCTGAATTATGTTGGTCTGTTTTATGTACATTTCACCCTGCAGCACCAACAGAGGAGCTCATCGTCCAATTATGAATCTTCACCAGAGAAGCTCGAGTGTTTTGGCCTAATGAGAAGACGGGAGAAAGTGAGAAAAAGTATTATGAAGATAAAGATATATGTCACGAGACATTTTTAGATCAAATAGTATTGTTTTCTTCTAAATTCGAACATCTAGATGCGTCGAAGTCAAAATCGCCCATTTTTTTTTGGATGCTGTATATGTAGTGTTTAAGACCAATTCATCAGCAATGAACAAAACCATCTTAACAGGTTCAGTCTTTTAACAAATGTATTTAAACTACAAACGAACACCCAAAAAGAAAAATTGTCACAATTTCATGTCCCCTAGTGCGATAGTTATCGACAATGTCTACTGTCTACTCTGCAGTGGTTGCTATAATTCATATTTATTTTTGTAGTAAATTCAAACATGTAAAATTAAATAAATGGCAATGAACAAGATGAGAAGATGGGTAATTTCACCCCAGATTTCTTGAACTTGGAGAAGAGCAATTACTTCTCTTTCATCCTCAAATCTTATCATTACCCTTTTTTCACTTCAACCAAACAAGGTTCTCGCAGGACAAACCAGGTATTCAATATTTACTCGGACTGCAAAACAAGGTTCTTATATTGTCTGACTTTGTTATCAATGGTGACAGCTATTTATAGTAAAATCACCAAAAACAACCATTTCACAGTTACCGCAATTAGATTTTAGGTCCTAAAACATTATTTTCATTCACAGAAAAGATATTTAAGATTGTTGAATGTGTAATTTATGTATTCTTAACCATATAGAGAAGACAAAGAGAGAATTTTCTAAATCTCTACATGGTATCAGAGCCTCTGTTCTTGGTGCTCTGATTCGATAGGCTTGAACTTCAAATTTGAGCCGAAGGAAAAATTCCAAAGTATCCCATTTGGTGGGTGTTTTTCTTTCATCAAATCTAACAATGTTTCTATTTACATTACTCTTTTCATCCAGGAAAATGATGTATAACCATATGAACTGTAATGACATTTATAAAACAGTAACACTATTTACACCGCAATTTTCGGACTTATAAGCTTAAAACATACCTTAAACCAGCTGAAAGCAAGGAAGAGTAGCAAATCTGTGTCGAAAGAGCGTCATCTTCATTCAATTTGCAGGAGGATAAAGTTCCCACAGAGCCACTGACCTGTCCTCTGATGCAGAGGCCAAAAGTTTGCAGTTGCTTGAGAATGCAACAGCATTACACTAAAAACAAAAACACAGAAGATAGAATCATGGAAGGATATTGTAGAAGATATCAAGAATGCTAGAAAAGGACTACAAAGACATGACAGAAGAAATCTCTACTACATTTAGGTGGAATTGCATGCAGAAAATGCGACTCACCGTGGAATGATGGTATTTCAGTACAGCCAAAGCATTTCCTTTTCTGTAATTGTATATTCGTATTCTACACCAATGAATAAGAAGAAAATTAAAAAGTATTCTGGAAAAAATAATATCATATATTCGATCAAGCTCTTTCAATGTAAAAAAAAAATACATATTCCAGACATAATCATGTAAAAATGAAAAACTCGGCAATTATACTTGCATATTTCCAAATGAAACGGGACTTCGGATGTTTTGACTGTCCAAGTAAGAACAGAAGCAGAAATCACAAAATAAATTTATTTATTACCAAACCAAAGATAAGAGTTTATCTCAAATTCCTCATATTACTGTGCTTCTTTTGAAGGTTAAGGTATGAATTTCTGGCTGTAACTGCATGTGCAGCTTCTATAAATGGTAAATTAATGGCCTGTACTCAATTTGGTAACTACTCAGGATAAAAAAAACTAACCACAAGCAACCTATTTTATAGACCACCACAAAAACCAGAAGCAAGTAAAACAGTACTAAGGTGCAAACTCATTCTACTAAACCAGTTGTGGAAGAGAAAAATGTCCAAAACTACGATTTAGGTGTTGCAAAAGTTTATGAATCGACGCACAAACCTATGGTCCCATCCAGCAGTTGCAGCGATCTTGTTATCAGGCCGAATAGAGGTACCTGAGACACCCGGTCGTTCTAGATTTATATTCTTCTTGACAACACAAGTACCCTGAGGGAATAAAACAATAGAAAAAGGTAGGACCATATCTGGATATCTATACTTTCATTATTTGTGTAAATAAGTTAAATATTAGGATAGTGTTACTTTAACAAGTACATTTTACACTCTAATCATGTACTCTAACATGATATTATATGTTATTTATTCATTGGTGCAATTGATGTACTATTTTAATTATTTATAATATATTATAATTATTCTACAAGTGAACGAATTGACACTTAAGTGTCGCGTAGAATGCAAAATTATGTTATAAATTTCACAAATAAAAATTAAAAAAAAAATTCCAGATATTTTCCCTCTGTAAAATAAATTGAGATCTTAACCTAAACCATGTGTTACTTACATTAAAAAAAAAAAATTACAAATGAATTTAAGACTACTTTTGTAATTTCTGAGTCATCAGATTTCTTTAGAAACCAAAACAAACACCGAAATTCAAAACCATGACGTTTTCATTTGCAATAAGAAAAAAGTAACAACTCAAAAGAGCCAAGGATTCTATATACATAATATACACAAAAATAGCCTTATATGACAGAATATAGACAAACACTAATAATGGTGCATCTCTATACCGGTAAAAGAAATATCTTCATTAGTAAACCATTTGATAGAAATTCTTTCAATCAAAATTATTCAACTCAGGCAAATATAGGGGCAATGTTCTGAATTTACCATAGAATGATCCAAGCTATACATCACTATTTTGTTATCTGCAGCTCCTGAGATACCTCCGTCACATGATCCATCAATGCATAGGCTTAAAACTACAAAAATAAACCCCAAAATTTATAAAATCATAAAGACAAAAAATACATGAATTTTACAATGGAAGGTCACACACTTGGCTCTAAATGCAACTTCACAGATGTCAAAGGAGTTCTGGGGTTCCTTAAATCCCACCAAAGCATGCTACCATCTTCATATCTACACCAAGGAATCAAATAGAAAGACAATTATTAGCTGCCTAGCCTTAAAAGAACACATTTATATCCTTATCTAGCAGACTAAAGAACTGACACAAGTAAAGCAAATGTACAAAATTAATATCCTTTAAAGTATAAGACTTTTTCCCACATGTTAACAAATTTTTATTGAGTTCATTTCAAAGTGTCATGTTATAACAAGAGTTGAAGCAGGCAAACTAGTAATGATAGACATACCCAGACAAGACATTTAGAAATCCCTGTGATTTAGATGGTAAAAAAGCCTGAACTGCCATACACATTCCTGGAAGAAAATTAATAGTGATTTCAAAGGTAAACAAGAAAAAGAAAATATGAGATTAAAGAATGCTTAAAATATATATATGCTTTTAAATAATAGAAGAGGTTAGTGTCATCGTCATAATACAATCATGTACTCTAAGAGTAAAATGATCGAAATAATAACATAAAAAGTATCAACCTTCATGTTCACGAAATAATCATTTTATCAAAGACTTGAACAATAAGATCATCTCTTTATCATAGTAAATAAAGCAAAATTTATTGCATCTTTTCAAGATTGCATTGGATTTAAAGTGTAGGACGGAGCCTGGATTTGCTTTTGGGAGGACAGAATAATGGGGGATGTGCCTTTATGTGTTAAATTTCCAAACATCTATCGTATTTTTCACGATAAAAATCAATTTATTGCTTCCATCTACAATACAACTCAATTGCACAATTTTCTTTGGATGCTGAATTTTTTAAGAAATTGGACCGGCCTAGAGTTATGCCACCTAACCATTCTCCAGGAAGCTATCATTTCCTTCTCGCTAAGAGAAAAGGTCTCTGATTCCTATAGATGGACTTTAGAGCTTTTTGCAATTTCTCACCTCGATCATTTTTATCTCATCTTACTTCTGCTTCTTCTATCACCTTCCTTTTCTATAAGATCATCTAAAAGAAAAGAATTCCCTCCACGATTCAAGTTTTTTTTTTTTAATTTTAGTAAAAGAAAAGTTATATACAAGCCACCACATTTAGAAAAGAAATCTTTCGAGAGTTTTTTTCTCCACATTGTTGTCCATTTTGTAAGACAGAAGTGAAATTAACATCCACATTGTGCTAAACACTTATTGGTGCGGTTCTTTTTACATTTCAATTTTCAACTGCTCCATGGGAGTTCATTTCAATATTGGGAGCATTGTCGTTGATATTTCTATGATAACAAAAGATATAAAAAAATGATTTTAATTTGCAAATCAACATTCTACTTATCTGTTGAGCTATCTGGATTCATCATAATGAAATTCTTTTTGAATATAAATCTCTGAAGATTGATTTATGATATAACGTTAATTTTTTTATTGTCAAACAAGTTTAAAACTCCAAGTATTTTAAGAGTTATCATTTATGTGTAAGTTCTCTCTAATTGGAGGGAAATCATGTTTCACAAATTTCTTGGGAATCTTTGTAAGGGAGGATTTCTTTTCCTCTCAACACTTTGTATATTCTTTTCTTGATAAATTTTGTTTCTTAATAAAAAAAAAAACTACAGCATCTCTTAAGCATCTCATAGCGGTAGGATTAGTGGCCTTGGTGTGATTTACATTAAAAAATAGCTCCAAATGAATTTTTCAGAAAAATTCATATTTTTAAACCTTGAAATTATGATACAATCCAAAATATTTGCAATTAAAATTTGTTGGTCATGTTGGGAAAAAAGTGCACGAGAGATAATTAATGTTATAATTGAAAAAAAGAGAATATGATAAAATTATGAATAACTACTCATTTAAGCATGGAACACTCTAAAAATCAATCAAAAGTATATTGATAAAAATAGTTATTCGGCTTGACCATAAATATCAAACTATCTCCATAATTGTGGAGTGCTTCCACAAGCAATTATATCTAAATTGATAGATAGACAAGTACTATACAAGAGATAATTTCCGCATTGCACAAAATCATTGATATAACTAGAAGCATGATGGTTTTTTTTACATATAAATAACACTTTGTATGCAAAATCACATAACATGATTTAACCTTTCTCCTTAGAAGATAGAATTGGATAGCCATCACAGCCGTTCAGAGGAAGATGTGCCAACCTTTCCGCCGTATGCAGATCCCAGATCTCAACCTTTGAATAGAAATCATTTGAAATTCTAAACCAAAGAACACAAAACCAACACATTGAGCAAGTAACAAGTAACAGTCGTATGTCTACCGTTGAAGGTTGTTCCCCTGCAATAGCGACGTACTTCCATCCTTCAGCTGACATACCTTTAAAAATATGTTTTAGCAATATAAAGTCTTGAGATTATCCTTGAACATTAAAAATAAACAAGAAAAAAGTCATTGGAAAGTGTAAAAAACAAAGCATAAGTCTGAAACTTGCATATATCCAAGTAGCAATATCATAAAAAAACTGTTGTAATTCAAGATTAATATATTGTGCATAAAAAAAAATAAACACGTGTAAAATTGGAAATCTTAGTTGAGCAGAAAGCTAAGCTCAAATTTTTAGACATTTTCATTTTTGAGTGGAAAGCTAGGCTCATAATGTTAGACATTTTCATTTTTTATTTTCCACTCGTAAGTGAATATTTCCATTTCCGATAAACTTAAAAACTCTTCTAAGCAACAATTCTAAGAACAAAACAGTGCTCCAAATCATGTAAAAGAGAATTTTTTTTATAAAAATTGACAAAATACTATGCATCTTCAAAATTTATAAGAATAAAAAGGTCAGATACGGTTAAAGATAACCAAATCAGTTTCCTAACCAATATATATCTGCATCATTGAGAAATCAAAACCACTTAAAATTGAAAACTTTAATAAATCTCAAGTTGGTGAATTCTTGAACCACAAGGTTCACCATGGAACTATATTACTTAATTTAAACCCACAAAATTATTTGCGGAAAAGATCAAATGGCTTATCAATGTGTATGTACCTATAACCTAATATGAAGATCAACGCTCTGATACCAAATAACGTGAACACAGAAGGTTGGGCATGGGTGTGGATGACCTCAACCGAAGAGGGGACAACCAAGTTGCAAAAAACTCTTGGGTTTGGGTGTCCGGTATTGAGGGTAGACGTTCAATGAGGAAAAATGGAAACGCGGGCGGGTGACCAGGTAAGAGAGCAGAAGTTCAGAAGGGACTTTAGTTCGGAAAATTGCACGACTTCTAGGGGCGGGCGACCCATGCGGATGACCGCAAAGAAACAAAGGACGACCTTGAAAGGATGTAGCTTGAATCTTCCGATTCAAGCGCTCCCTAACACGAAACCAACAATGAAAATACGATTAAATGATGAAAGAATGGTAGAAAAACGAAGAAACAACACCAACGATAGAATCTTGAAAGAAAATGTGAACAACCAAGACAAGAGTCGATTTTCTTCCAATTAAAAGGTGAAATGTAGACTTGTTGATTCTACTTGAAGAGAGTAGACGTCGACTCACCAACTCGATTGACAAGGAAAAGAAGCTTCAAGAGCCCCAACAAAGAAAATTAAATTATTCTATTCTTCAATATTCAAATTCAACTACCTAGAGCTCTAAAAGAGCTTAAATAGTCCACAACTAGGGCTAAATATACTTACGACAAAAACCCATAAATACATTTTTTCCCAAAATAAACAACTTCAAGCCACATGAAAAATCCCTTCAAATACGAAATAAAAACAACATAGACATAAAAAAATTTACTAACATAAATTAAAAACAAAGAAATAAAATGTGGCCTGATTTGGGTCGAAAGCTTGGGCCATTAGCGTATCATAACCTAATAGCAAGAACAAACCTTCACTATTGAAGCAATTAGCTGAACTTTTTTCTAAAGCATTTACTGAGCTATCATCCTGATCTTCTTCTTTGACAATTTTTCTCACTTCCTTTTGATGGTGATCCAAAGCCTTGTCAAATTTCCTTGAACTAAATGAAGGTAGTCTCAATAGCGAGAGTTTGCAGAAGTGGTAAGAATTTGTCTTAATTGTGGCGGAGGGAACTCTATTAGAAACAAAAACATATATTTAAAGATCTTGAGATTAATGAAACAAACACAACATTAACAAAACGAATCAACCAACACAAACAATAAATTAATGTCTACAAAATGTAACATCCAAACAAAATAAAATATATAAGAAATTTTAAATTCAAATAACTCCATGATTCATCTTTTTAGCTTATCAAAAAGGTCATGTGATATCACACAGTAAATAAAATAATCAGTATAAAATAAGAAGCTCAAACAATATATGACACCTGGAAATATCACCATCCTTAATGTCCCAACATTTTACAGTGCCATCTTTGCCCTGGCTGCTTAGATAAAAGAAAATAAGATCTCACAAAACAACTAAATTTATTTAGTTCGATTAAAGAATAATTCTAAAAATAACAAATAATAGGCACCTCATAACTTTGGTGGTTCCCATAAAAGACCTGCATGCCACACCTATAATTCCATGTGCCGCACTATGTGCCCTGAAAATACAATATGAATAGTAATCATATCAACTGGTCAACATATCATACTAAAAGCTACGATACAATCAACTTTACCCCTTTGAACATTGACGAGTACGACAACAAGTTCATGTTTGTGTAGCAACAATCAGAGTAAAACATTTCTATTATCATTGCAAGCTACTAACTATCCGAAACAATCATTTCAAAGGGCCAACTAGCATTTGGGAATAATTTCATATTTTTTTTAAGAAACAAACTCCCTGCTCCTAGCTAAGGAACGGGTATACTTTTTAGGTTCCCTACAAAAATGGCCTTGAAAAGTTAAATTTTAATATTTTTTTTTTACTTCACGAGTGTTTTTACAATGTATTGAGATAGATTCAAAATAGAAATTTGTTTTCAAGATTTTTCAATGTAATATGACATTCATGAATCTATGAGGCACGAGGCAAAGAAAAAGGTAAGTTGTGCAATTCCGCATTGACCGGTAAAAGTGGAAAGTGTTGATTTATAAGTAAGAGCATCATCTCTAAGTATTATGTATTACAAAGTCTTTTGAGATAAAAGTTCAAAAACAAAATCATGAGGATTTAAACCCAAAAAGCAAAAGTCTTATGGTATATAGAGAAGGTAAATTCATTACAAAGGTATTAGAGCTCAAAATCCAAGTGGAAATCTGGCCAACAAAGACGTCAAGCCGAAAAATGAGAGAGTTATTGTTACAGTCATGGATCACTTGAGCCACATGCCCAAGAAATGGTAAGTTGTGAAATCATACATTACTTATAGAAAAGCTAAAAAGTGATCCAAACGTTAGAGTTTAAATTCTAGTTAAAACTTCGCCTTTTAGGATAAAAACCAAAAAATAAACTATGAGAACGTCCCACAAAGACAATATTATACTAACGATTTTCCTTGAAATATAACTTCTAATTCAAATTTGTCATTCGATAAGAAATCATATGGTGTACGCGTAAATCTCTAAAATGGTCGAATTCCATTATCATAATTTCTTCATTGTTTTGGCTCTTTTTTTTTAAATTGCGTAGAACAAGACGTGATTTTTTTTTGGGACTAATATGGTTATTCGGAATGAATTTAAACTGCAACTTGAAAAGGTAGCTCAAGAAATAACTAGAACACTTGGAAAGTTTAGTGACCTGAGTGCCGTATTCACTAAAGCTCATGAAACAAAATGTACTTCATCGTAATACTATAAACCATAAACAAAAGATGATAAAAAAGAAACTAAGTCAAAGCAAATACCATGATGATGATATCGTTCTATTTTGGGAAGTATCCCAAATCCGCAACTCGCCGTCGGAAGACCTAAAATCGCTCATTTTTGTCAAATTGAAATTAGAAAAAAAAAAAAAACCTTAGAACAAAAAAAGGAAGCAATACCCAGAAAAGAGTATAGGCTCGGATGGGTGAAAAGAAACATCCATGACAGAAGCACGATGACCCCTCAGCACAGCTACAGGGTCCGGCGGGGGTCTCTTGCTCATCTTCCTCTCAAATTCGACTTTTCTATTTAGCTTCTCTGATTTGCGCAGTAGAGAACAGTGTTCAAAATCTGAAAAAAATGAATCTGAAATGTTTTCACTCCATCGTTGGCATCCACATAGTCGAAGAAATCATTCAGTCCAACATTATTTACATCGTTGTTTTTTCATGTTCTCCTTTACCTGCGACCTGTAAAATTAGGGCCAACATGGTCTTTGGCCTAGCCCATTGAGATAGAAAACAAAAGACCAGACAAAATTTGAACCAGACAGACCGAACCAAACCAAATCAGCTCATCACATTTTTACAAAGCCAAACTTGAGATTTAGTTGTGAATTTAGTTAGATTCCAGTTCAATTTAAAATAATAAAAAAACAATGATTTTATACTACGTAGGTATGGTTTAGATTTGAGTCAAATCTCAAGTTAACTTCAGGTTTAGAATAAGTTGCGAAATGAGGGAATAGAATACAATTTTGCTGGATATTCTCTGCGGCGATGAGGGAGGAGGAATGCTACAACAAAGGAATACCAATTAGACCCTCACAAATTTGTAACAAAACACTCACTCTCTCGGATATTACTTACCGAAAAGAAGAAAATGTGAGAACCAAGATGCTCAAAGCAATCTGAATTTTCAGCATTCAAAAGTGGCTGCTACAATAGTTAAGAACTGTTTAAATACCTCTATTCAACATACATTTAGGGTTCAGTAAAGGAAGAATAAGAAAATCATTCAAAAATAGCCCAAGTGGCTCGGCCACATGGAAGGCCGAGAGTTGCCGAATAGGACAACCATTTTTCTCTCTTATGCGACTATTGTACATGCTTTCTTCAAATTTGCAGCTCATTCCCTCCTTTTAGAACATGCTTCAGCCTTACATGTCACTTAAGCTACTGAAATAAACCAAAGTTTTTTAAAGAAAATTAAAGGTGGTTCAAGTACATCTCTTGCCACAAGGAAAATAAATTCCCCCTTCACATTTTGATCTTGGTCGAGGGTTGTTCCCAATTTAGCAAATGGAGAGGCCTCTCCATGTCCATGGTGCTAGGTTCCCACTTCAATTTATTGAAATAGTCGTCACTTACAAAAAAGAGCAAACGTGTTAGGGGAAAGCTCTGTTGAAGTCAAGGATTTTGTTCGGGATAGTGTCATGCCTCCTATTGGCACATCATTTATACTGACAATTGGAATTGAAAAATGGTTACTAAAAAGAAACTAACATGCATTTATCAAAAATTTATCCTGATTTTTTGTTAAAAAAATCTATTGTAAAAACTTCATAATTTTTAAATAAATGCACGTTAGCTTCTATATATGAACAATTATATAGGATAATGATATACTTTCATAAAATCTAAGTATAAATCTATCATTATCCTATACTATTCTTCTTAGACTATCATTCAAATAAAAAGAGGAAGTTCTATTGAGCTTATTTTCGTATTCATTTAAATTTTAGTCATGAAATGAATGTCCTAATGTGTTGATACCTAAAAAATCAATAAAAGTACATGTTTGATGTTTATTCGTAATTAACAAAAAAAAAAAAAAAAAACTCTAAATTATGAGGTCATTAACAAACTTGCATTTAAATTATGTTATTTAAGAAAGTCGCATTTAAACTGTACTACATTAAGAAACAACATTAGTATGAGCTCGAAACTTAAATTGAAGAGCTCGTCGTTCAGTTTTCACGTCCAAATCTCTGTGAGTTACTCTCAAATAGTGCACTCCTACTTGTGGGATCCCGCTATATAGAACCCATTATTTTGGGTCTTCGTTAATAAGTAAAGAAGAAGAGTAAGGAAAAGTTCTATGAACATCTCTTTGGTCTTCTCGGCCAAATATTGGATAACAAAAGCTCATTATAAAAAACGAAGGTAAAATGAAATTTAAACCCTGAAATTTGTTTTTTTTTTTTTTGTTTCAGATTATACCTTCGTGGTCATTTATCTGTTAAATATTATATGTATATACTATGTTTTCTACTTAATAAGATATTTTAACTTGATTTCTAACTAATCAGGTGATTTCTAAGTCAATTTCGAACTCTATCAATTTATGTTGGATCTGACTTCAGAGTTCAAAACCTTTTTGAACTTTTCATAAAATATTTTATATGTAAAATATTAATAATCTCTCATTCTTTCTAATTTTATTTTCACTTTCTTGCATCACCAAACCAGCTTTCTAATTTCAAATAATTATTATGGTTCAAAAAAAAATTCCACAAAAGCGTAAATTCGCGAGGATAGGAATAGAACAAACTCAAATAATAAATTAATAAATTGCAATTATTCTAAACTTTAATTTAACATAAAAATATTGGAAAACAGTTTTGTCTGTTTAAAATACTCCTTTTTTAACCACATCGCTAAATTGAAGAAGAATCTAACTCCATATAAGTAATTGTTCTCCGGCCACTTCATAGTAATCCACGGAAAGAAGTGAACGGGCTCAATCAACTTTTGGCCCAGGAAAGTCCCCGGGCTCACACTGCAGAGATGCAGCCTCGGAAAACGAGGAGCTCCGTTTGTGATCTGGAAGAGATCTCATTCCGGGCTAATCTTAGCCGTCCATTACACAGTTATTCACTTGGTCTCACTTCCTCGTGCGACTTAACAGAACGGGGCTTACTCTTCCGTGGTCTTCCTTTTTTATCTTACTTTTACTAACTAATTAAATGTATAATATTATTCGTCACAATTTATGAATCACTGATCAAGTGAAAATTAATTAATTAAATAGGATATTCTTTTCAGTATGTACACGAAAAAAAATCAAGCAGAAGTGTTTCCACGAGCGTATGACTTTTTCTCGTTGCATTTGTCAACCTAGTTAGTATGTATATAATTTATAATGATATTTGTATGTTTTTTTTATTAGATATTCTCAAATAATTTTTTTCCTAAATACATGTCATTTTGTATATTAATAAAAGAATTTTGTTAACTAAACAATTAATTATTATATTTTGACATTACAATGATAAATAATTATTATAATTTAACAATAGATGTTTTTTAGAAATATATATTACATTTATATAAATTAAAAATATTTATGTATGTTTGATTCGTTAACCTCATTTAGCCGGCTCGACTCAACTCGTTTAACATTGGCTTGCGAGATAGTTTGAGTTGAAATTTTTTTTGTCCAGCTCGTTAGACTCGACTCGTTTAACTCAGTAGGCTTGATAAGCCAGATTTTTTTAAATCAGACTCGACTCAGTTCCATATGACAGCTCGTTTATCATCTCTACTTGTATCCGAAGAAAATTTGGTTGATGGATCCATCAAAGTAGAAACAAGTTTACAACATAAATATTCAGTATTATATAATTATTCCAATATATTTTGTTGTTGATTTAAGACAACCAAAATTCAAATAACATGAAGAATTTAGATTTGGATTTCATTAAATATAACCAAATAGCTCTACTAAAATCATCAACAATTGTGAGAAAATATTTAGAACAATCATGGACAATTGTATGAAATGGTCCCAAAAACATCATAATAAATAATACTGAAAGACATTTGAGATACTAAATTGTTAGAAATAAAAGGTAAATGATGTTTAGCTAGAGGGCAAAAGATACATCCAAAAAACATTTGAGCAAACATAATTTTACATCGGAAGGATGACCGAATCGGCGTTTTTTTGAATTGCAATTAGCTTGCAAATATTTGGATTGAACTGCTGATTGATCTTGATGAAAGACGTATAAGTTCCTATGTCTATCTCCAATCCAATCTTATTGGTCGTTAAAGAATCCTAAATATAATTAGACGGTTTGAAAAAGGACTAGGTAATTTATCTGAGATGTACTAGCACTGCATAAAGTAGATCAAAACAAAAATGAGGAACATACAAGCCATTTTTAAGGATAATGTGGTCTGTCAGTCTAATAGCACCAATTCTTTTGACAGGAAGAAGAAAATTGTTTGGAAGAGTCACAAAAACCAAGAAAAATAGGTTTTGAAAATAAGAAACAATAAGTATTCGATCGCACATGATGTGTAGCTCTAATGTCTAAAATCCAAGAAGATGATTTAATGGTACTTGAACTGAAGAATAGCAATTCACAAATCCAGAATAATCAGAAAGATGTGCAGATAAGAGACTACTCCGTAAAATCTTACTTATAGTTGGCAACCATTCCATCATAAGAATCTGAGTTCTAACTGGAAAAAAAGATTCATATAAACACATAATAAATTGAAGAACACACTCTTGTTGTTGATAAGGAGCAAGATCTTTATTACCACCACAAGTACATCTCGCAATGGGCCTAGAATCCTTAAGTTCATCCCAAAATGTTTAATAACTGCTGGCATCCATAGAACCTTGTAAAAATTTCCTGATCTGATATCAGAGGTTCATTGCTTAGAAGGAATCAATCAATTAAATCATTCCATACATGAAGGCTGAATCAAGGTAAATCAAACTGTAAGTAATTTCCTTTTGATACTGAGTTTAGAATCCGTGAAATTACCATGCTATTGACCCTAGACCAAATCCGTCGAAAGAGGTCGAGTAATGGAACCATCAACAAAAGACAGTTTATTCTTGGCATTGAGTGCCATAAGCCCCCTTTCAATGTATTAAAGTTTATATCAACTAGGAGATGAGAAACGGGTATCAAACCTGGATGTTTTCCATTATGCAAGAAAAAAGAACTGCTGCAATCATCAATGGATGAATTCGAAATAGAAGATCTAGAACTTGTTGCTGTTGCAGTTCCTTTTCCTTGAGAAAGATTGTTTTCTATTACTCTACCCAATCGGGTTATAAAGCCTCTTTATAATCAGAGGAAGAAAATGAAGGAGAAAAGTTACAGTTACATACAGAATAACGATAACTAATACACGTAAGGTCATCATTAGCTCATCATTTTATCCTTAATAGAAACTTGCATACAAAATCATAAAATCAATAAAAGGAATCTGAATCATGTCTTTCTGGTCAAGAGCAATCTGCATATAATAATCAATAAAAACTAAACAAGATAAGAAAATTCACCTGAACGATTACATTGTGGGAATATAACCTTCCAGCCAATCCAAGCACAGACATCAAAACAGAGTAATAACCATTGAGACAAGGAAGGGTAGTTCAACCTCAAATCATATCAGTTTATACCTCAGATAACTTCCCTTCTAGCATACAGGTGTGAAACATTTACAAGCAGAATGAGGTACAATTCAGAAAATAGGTAGAAAACTGAATCCTTGAGTTCCTCCAGATTCTTAAACCACAGAGGCAGGAAAAAATACAAGAACAAAAATAACAATATCTACCTCATCTACCTCCTTTTTGGACGCTTTGGAATACTACTACTAGGACCTGCACGAGACTTTCCAAAAGCTTTCATCTTGCGTCTCTTTCGTTCTTCCTCACTGTCTGATTCATCGCCTTTCTCCCTGTCTGCATTACTTGCTTCCCGCTCCAACTCTTCCCACGTCTTTCCTTTCTCCTCCTCGGAGTCCTCTTCAGAATCCTCCTCCTCCTCATCCTCAGATTCGACCAACGAAGCACTATCAGAGTCTTCTTCTTCTGAGTCAGATTCGGGTTCCACGTCCGATGGCTCATACCCTTGGTCCGACTCCTCCGATTTATCAGAATCGGAGTCTGTAGCTTCCAGATTCAGAAATTCCCAACCCCCATCATCAATGAAGCTCTGTGGATCATCTGTTATTGTCTTTAGGATCTGCCTCCAGTTCAAATTCAACCTGCTCTCATAATATTTGATGTCTGTCGTATCAAGCCATTCCTTGATACTATCGAGGGCTGTAGAAGGAATGGAATCAATTCGTAGAACATCACGCTTAAAGTCTTTAAACACAATGGTCATGTCAAAATTCTTTTGCCCAAGCCCAACTCGCTCCAAATTCACAATTTCAATCTCACCAAGCGTGACTACAAGGAAGGGTGTTTCTATTAATTCAACCAAGCAAGTTGAAGTTGGAACGATAAATGCAGAAGATTTATAAGGTACCCCATGGAAACCAAGCTCTCGTAGAGGCTGATCAAACTCGAGCTCAAGCCCATTGAATTGAGGCTGGCCCCAAAGATCATTCACACGGTTTACAAAGCTCTGAAAATCCATGTTGATTTTATTTTTCCTTTCCCTCTCCCTTTGCTCTTCTTCCAGCTCATCGGGATCATAGGCAGATCTCTTTCCCCCTCCCACAGTCTGAACAACATCCATAACCTCAACGTAGAATTGCACATCCTTCGTTTTCTTGTTCCCCACCATAATATGATTGTGTAGATGAAAATGGAGAACCGTGATCATCTCATTCTCTGCTGGTTGGAAGAATGCATGCTTAATGTTAGCAAACATAATGTCGACCCGCTCTTCTGTCCGAGTGGTACCATAACGAAAACCATTTAAGTGAGCCTCAAGCGTTCCAGCAAGCTTTCTTCCACGCCCACCAAAGGGAGGACGAATCCATAGTTCAAACAATCTTATCGGTTTGAATCTATTACCAGCCAATTGGAGTTTCTCCTGACTAACCAGAGTTGCTCTTTCAGCCCTCTCAGACTCCCTGGCAACAACCTGTCTTCGCAGCGTTTTTATAAGCTGCACAACTTCACTAATATGCCTTGGGTCCTTAGAGCGGAAAGAAACCTCCTTTAAGTATATAGAACCTGGGTTTTTCAGTGAGGTTGAATCATGCGGACTGAAAGGGGTTCCAGGAACATTAAAGATAATTCGAACATAGCAGGTTCTATTAGTATCCTGCTGGCTGGAAACTGTCCTAATCGTAGCAACGTGGAAAGGCACCATACTACCATAGATAGGCAAGAGGACAGCTTCATTTTTCTGATCAATCTGAATCATCAAATCTCGTGGAGGGGGGAAATCATTAACATTCTTATATGCAACCAAATCTGCGGAAGTTTTGGAAGATGAACGATTATCTCCTGCTCCTGATCCAACCCCAGCAAGCCGTCTAGCTGTTTCTTCATTTTTCTGTCTAGCAAGTTCAGCTTGGTGTTGTCGGCGGATTTCCTCCTTTGAAATCTCATGATTGTCTGATCTGAGTGTTGTCTTGGACATTAGTGCCTCCTTGCCATTAGCTTCAGCTTTCACTTTAGGCTTCTCTTCTTCCTCGTCATCCTCATTGAATGAATATGCAACGTCTTTGACAGCTTTAGAGCTTGGTGCAGTCAATACTTCTGTTTTATCTTTGCTGACAACAACTGTGTCAGCAAGCAACAAGGAGAAGTTTCCTTTCTTTGAGTTATCAGTTTGGCCTTGTAAGTTCTGCAACCCAAGTGAAACATTAAACACCATCCCTGCTTTCACTATCCGGTCATTTTTGGCATTGAGATTTAATCCAGACTCACGGAACTCAAGACCAATGCCTGTCCCGGCCGACTTTGTAAGGTTTGAAGCCAACTCAGGAGCGTCTTTCTTGAAAACTGATAGGGCTGATTGATATGCTGCACCAACCTTGTTTCCAGGCCTCAATATACTAATAGCTGCTTCTTGAGCCCTAAGAAGAACCTCATAAGCCTTGCTTTGGAGTGGGTTGGCATCCATCAAGAAAGTCCTGGCAACATTGGAGCAATAACTCTTATACTGGGACCCGATTGCACAAATGATCACACTGGCAGAATCATAATAAAGTAAGTCATCATTGCTGGCAGCACTAGGTCTGAGATCAAATTTTCCTCCACTTTGAAAAATTGGAGGATAACAAATATCAACATTCTCAGCCTTTAACTTCACACCTGCTTTTGAGGGATCCAGTATGGCTTTCTCCGCTTCATCCATCAGAGAAGCATGGGTGATTTTCTTCTCCTCATCAATGACATTCTCAAGCTTTGGCACAACAATTTTGTTCATAACATTAACAGTCAAGAAAGCTGCCTTTTTGATACTCATAATCTCAGAATCATCTTTCACACCAAATAACTCAGATAACCCATTTGTTACATCACTCAGATCAAAATTGGCCCCTTTAAGCTTCTCAGACCAAGTTTCTAAAAGATTTCCTTCAGGAGCTTCTTTGACAATGTGCCCAACCACCGGGGTTTCATGGCCATCTACCTTTGACTGAGTTCGAATAGCACGGAAAATACCATCCATTAAAGCAGAACCATCTTCATTTTTTGCCTTTACATGCATTACAACATCTACACCAATGGAATCCTTAGCAGATTTTTTAACGACATCAAGTAGTGAAGCCTTCTTTTGACTACACAGAAAATGGATTTGCTTCTTCATGAAAACCATAATTGTCTCTGGGAATTCATATCCTAACAACCAGATGTTTAAAGCCGAGGACTTAAGGTACCTTAGATCCTCTGAAGCTGGAGGAGTTGCCACAGCTAATACATCTGAAGAGCCCCACAAGTCAGATTTGTATTCACCCCAACATGAATATAGAGTCTTCAGCCGTGAAGTGAACATCTCCAAATCAATAGAGTATGCATTTCCTGCTGCAACGGACTTCCCACTGGAGGGTTGACCATTCCCATTACGATGATCAGCCATCAATTGTTAATGCCACCTTCAATTCTGGAAAAAAAAAAGAAAGAAATACATACTTAGCTAAATAGCATATAAATTGCCTTAAAAGTTGTCATCTTGTTCCTGTATCTAAGAGCTAGAGGGGCATAAATTCTGTTTTTTTGAAAGTTTTTTTCTTGTAAAATATTGAGTAAAAAAACGTGTTCATTATAGAACAAGAGAAAACATAGAAGGAGTATGATGAATGGGAGATTACAACATGATTCTCAGTTTTATAGTCAGGCTTCTTCAACAAATGAAATAACTGCAAAAAATCCAAAACAAGACATGGAATAATTTAGTAAAGAAACCAAACCATCTGTCTGAGTCTGACAAACTAATAATACTACCCATTATATGGTTCAAATAGACCAAAAGAAAATAAGTATCAGCCATGTTTTATTTACACAGATATAAGATGGGTTTTTGTTTAGGTAATAGAATCACAGAAAAAGAGAGATTTACACCCACACAATGTAGTTTTCAGAAATTTTATAAAATATACTCAAAATCAAATCTCAATAAACCCTAAAATGATGCTGAATCAAACCAATTAAATGCCCTAATTTCTTAAAATCTAGAGAATCAAAATTTAAATAAATTCAAAATGTCTTAAACCTTGCCAAAATAGAGCTGATGAAAAAAAAAAATCTTCATTGAAGTCTCTTAAATGTTATAAAAAATATGGAATGAACAAAAATCAAATAAATCAAATTTTTAGGAAACTGAGGATCAGCCCTTTGCATTCTTATTCTCCATAAGTTTCGGTGCTTCCAGGAGAAGGAGCAACAATTTCTCCATCCCCAGCTTGAATCAACTCTCCTATGCACAGCCTAAACGCCTCTACATCAAATTACCTTCAAGACACTAAAGTTTGCCTTCAAGGTTATACAAATCTCCTCTCTTCAACTCCCTCTCTCAAACAACAATAACGAACCATGAAAAAAAAAACAGGGAAGAAGAAAAGTTTAACTCACTTAGAGAAACTCGGGCGAAATCTCCATGGAACCAAAACGGTGCCTCTAAACAGACCAAGTTGCCTCTGTCGAACGCCAAGCGGAGCTCCTCTTTCGGTCGCTGAATCAGCAAAACTTCACTGCCACGACAACCCAAGCTTCTATCAAATTGTGCGCCTAGACGGGATTGAAACGGAAAAGAAGAGGAGTTCGAACCCAACTAAGAAAACTTTGCACGGCCTTCGCCTGCTCGGCCAAACCATAGAAGCATAAAAACCTAAGGAAATGGAGGAGGAAGGAAACAAATTACAGAGGACGAGAGGATTCGATTGACTTGTCCAAATACCAAGCCTACTTGGTTGGGCCTAATAAATTAGCCCACAAATTTTTCTAGTAAATAAATAAATATGATAAAGTTCAAAAAACATATTAAATTAAACTGACCAATAAACTATGTTTTAGTTCAAATCAATCCTTAAACTAGCTCCAAGAAAAAAGTCAACATTGGCTGTCACGTTCGGTAAAATTCACTCGTGGTCGCTCGCGTTCTTAGTGCAGACGACGATGTTTAAGTGTGGGCGACAGCGGTTGATCTTGTTTGGGTCGTGGTCACCCTCGTATATAAAGGTTTTAATTTTCATTTTTACTTGCTGTCATCCACTCTTATTCTGCGGGGCGACCTCATATGTTAGTGAGGTCGCCTTTAAAAACGAATGAATTTAACAGAATGTGACGGCAAGAGTTAACTTGTTTCTTGGAGATAGTTTAAGGGTTTATTTGTAATCAAACATGGTTTAGGGGTCTGGTTGTCCCTGACTTCATAATTAAAGAATTTTTTGGATTTTTCCCAAATAAATATATCGCACAACAACTTAGTAGATGTGTTAAATGAGTGAGTTGGCTTGCTCGGCTCGACACTGTAGTGGATCAAGCTCAACTCGGCTCGGCTCGGCTCGTTTAACATTGGTTCGCAAGTTGACTGGAGTTAAAACTTTTTTGGACAGACTCCTTAGGCTCGACTCATTTTGCTTGCTAAGCTCGACTTCTTTAACTCGTTAGGCTCAGTGAGTTGAACTTTTTCTGAGTTGACTTGGTTTGATCGACTTGTTTATTACCTCTAATTTCAAATAATTGTCAATTAGATATGTGTCAAATTAGTTAACGTGTATAATTTGTAATAATACAACTATCAAATATTTGTAATGATATTTGTGTGATGTTGTTTCATTGCATCTCAAATAATTTATTTTTTTCTAAATACATGTCATTTTATATATTAATAAAACAATTTTGTTAATCAAACGACTAAATATTATATTTTGACATTATATGATAAATAGACATTATAATTTTAATAACTATTTTTTAAAAAAAAATATATATTTAATATATATGATATAAATTGGATACTTTAATGTATGTTTGATTCGATAGGCTCTGCTCTTTAAGGCTTGTTTAGCCGCTTTGACTTGCGAGCCAAACTCAAGTTGAAATTTTTTTTGTTTAAGCTCATTAGGCTCGACTTGTTGGGCTCACTAAGCTCATTAGATTCGGCTGATTTAACTAATTAAATTTAATGAGCTAAATTATTTCAGGCTCGGGTTGGCTCACCTAGTTTGTTTGTCATCTATACAACAAGCTAACCTATAATTGTTCAAGTCAACCCAGTTCGGGTTGGCTTTTACCGTCCAAGTTGACTTTGTTCGAATGAGACCGAGATGATCTAAACACTCGAGACAAATAAAGTAAGAATAATTATCTTATGGTCCAACTTCTGTATGGGAAAATAGTGTTAATTATGAAATATTTTAGATAATAAATAAAATAGAATGAGAGAATTAAAAAGGTGAACGAAGTTCAATTATAAGATATAAATGTACATAAGCTTAAATTCACTTAAATAATTATGATGGGTTAACATGTAAATACAATATGTTTTGTCGGTTTTGATAGTAAGCCTTATGTTGCAAAGGTTAAGATCGTAAGCCTTACGTTACAAAAGGTATCCAAATCCATAAACGATAGTCAGACATGGACCAGTCAGTAACCTGCTGTACAAACGTAAATGTATAAGGTTAAGATGCTCTAGTCGGGAAAATTATTGGGGTCCAAAAACGATATTAAGACGTAAATGTGTAAAGTTAACATATAATATAGTTTCTGATAAGACGTATAAACTATAATGTATATTGAATTTCTCTTTTTAGTGATACGACAATATATCATTACTCTAAATGATACTTAAATATATATATATATATTGATATAAATATTATAAAATCTTTCCAATTTATTGGCATAAAAAAAAACTCTCCAAATATATAATTAATTAATAAAAAAAAAAGAATCTCAGAACATCTCTATAAGCAAATAATCTATATGACCAACACCAGTTCAAAACAAGTCCTCTTCCATAACTCACACCATCTTCAAAAACCACTGTAGCTTTAAAGAGCCTGCATTTCCAAATGAGTGTGTTGACCATTGTCAATGGAGGATGGATCTGAACCTGAGTTTTCAGTCGATGTCTTCATCTCTTGAACCGGAGGAGGGTTGACGATGGTCATTGGCATGACAAGGTTATCCGAGAGCCTCCCTTTCATCTCTCGATGTTCTTGACACAAAGCACACCAGTGCAAGCAGCAGTGCACCATGCATGGGTCGCACGGAGAATTCTGCATGGCCACAAAAGATTAGCTCGCAAAATTACTCTAAACATGCAATGCACGAAGGGCAAATTTAATATTACTCATTAATTTCGCTGTCCAAAGTTACAAGCTACATGTCAGTTTCTCATTCGTTCAAGCCAAACAATACAATGTCATTTTAATGTTTAAACTTAGACAACAAGCGTAATCTTACGTTTACAGTCTAATTTTACACTCTAATATTTCATCTTGTGATAACATTTACATATCATTCATTCATTGATTCATAAATCTATTACTTTAAATATTTATATAATATCATAATAATTTTATCAATAAACAAATGACATATAAAAGTTGCATTATAACGTAAGATTATAGTATAAAATTAGAGTGTAAAACTATCATATTTCAAAATTTAACAACCATGGTCTCCCTTTTAGTGGGACGTCTACATTCGAGACACTAATACTCATGCACGTGAGAGGCATTTCGTCTGCGGTAGAAGTTCTATATTTTTTATTTTCCAAGCAAACATCGACTCAACATGTTCTTAAAAAGTACAATCATAACGAAGAATTCAGCTCAACTAGAGAAACTAAAAAAGGCGAATAATTTACATTTTTCATGTTTTCCGTAGTAACATCAAGTTCTTTAGTAATTAAAAGTGATAAACTGCCTTAACAAGTTATTAATGAACATTTTAATGTGGCAACACATAATTGGTCATATATTTCTAGTTCTTCTATCGTTTTTTAAGTACCACAATAAAAATTGGAGCTTAAGCTTGATAAACTAAGTACCTTGAGATGATACTTCTTCTGCAAAGATTGCCTGACAAGGCCAGTATAGATGCCGCACATCCACCAAGCAAATAGCAGCCCTTCACATATGAGAAATGACGACCTTGGATCGATTCCGTGGAAGGCGGCAGTGGCTACTGCCAATGTCATTCCACCTTCCACAAAAATTGCATGACAAACACATGGTGTTGTCCAAGCTGTATCGTCCCTCAAGTTCTCCACGTTTTGACCAAACAAAACGCATGGACAAAATGTCCCCGTCAAGCCTGAAACCAAGATATTTGATCAAATACGCAGGGAAGCTGGAGTGGTAAAAATAAAATTCATACTTCACTAACATCTACAATGATTTTCTAGTAATTATTCAAATTTGTTACAAAATAATCAAACATCTAAAAGGTTAACCAGAAAATGCTTCAGTAAATCTTGTCTTCGGTACAAAGTTTAGTAGTGTATTGTAATACTCTTAGCAGAAAGAAAAAAAAATTATATTTAACTCTTAACTTAGGAGTAAAGAGCAAGAAAGTCATCGATTTTATTTTATTTTTTGTTGCTCCACAAAGAACCTTTTAAACATAGAGGCGTTAGCAATTACGTCTCAATCGTTAGGGTTGCTTTAAAAAAATTACACTTTTGTGACATGATCGCATATGTTGGGCAATTTTAAAGAAAAACAACAAGTTATTCAGGAAATCAACTTTTGGAGCTCAATATTGTTGTCAAAATGATCTCCTGTGTTGAGTTTTCTAACTTGTTTTTCACTGTAAATTGCCAACTTTTTCAAAATTGTTCCATTAAGTGTTATTTTTCTCTGAAAATCTCCCAATAGAGAAGATCACGTGACAAATATGTAATTTTTTTAACAACAATGTTAACAACGGGGACTTAATTGCAATTGCTCCCAAGTTTAGGGGATTATTAGGCCAAAAAAGGTAAGAGGCATTACTTACTCTCCACCGTCAAGTTTAAGAGTTAAAACGTGTACTTTACCAAAAAAAATATCATCTAAAAGAAGGTAGCCGATGATCAAATTAGAACCAACAAGCAGATTAGTCCCTCCCTCCTTCCCCTTTTTTTACTTATTTCACCAAATAGAATCGGAGAAGCTAAAAACTTGATTATATTCAATTTAGATAACAGTTTCATTACCTTTAACTTTATTCATAAAAGATTTTTCTTCGTATAAAATTAAAGACTACAATCATTCTATCCTGATTATATAGGATTGATTATAGAGAGAGACAATGACTTACAACTTTCTCGATCTTCAGCGCAACCAAATATTCCAGTTGTCCAAGGCTCATCTGCAATGGGTTCAAAGCTTTCAGGCAGTGGTTGTCCGCATTCATTACACTTGCGAACACCCAACTGCAAAAAGAAGCAGAAGTATTTCAATCACTAATTTATTTCTGAACAAAATAAGAACTTAAGAATCCCATAAAAAAAGGTCACTGCCCATGTTACTTAAGAGAAGAAAATTCCTTTTTTTTTTTCATAAACTATTGTGTTTGGTACAGCTTACGAGCTCATAGAGAAGAAATAGTTTTTGGCATGTAAATGTGCATATATTCCATGAAAAAAACTACCAAAAGAATTGAGTTACAAAAAATTGTTCAACACTGAAGAGACTGTAGAGGATGAGAGTTCCCATATTAAATCTTTCCCCAACAAAAATAAAGATGACAGAAAACCCGACATAAAAACTCGAAATCCACGGCCGGCCTAACTTAAAATATTTCTCGATTTCTCTTGTTTCAAAGACTCCAAAAAATACAATGTGGAACAAGTTTAGCCACCTCTCTTTTTCAGATAGTCCAATGAAAGAAAAGCCTCAAGAGAAGCAAGTCCCTTGAAGAAACTCGCACTAAAGGAAGCCGTGGACTTCCAAGTCCTTGTCTTAAAAAAATTAACCACATTCCACCTTTGAGGTTTTCGAAGAGAGACTTCACAAAGAAAGAACCATCTTTACTGAGATTCCACATATTGAAATTTTGTCTATTCCATTTCATGTCGTGAATTTCTCTGATGGAAGGAATGCAAGCCTTCAATCTCCTCGTCTTTCAAAGGGCAAATGAAAGAGAAGCTACACATTATCTCCTTGTTAGATTATATGGTTATAATTATTGGGTAGTTTAGTCTTTTCCAATTATATTTTTGTAACACAACTTTTTCTTTGTATTCTCTTCAATTGTGAAGTCAATGAGAAATCCTAGCATCTCTTTGTTTTCTTCAATTTAATTTATTGTATTCACAGTCCTCACCCAGAAGATCAAAAAACTCCCTCAAAATGGCACTCCTATCTCTAACCAAGATGTCAAATAGAGAGAAATCTATCACCAAAAGACTTGAACCCACAATCATCACAAAAGGAAATGAGTTCCATCTCCAATTTTCAAAAAATATATGATCCTCATTGATATGAAGCTCACCAAGAATAGTGAGATCCAATTAAAATACAAAAATCATTCTAAATCAGTTTAAAAAACAAATACAATATGCGGAATTTGACCATTTATCTATGAAGAGATAAAAATAAAAAATATAATAATATAGAAGATAGAAAACTTTGACCCATTATCAAAATCAATTTTCGTGCACACAATGCTCAAAGCCTCTAATGAGCTCCTTCAATTGTCTTGATAACATTGACTAAGTTTTTGTCTATTTCTGGATTGATCTGAAAGTATATAGTTTTAAAATTAGACCAATTTGTTGTATTAAATCATTAAACGTTTCTTGGACTTCTTTACCTTTTTCCCTCGAATTTGACTCATTTATAATAAGTAACAAATGCTTCATAACAACTCTTTTATTCACATCACTCACATTGTATCCCCCCATGTGAATGCTTCTTCTAATCTCAAAACTTTACCAACAGAAGGCTTGCCTCTTTACATTCCAACAACGCGTGACCTCCTCAATTAGGAAAGCCATGGAATAAACGCTACTCCTTTTATCACAGAACTCCAGCTAAGTCACATAATGCAAGTAAATCACTAATAATCAACTTTTACGGAATGTAGAAGCCGTGTTCCCTGATGTATTTCCATTTACTCTTTTTATATATATAATGTCTTAACATAAAAATTACTTGTTGAATCAGCGAAAAGAAAGACTACGTTATTAACAACCAATAGAAGAGAAAGTACAAATGTACACAAGATACCTACAAAGGCATCTAAATCAAAAAAGTTTAAGGAAGACATTTGAATTATTGGGCAGCAATATATACTAAATCTTCCAACCATCAGGCATCAACTACAAATAATTTTTCGCAGTTTTACCCTCATAATATCATTCATCATATACAAGGACCACCACAACTCTTCCGATAGTTCCAAGCAAAAAATTCATAACATCTATATTTGAGACCGAAGATAGAGTCACATCAAATTTCAAATAAACAAAAATAATGGGAGAGAGAGAGAGAGAAAGACCTGAGGAACTTCAATGGGCTGATTAAGCTCCCCTGGTTTGATGTCATCTACAGGTCCTTGTTCTTTAGTCAACTTCACGTATCGTGAAGGCGCAGCACCGTCTCCCATCTGATCTCAAATCCATATCACAACAAGAAAAAGAGAGAGAGAGAGAGAGAGAGAGAGAGAGAGAGAGAGAGAGAGAGAGAGAGAGAGAGAGAGAGAGAGAGAGAGAGAGAGAGAGAGAGAGAGAGAGAGAGAGAGAGAGAGAGAGAGAGAGAGAGAGAGAGAGAGAGAGAGAGAGAGAGAGAGAGAGAGAGAGAGAGAGAGAGAGAGAGAGAGAGAGAGAGAGAGAGAGAGAGAGAGAGAGAGAGAGAGAGAGAGAGAGAGAGAGAGAGAGAGAGAGAGAGAGAGAGAGAGAGAGAGAGAGAGAGAGAGAGAGAGAGAGAGAGAGAGAGAGAGAGAGAGAGAGAGAGAGAGAGAGAGAGAGAGAGAGAGAGAGAGAGAGAGAGAGAGAGAGAGAGAGAGAGAGAGAGAGAGAGAGAGAGAGAGAGAGAGAGAGAGAGAGAGAGAGAGAGAGAGAGAGAGAGAGAGAGAGAGAGAGAGAGAGAGAGAGAGAGAGAGAGAGAGAGAGAGAGAGAGAGAGAGAGAGAGAGAGAGAATATCACTGACAAACGATTTATTTACTATTTCCTGAGAAATTTTAATGAATAACAAAAAACCCAAAATTCAACGCAGTTAATAATCCATCACTGACAAAACCAAATCAAGCAAATTCCGCAGTTTCCACCAATATATTTGCTGTCAAACACTGGAATAAGAAGACCTAAGTGAATAACAAAAGAAAAACCCTATCAAAACCTTTGAAGATCTCAGCAAAATGAAACAAAACCACCAAAAAACTGCAAAGTGGGTTCTCCAATTCGGAGGTCGTTGAGCCAAAAAACTTGGCAAAGATCTGTTTCTACCCAAAGATTACGTACATTTCAAGGAAGGTGTCGTTGAAATCACGGAGTCAAATGACCAGGCGAACACCCACTGAGGGAAGTGATTTCTGAAACACGATAGAAAATCTACGTTGAAATACAGACACCGAAACTGGTCAAAACGGCAAATTCAACCCGCGTTCGTAACCCATCCTATCCGTTTTCAGACAGGTGGATTTGGGTCGAGAAAATTTGGGCTAGTGTCCACCTTTGCTACCGACACTCGAAACGAAGATAATCGTTGACTGCTATCTCCATGCTCATAAACCAACTTTGTATGAATAATCCTAAATTTGTAAACAAGAAGGATAAATGCAAATTAAAAAAAAAAAACATGTTTGTTCAATATCATATCAATTAATGACGATACGTAAAAGTCACGACGATAGATAAAAATAGAATGCAAAGTTAGAAAATAAACTTGAAATGTTACGACACTAGTAAAAATAAATCACAAATAATGAGCGGCAGTGGATAAGATCGATGCCCGACTTTAGTCTAGTTCAATAATAAAACATTTTTCTTGTTTTTATTCGTAGATTCAAAAATCAAAGATATTGAAATACAATAAATCTTCCATAAGTAAGTTCCAAAAAAAAAAAAAAAAAAACAAACTTGGAATTTATTTTATTGATTTTTTTTAAAAAAATGATTTTTCTTTTGGCTCTATTCTTCTATATGTTGGAACATGATTTAACCGAACCAACTCAATTATCGTCTTCGTCCAAAGATATAACTCTTGAGAATTTTTTTAACATTTAAAGTAAAAAAAAGTTAAGTGTATCTTTTTATTAATAGATTAATAATAATAAACTATTAATATTTAAAATAATACAATTCTTATATTGTAACGTATTTTTTGGTCAAAAACCAAATCGAACTGAACTGAATTAGTTTTGAATGGACGATTGTGTGTGCCGAAGAAGTTGTTGATACGAAGAATCATGTAATCATATAGTAAAACATAGGCATGGACATTTATGAGTCATTTTGAAAGTTTATACATTTATATACAACCATACTCTTGTAAAGTATGGCATTTTTTAGTATAATTGTTCTATGAAGGCCAATTTCTATACCAACCAGCCCAAGCAGAGACCAATCCACTTATGCCAAGTGTCACTGCATGGTTGCAGAAAGGATTTGGCTCCACGTCTGCAATTCCTATGATCAAATCAGCAAGGTTAGCCGCCATAGCCATGAGCCTCATGATTCTGTCCATTTTTATTTCTGCAATTCCATCCTTCTTCTCTGATGGGTCTTTCTCACTGTTCAAAACCAGCTTCCTCTCTCTCTCTCGTCCTTCTCTCAACATCAAGATGTCAGAAATAATGAAGAAAATGTAACCAAATGACTCACCGAAGGCCGAGATGAAACCCACCTTCCTAGCCGTTTCTGGATTGAGAGTTCCGATTCTTGACAACCAGAGAAGATGGTCGAAAAAGAAGTAGACCATTTCGCCGGCGTTGGCCAAAACAGCGAGGAAGCGGAGGGTCTGGGATGAGCCGGGGGTTCGCCGGAGAGCGTTGAAACCGGTGAGGAACCGTCCAGTCCGAAAGGCTTTCCTGCTCAGGCCAGAAGCCACCTCCCATTGTTTCGCTCTCTGAGCTAGGCTATGGTGAGACGCTTCTGTTTTCCAGTGGAACAGCTTGGAGACGTACTGAAATGTCTTCACAAGTTTGTCTATTCCATCTCGTTTGGCCAAGAAGATGACTAGCTTGTCTACCCTGTCATTCATGGCGGGAGAGAGAGAGAGAGAGAGAATTGCAGGCGGAGAGAGAAGATGAAATTTCAGTTCAATCTAAAGAGTTGTAGGAAGATGGATTTCGTTAAAAGTGAGCAAGAACCACAAAATGTTTGTTTTTTTTAGATAATCTTTGTGATGTATAATTATGGGTGGATGTAATATTTCTAGGATCAGTTTCACTGAATCAACCAGAAAATTCTTTCTTACATAATCCAAGAAAATGGGATGGTTTTTTGGGGACACATCAACTAAAGACGTGGATATTTTATATCAACTAAACAAGTCTATATTTTATATTTAAAATATCAATTCAAGCGTCTGCACAGAGGACAGACAAGATTGGCAGTACCACGTAGATCCCGTATCGCCTCTAGTTTGTTCTTGTCGCACAGTGCATTTGCGGTAATGGCTACAAAATAGATAATTTAAAATAGGGTTAAAACCAAAGTTAATTTGAAATACCCCTTAAATTAAAAATTTTAACAACTAAAACCTTAAATTATAAAAAATATAACAAATCAAACTCTAACAGATAGCTGATATCCTCAGTTTTGAGTTTACGCCTAGAACAGGGAGTCGATCTCCCTTCGTTCTATTTAGTACTTACGTGACACTTGACATGTTGGGTCGGGGACCGATGTAGGGGGTGGAGATCCCCCGTTCAACGTGCACCACACGTGATTCAAGAATGGGTGGCCTCCGCCCCGGAACGGTCCCTCGTTCCCTGTCTCTCTATTTTAGAGGGTTCTCTTGAACGAGGGGTCCCCACTCCAGAACGAGCCCCTGTTTGTGGCCCTATTTTTGGGCAGAGTGAGAATGGAGGGTCGTCACCCCAAAACGGCCCCCTGTTCTTGGTCTTATTTTTGGGTAGAGTGAGAACGGAGTAGCATTAAGAATTAGCGAGACTCAATTCTAGTCAACCATCTCAACAAGCGCAAATAATTTAGACTAGATCATATATCTTCATAACCTACGTTATTTACCACAAATATTAGAATCTTTAAACAATTACGGATTTAAAAGTCCTAAACTGCGATATATTAAATTGATAAATTAAAGAATGATCGGTTCAAACAATTCACAGAATAATAATGTTATGGAGCAAAGAAGATGTATAAATACTCAATAAAAAAAAGTAACAAAAAAAGTAGATTGCACAGTTCTTTGGTGAATAAAAACTTCAATTAATCCCTTGACTAAAAATAAAAATTTAGAAATCCATAAAAGAGTGGAGAAAACCCTATGGGGAAGAAAATAGTGTGTCCCGAGAGAGAGATGGAGGAGAGCTAGAGAGAGCAGGTCTAGGGAGAGAGAGAGAAGAGGGAAGAAGATCCACTAGTGTAACACTCAGAAATTTCCTATAACGTACGTAGCTCTAGTTTAGGGTACGTTATGAGAGTTTAATGTTCATTCTAGGATTATGCTAAGAATACGATTTAAAGTGTGAAGGATGGAAAGAAAACTTTATAGTTGAAGTTGGGGTGGAATGAATTAAGAGTTGAAAAGTCAGATGGAGGTGGTAATTTAGACTTACTTTTGACATGGAAATAAAATATTTAAAGAGAAGAGGGTTTTCACGTTAGAAGTAAAGAGAAGAAAAGTGAAATGTAGTGAGAGTTGAAAAGTCAAAGAATAAATGGAAATAGGAGTATGAAATTTCTAAAAATCAAACTAAAAAAAAAAAATTGATGGCTTTTGGTTTTCCTCCTCTACACGTTGCAACACCTTTAGGGTAGGTATTTTGATCTTATCTTTTAAAGTCAAACTAAGTAAAAATGAGGGATAAAGCTTCATTGTGAAACTTAGCCATGCGATTTCTAAAACTTTTCCTTCCAGAGTTCTTCTTCTCCTCCCTGTTTCTATATTTCTTCAAGGTTAACGAATGAACAATGGACCAAACGAGTGAGCTATTACGAACACGTACGGAGTATCTAGATAAGTAGAGGATGTTGTGTTTTGCCTTCGGGCCTACACCATTGAACAGTAGGGATTTGTTTGGCTGTTGGTTGTTTTGTTTGTTTTGTGGTTAAGCATTTATGTGACATGCATCATCGTTTTCAAAACACAGATAAATGAGTTTTGAGCATGGTTTTGATGTGTGAGGTTGAAAGGTAAAAATATAAGATAAGAGAGTGTAATTCGGTCTCTAGTAGAGTCGCCTTGTCGAGGGGAGGGGTGTAGTGCGAGAGCAGCACCTCGAAAGGGTCTCTATGCGAGATGCGCAGCTGAACATACGTAAGGTATCATGAGTATGAACGCCTCGAGTTAACGTGCTAGAGGAAGCACTAGAGGGTTCTATGATCGGTAGGAGGAGATCGTGTATGGCCATCCTGGGAGCGAAGCTCGGATGAGTGCCTCCGATTTTGCTCTACTGGGTCAAGGTGTGGCTGTTCTGGGAGCGAAGCTCGGATGAGTGCCTACTTGATTCACACGTAAAAGTGAAAGATTAATGAAACGAGAATGTAATAAACACAACTGAGAGTTTAGAAACTGCATGTGTTAGGGTTATGTGTGCAATGTGTATGTTTACATGCATTAGTCCCTACTTGCTAAGCATTAGGCTTACGTTTTGTGTTTTATGGTGTAGGTGACGACGAGATTTCTAGTGAGCTAGTAGAGGGAGGCCAGGGTTAGAACGCAGTCAGCGACGTACGTGGCATGCCGGTGCGGGCATTTGTCGGGGAGTCTTGACCATGGTATTGCTGGGAGGTGGGGTGATTCGTATTTTGATGGAAATGTTGGTTTGTAAATATGTCAGGGAACTTGAACACTTTTTGAGGTGTTTTAAACAGAGTGCATAAACGTTTGGTTTTCAGGGTTTGGTTTTTAGAAAATTTAACCATTTTGATTGGAAGATGAATTTTGAGGGTTTTTAGATGAAATGTTGATGAAGGAAGTGAAGAAAATTAAAAAATGGAAGAATCGGTCGAAGTTGGTGTGATGATGTCCACTGATTAGTGCTGAAATTGGTCGAAGTTAGTGTGGTGATGTCGACTGATTAGTGTTGAAATCGGTCAAAGTTGGTGTGGTGATGTCGACCGATTAGTGCAGAAATCGGTCAAAGTTGGTGTAGTGATTGTAGGACCGTAATTGTCTAAGAGGGGGGTGAATTAGACTTTTTAATTTTACTAAAATTAAACTTAATTTCTCTTCTTGATTAAAACTTAAATTTAACACAAGTGCTCAAATAATGTAAAGAGAGAGAGAGAGAAATTCGACACCAGTATTTTTACGTGGTTCGGCCAAACTGCCTACGTCCACGCTTCAAGGCTCACCCCTTGAAGATCCTTAACCTTCTCCTCACGAGAATGACTAGATCGGGATTCCGGGCTCCGATCAATTGCCTTTACAATTCTGGATTGAACTTGCCGGGCGTCAATCCACTGCCTTTACAAATAATTTGTGTTTGTGAAATTGATCACAGACTACACTCTCACAGCAGAAATCTCAAGTTCGAGTTTAGAGAGATGTACAGTGATTACAGAGTATGAAAACTTTTGCAGCTTAGGGCTATCAATTGAAAATTCGCAAAAGTTAGTCTACGAGCCTTTTCTTCTGCTTATATACTCTGTATATACTTGCTTCATAGAATTGAATGCTTCTTACTCCAAATAAAAAATGTTACCGTTGGGAAGCATCCGTACTGAAGCAGCTATCCGTTGCATCTGAAAATGTTGTTCGTCGTCGCCATTAAAGGTCTGGAGTTAATGCTTGAAAACGACATCACTGTAGCTTCGCGGCTAACTTTAAATTCTGGCGGAAGATCATAACCAGGTGCAGCTTGTAAAATAATGCCACGTCATCGGTAAATGCAACTTGTAGAGCCATCGGCATATGAGGCTTCAAATGTAATCGGCAGCTGACTTAATATGTCATCAGCAGGAATACCATCGGCAAAAGAGTCTTCATATGTCATCGTTATAAGAATCTTTGGATGCCATCGGTATTTGGAGTGTAAAACTTCATCGGTATTTTGAAGTGTAAGACCCCATCGGTATTTGCATCTTGTAGGGCCATCGGCAGATGAGTCTTTGAATGCCATCGGCATTTGAATCTTCGTAAGCTATTGGCAGATGAGTCCTTGGAGTTTTGTCGTCTAGTGATCGGCATGAGAAACCTTGAACGACATCGGCAGATGCAGCTACAAAGCAATTGGCATGAACATCTTTAAACGCCATCGGCACGAGTTTCTTTAAACGCCATCGGCACGAGTTTCTTTAAAATGCCATCGGCAGATGTAAACTTTGAACTCCATCGGCAGAGACAACCGTAAATACTATCGGCATGAGAATCCTTGAACAGTGTCGGCAAGAGTAGCATCAAATGCTATCGGCAGATTGCATCTTGACACGTCATCGGCACAAGCACGCACTGAACGACTTCTTCTTCTGTCTTTTAGCAATCGGCAGAAGCCTTCATTTCTTTGTCGTCTTGTGATCGGCACAAGGAACAACTAATTTTAGCCCTGTTTAACTATTCAGCCCTGTATACTCAATACAATTTATTAGATAACTAAAATACCCTTTTCAAGGGTATTTCCAAATAACCTCATATTCATTATTCTCATTAAATACACATAATCAAATTACATTATTTATCCTTTAAATACATCATCAAAAAACATATTATGACTTAAACACTCTATAAGTCAACAATCTCCCCCTTTTTGATGATGACAATATGAATTTGATTAATTTAAATACTCCCCCATAATTCTAGCTGCTCCTCCATAGTATATGCATTTTATTCAGTTAACCATACAGAGCAAATCCAAAAACACAGAGCAAGCATATATCCAAAAAAAATATATATCCAGAATGCTAACTAATCAGACTCAAAGCAAATATATATATTCAGAATGCTAACTAATCAGACTCAAAGCAAATATATATATTCAGAATGCTAACCAAGTCATACTCAATCATCAAATACACTATTCTCCCCCATTGACATTATCAAAAACAGATTAGAGAAAGAGCAGAAGCAATGCATTAATGAAAGAAACAGAGAAATTGTATTTGAATACCAATTAATGTGTTTACAAGACAAAAAAAAAATAAAAACTTAGGAATAACTACTTGAAGAAACCTACAAATCGTGTCCAAAAGGCTTGATGAAGCCATGATGGCACGACACGATTTGAAGAAATATAAGCATCTACAAGCTCTGGAAGGGAGCGATTATTCAGAGGGATAGGTGGCTGATATACCACTATGGCCAGACAAGGAGGAGGCTCAACAATAGGGTCAGCAGGAAGAACAGCAGCAACATCAGCAACTTCAGCAACTGCAGTAACTTCAGCAACTTCAGTAACTTCAGCAACTGCAGTAACTTCAGTCTCCTGAAGATCCAAAGGCATTAGGCGCACATCGTCAGCTACCTCATGCCTGGAAAATGGAAGAAATAGATCTTCAAAACAAGGAACAGAACTTGAGGGCAGGTCGGGTTCAGGTTCAGGTTCAGGTGTCAAGGCAGCAATGGAGGATTGGAGTTTCTCAATTTCCCTGACAATCATGTGACGGAATAGTTTGGCTCTAGGTAGCAGATGATTGCCTTTTAATTGATCATATGTTTGGTTGGGGTCCACTGCAATTTCTCTAAGAAATTGATCTCCATCAGACGTTCCAATGAAAGGTAGCTCATGCCCTGTCACATACTTGAAAGGGCAGTTGTCCAAATGAGAAGCACCCAGAAGGGCATTGATGGACTGAGGAGTGATCACAATGTGTTTATTATAAACATAACTCGAAATGGACGGGTGATCAGAGGCAAAGCTAAGGTTTGCATAAAACATTTTAATTGCTTCTGGGTAGTAGAAAGATTCGGTTTCAAATAAACCTATTAACCCCAGATCCGTCAAGGGTTCAATAATGTCCAAACCAGCTAGCTTTTCAAAGAAAAGACCTTTACTAAGAATCAACGATCGGTACTGATAATCATTGAGATATTTTACCTCAGTAGCTTGAGAGACAAAGTAGAAAGATGGCCACTCTGTGCCACGAGGAATCTCTCGAGCATAAACATTGACCTTCTTCTTTGCTGGTTTGGGAACGGTGCGAGATGATTGACCTTGAGATTCCATTTCTTGTAGAGGATTCGACAGAGAAGGTTTGGTAGGGCAGGGGGTTTCAGAAAGAGCGCGAAAGATGAAGTGAGTCGGCAGTGAAAGACGAGTTTAAAAGACAAACAGAGTTGTCCGACTAAGAAGTCACACGTGTAACACCGATATCTTTCGATGGAGAACACGTGGCGGCAGATTAAGGAAAACATTTCATCTACCGATAGAAATGCATCTGCCGATCCTTAGAGACTAGAACGGCATCTACCGATGCCTTCACAGAAAAGAAAAACTCTAACACTTAAGATTTACCAACAGAGGAAGAGCCTTAGTTTTTCTCAAACCGAATGAGTCCTAACCTTATTCTTATATTATTGAAGGTTTTCTCATCTAGAGGCTTAGTAAAAATGTCTGCTAATTGATCTACAGAGTTAACGAATTCTAAAGAAATATCACCTCTTTGAACATGATCTCGGATGAAGTGATATCTGACATCTATGTGCTTTGTTCTAGAGTGTTGAATAGGATTTTTAGAAATGTTAATGGCACTGGTGTTATCACACCGAATAGGAATCCTATCATAAAACAGATTGTAATCTTCCAAAGTCTGTTTCATCCAAAGCATTTGTGCACAACAACTACCAGCAGCAATATATTCACTCTCAGCAGTTGACAATGCAACAGAATTCTGTTTCTTCGAATACCAAGACACTAGAGATTCTCCTAGGAACTGACAAGTGCCACTAGTGCTTTTTCTATCAATAAGACTACCAGCATAGTCAGAATCAGAATATCCTATAAGATCAAAAGAGGTACCTTTCGGATACCAGAGTCCTAAGTCAATTGTCCCACTTAGATATTTAAAAATCCGTTTAACAGCAGATAAGTGAGACTCCTTAGGGGCAGCTTGAAACCTAGCACAGAGACATACGCTAAACAGAATGTCTGGTCTACTGGCAGTTAGGTATAGCAAAGATCCGATCATACCACGATATTTCTTTATATCCACATTTATTCCATTTTCATCTTTATCCAATTTGGTTGTGGTACTCATGGGAGTTCTAGAAGGTTTGACAGATTCTAAACCAAATCGCTTAAGGAGTTCCTTAATATACTTTTCTTGACAGAAGAAAATTCCATCAAGAGACTGACTAATCTGGAATCCTAAGAAAAACTTTAACTCCCCCATCATACTCATTTCAAATTCACTTTGCATGAGGGAGGAAAACTCATTACACAAGTGGACATTGGTTGATCCAAAAATGATGTCATCGACATAAATTTGAACCAGCAAAATATCATTGTCCTTTTGCATGGTAAACAGGGTTGAATCAGAGTTACCCTTTTTGAAATTTCTTTCTTCAAGGAAATTCTTCAACCTGTCATACCAAGCTCTAGGAGCCTGTTTAAGACCATAAAGAGCTTTTCTAAGTTTGTAGACATGACTGGGTTTATCAAATGATTCAAAACCTAAAGGCTGCTCTACATAAACTTCTTCCATAATATATCCATTTAAAAAGGCACTCTTTACATCCATTTGAAAGAGTGTGAAGTTTTTGTAGCAGGCAAAAGCTAGAAGCATCCTAATTGACTCTAGTCTAGCTACAGGGGCAAAAGATTCCTCAAAATCAATACCCTCTTCCTGAGAGTATCCCTTAGCAACTAGTCTAGCCTTGTTTCTTATAACAATCCCATTTTCATCCAATTATTCTTAAATACCCATTTGGTTCCTATAATGGGATGATCCTTAGGCCGTGGAACAAGTTCCCATACCTTGCTCCTTTCAAACTGATTTAACTCTTCTTGCATGGCCATAATCCAATTTTCATCACTCTCGGCCTCTTCAAACTTCTTAGGTTCTATTTGAGAGATAAATGCCACATTGGCACAGAGATTCCTAAGAGAGGATCTAGTCTTAACTCCTAAAGAAGGATCACCTAAATTTCCTCTATTGGATGACTTCTAATATATTTCCAATCTCTAGGTAGATCTGCAGATTCATCTTTAACAGGAACAATTTTTAGAGAACTAGAGGATGGTTCTATAGGAGAGGGATCAGTAGATTTTTCCAAAGAAAGAGAGTCAAGTTGATTGTCCAAAACATCATCCTCATCCACATTGATTGTGGGTTGAGGGGTCTCATCAAAGTTGACATGAACAGATTCCTCAACAACAAGAGATCTCCTACTGAAGACTCTATATGCTTTACTTGACAGAGAATAACCAAGAAAAATTCCAATATCTGATTTAGAATCGAATTTTCCTAAGTTATCTTTGGTATTTAGGATGAAGCATTTACTGCCAAACGCTCTAAAGTACTTAACAGTAGGAGTTTTTCCACTCCAGAGCTCATAAGGAGTTTTCTCTAGAATAGGTCTTATGGAGACCCTGTTAAGAACATAGCAGGCTGTTGCAACTGCCTCAGCCCAGAAGTATTTTGGAAGGGAATTTTCAATAAGCATAGTCCGAGCAAGTTCTTGGAGAGACCTATTTTTCCTCTCAACAACACCATTTTGCTGAGGGGTTCTAGGAGAGGAGAAATTGTGCTCAATTCCATACTTGAGGCACAGAAGTTCAAATCTGTCATTTTCAATTCTCCACCATGATCACTACGAATAGCAATTATGGTGAGCTCCTTTTCATTTTGAACTCTTTTCCTAAAACTAGAAAAGGTTTCAAAAGTCTCATCCTTAGACTTTAGAAAGAACACCCAAGAGAACCTAGAGAAATCATCTACAATGACAAAAGCATAGAATTTGCCTCCTAAGCTTGCTATATTAGAAGGACCGAAGAGGTCCATGTGAAGGAGTTGGAGAGGCTTAGAGGTAGATATCACACTCTTAGATTTAAAAGAAGATTTGATCTGCTTGCCCATTTGACAAGCCTCACAGACTTTATCCTTTCAAAGGATATCTTAGGAATCCCTCTAACTAAATCATCCTTAGTAATCTTAGCTAAGGTATCCATTCCTACGTGTCCTAATCTTCTATGCCAAATCCAAGCATCATGAGAAGAATTAACAGCAAAGCATTTCTCATTAACATGCTCAACAACATCCATATCAATAACATAGATATTTTCTTTTCTATAACCAGAGAACAGAGTTTTATCATTAGATGCATCTTTAATTATGCAGGAGTTAGATTTAAAAATCACTTCATATCCTTTATCACATAACTGGCTAATACTAAGCAGATTATGCTTTAACCCTTCAACTAAAAGCACATTTTCAATAGACGGATTAAAACTGTTACCTATATTGCCGATGCCAACAATTTTGCCCTTTTGGTTTCCACCAAAAGTAACACTTCCTTTCTTTTTGTTGACAGAGGCAAACATGGTTGAGTCTCCTGTCATATGCCTCGAGCATCCACTGTCGAGGTACCACTGGTTCTTTCCAGGAGAACACTCAACCTGCAAAACAGAAATCAGGTTGTCTTCTTAGGTACCCAAATCTTTTGGGTCCTAGAGTTAGGCCTGGTTCCCTTAGGAACCCATTGTAATTTGCTACCTGATTTCATACTGTTTATTTTTAAAGGACATACAAAAGACTTATGTCCTACTTCATTACACATATGGCAGACAGTTGACTTAACAAAGTAATTCTTATAAGATTTCTTTTTGCAAAACCTGTCATACCCTAAGCCAGTTTTATCGACTTGCATTCTTTGATCACTTATCAACATGTTCAGTTTATTACTACTAAGAGTCAATTTCTTAACAAAATAGTCTAAAAATTCATTTTTCTTTTTCAGTTCATACACTTCCTTTCAAGCTGATTGTTTTCATTTTCTTGCTTCTCAATTAAGCTTGCATTTCCTTTTTCAATGCATTGTACTTAGTCTTTAACATGCTGAATTGTTTTACTAGATCATTAAAAGCATCTACTATATCTCCATCATCGTCATCAATTTCACTGTCACTTAAGGTACAAGGAGATATAGAACTAACCTTATCTTCGTGAGCCATAAAACAGAGGTTAGCAACTTCCTCATCTTCTGAAGAGGAAGTGTCACTTTCACATTCATCCCAGGTTGCCTTCATGGCCTTCTTCTTGAACTTTTGGGATATTTCTTCGCCTGAGGACAATCTGCCTTCATATGGCCAGGCTTGCCGCACCCAAAACAGGTGATTTCCTTCTCCTTTTGAGGTTTTTCACCCTTTTGGAATCTTCTTCCCTGCATTCTCTTCCTTTGGAGGAATTTGCTGAACCTCCTAGTGATGAGAGCTATATCCTCATCATCTTCATCAACTTCTTCCTCATCAGATTCTTCATGTTTACTGGATGAGGCAGAGGAGGCCTTCAGGGCGATGTCCTTTCTCTTAGAGATCTCTTTCTCTTTGAGGTCCTCCTTTTCATTTGCCCTCATTGTGATCTCATGCGTCATGAGAGATCCAATGAGCTCCTCAAGCTTCAAAGTTTTGAGATCCTTAGCTTCCTGAATGGCAGTCACCTTAGGTTGCCATGCTCTCGGTAGGCATCTCAGAAGTTTCCTTACCTGTTCTTCACCTGAGTAAATCTTACCAAGAGCTTTAAGACCATTAGTAATGTTAGTAAATCGAGTAAACATGGAACTTATAGTTTCTCCTTTTTCCATGGAGAACAGTTCATATTCATGAACTAACATGCTCAGTTTACTCTCTTAACCTGATTTGTGCCCTCGTGTGTGACCTCAAGTAGATGCCAGATCTCTTGTGCACTCTCACACCCTTGTACTCTATTAAACTCATCTCTGTTCAGAGCACAGTACAGGGTGTTTATTGCCTTGGCATTCAGGCTCAGGTTCTTCTTATCAGTATCATTTAATTCGTGTGAAGCTTTGGGTATTCTAATACCATTTTCTGTTTAAAAGCTATGTATGGACCATTTACTATATTATTCCATAAATCATAGTCCATAGCCTGAACGTAGATTCTCATCCTAGATTTCCAGTACACATAATCACTACCATCGAAGAATGGAGGTCTGGTGGTAGACTGACCTTCTATTTGTGAAGAGTGTGTGTTGAATGCCATTACGAATATCACAGTATTTTCAAGATAAACTACTTAGACAATAGATAACCTTGCTCTGATACCAATTGTAGGACCGTAATTGTCTAAGAGGGGGGTGAATTAGACTTTTTAATTTTACTAAAATTAAACTTAATTTCTCTTCTTGATTAAAACTTAAATTTAACACAAGTGCTCAAATAATGTAAAGAGAGAGAGAGAGAAATTCGACACCAGTATTTTTACGTGGTTCGGCCAAACTGCCTACGTCCACGCTTCAAGGCTCACCCCTTGAAGATCCTTAACCTTCTCCTCACGAGAATGACTAGATCGGGATTCCGGGCTCCGATCAATTGCCTTTACAATTCTGGATTGAACTTGCCGGGCGTCAATCCACTGCCTTTACAAATAATTTGTGTTTGTGAAATTGATCACAGACTACACTCTCACAGCAGAAATCTCAAGTTCGAGTTTAGAGAGATGTACAGTGATTACAGAGTATGAAAACTTTTGCAGCTTAGGGCTATCAATTGAAAATTCGCAAAAGTTAGTCTACGAGCCTTTTCTTCTGCTTATATACTCTGTATATACTTGCTTCATAGAATTGAATGCTTCTTACTCCAAATAAAAAATGTTACCGTTGGGAAGCATCCGTACTGAAGCAGCTATCCGTTGCATCTGAAAATGTTGTTCGTCGTCGCCATTAAAGGTCTGGAGTTAATGCTTGAAAACGACATCACTGTAGCTTCGCGGCTAACTTTAAATTCTGGCGGAAGATCATAACCAGGTGCAGCTTGTAAAATAATGCCACGTCATCGGTAAATGCAACTTGTAGAGCCATCGGCATATGAGGCTTCAAATGTAATCGGCAGCTGACTTAATATGTCATCAGCAGGAATACCATCGGCAAAAGAGTCTTCATATGTCATCGTTATAAGAATCTTTGGATGCCATCGGTATTTGGAGTGTAAAACTTCATCGGTATTTTGAAGTGTAAGACCCCATCGGTATTTGCATCTTGTAGGGCCATCGGCAGATGAGTCTTTGAATGCCATCGGCATTTGAATCTTCGTAAGCTATTGGCAGATGAGTCCTTGGAGTTTTGTCGTCTAGTGATCGGCATGAGAAACCTTGAACGACATCGGCAGATGCAGCTACAAAGCAATTGGCATGAACATCTTTAAACGCCATCGGCACGAGTTTCTTTAAACGCCATCGGCACGAGTTTCTTTAAAATGCCATCGGCAGATGTAAACTTTGAACTCCATCGGCAGAGACAACCGTAAATACTATCGGCATGAGAATCCTTGAACAGTGTCGGCAAGAGTAGCATCAAATGCTATCGGCAGATTGCATCTTGACACGTCATCGGCACAAGCACGCACTGAACGACTTCTTCTTCTGTCTTTTAGCAATCGGCAGAAGCCTTCATTTCTTTGTCGTCTTGTGATCGGCACAAGGAACAACTAATTTTAGCCCTGTTTAACTATTCAGCCCTGTATACTCAATACAATTTATTAGATAACTAAAATACCCTTTTCAAGGGTATTTCCAAATAACCTCATATTCATTATTCTCATTAAATACACATAATCAAATTACATTATTTATCCTTTAAATACATCATCAAAAACATATTATGACTTAAACACTCTATAAGTCAACAATCTCCCCCTTTTTGATGATGACAATATGAATTTGATTAATTTAAATACTCCCCCATAATTCTAGCTGCTCCTCCATAGTATATGCATTTTATTCAGTTAACCATACAGAGCAAATCCAAAAACACAGAGCAAGCATATATCCAAAAAAAATATATATCCAGAATGCTAACTAATCAGACTCAAAGCAAATATATATATTCAGAATGCTAACTAATCAGACTCAAAGCAAATATATATATTCAGAATGCTAACCAAGTCATACTCAATCATCAAATACACTATTCTCCCCCATTGACATTATCAAAAACAGATTAGAGAAAGAGCAGAAGCAATGCATTAATGAAAGAAACAGAGAAATTGTATTTGAATACCAATTAATGTGTTTACAAGACAAAAAAAAATAAAAACTTAGGAATAACTACTTGAAGAAACCTACAAATCGTGTCCAAAAGGCTTGATGAAGCCATGATGGCACGACACGATTTGAAGAAATATAAGCATCTACAAGCTCTGGAAGGGAGCGATTATTCAGAGGGATAGGTGGCTGATATACCACTATGGCCAGACAAGGAGGAGGCTCAACAATAGGGTCAGCAGGAAGAACAGCAGCAACATCAGCAACTTCAGCAACTGCAGTAACTTCAGCAACTTCAGTAACTTCAGCAACTGCAGTAACTTCAGTCTCCTGAAGATCCAAAGGCATTAGGCGCACATCGTCAGCTACCTCATGCCTGGAAAATGGAAGAAATAGATCTTCAAAACAAGGAACAGAACTTGAGGGCAGGTCGGGTTCAGGTCAGGTTCAGGTGTCAAGGCAGCAATGGAGGATTGGAGTTTCTCAATTTCCCTGACAATCATGTGACGGAATAGTTTGGCTCTAGGTAGCAGATGATTGCCTTTTAATTGATCATATGTTTGGTTGGGGTCCACTGCAATTTCTCTAAGAAATTGATCTCCATCAGACGTTCCAATGAAAGGTAGCTCATGCCCTGTCACATACTTGAAAGGGCAGTTGTCCAAATGAGAAGCACCCAGAAGGGCATTGATGGACTGAGGAGTGATCACAATGTGTTTATTATAAACATAACTCGAAATGGACGGGTGATCAGAGGCAAAGCTAAGGTTTGCATAAAACATTTTAATTGCTTCTGGGTAGTAGAAAGATTCGGTTTCAAATAAACCTATTAACCCCAGATCCGTCAAGGGTTCAATAATGTCCAAACCAGCTAGCTTTTCAAAGAAAAGACCTTTACTAAGAATCAACGATCGGTACTGATAATCATTGAGATATTTTACCTCAGTAGCTTGAGAGACAAAGTAGAAAGATGGCCACTCTGTGCCACGAGGAATCTCTCGAGCATAAACATTGACCTTCTTCTTTGCTGGTTTGGGAACGGTGCGAGATGATTGACCTTGAGATTCCATTTCTTGTAGAGGATTCGACAGAGAAGGTTTGGTAGGGCAGGGGGTTTCAGAAAGAGCGCGAAAGATGAAGTGAGTCGGCAGTGAAAGACGAGTTTAAAAGACAAACAGAGTTGTCCGACTAAGAAGTCACACGTGTAACACCGATATCTTTCGATGGAGAACACGTGGCGGCAGATTAAGGAAAACATTTCATCTACCGATAGAAATGCATCTGCCGATCCTTAGAGACTAGAACGGCATCTACCGATGCCTTCACAGAAAAGAAAAACTCTAACACTTAAGATTTACCAACAGAGGAAGAGCCTTAGTTTTTCTCAAACCGAATGAGTCCTAACCTTATTCTTATATTATTGAAGGTTTTCTCATCTAGAGGCTTAGTAAAAATGTCTGCTAATTGATCTACAGAGTTAACGAATTCTAAAGAAATATCACCTCTTTGAACATGATCTCGGATGAAGTGATATCTGACATCTATGTGCTTTGTTCTAGAGTGTTGAATAGGATTTTTAGAAATGTTAATGGCACTGGTGTTATCACACCGAATAGGAATCCTATCATAAAACAGATTGTAATCTTCCAAAGTCTGTTTCATCCAAAGCATTTGTGCACAACAACTACCAGCAGCAATATATTCACTCTCAGCAGTTGACAATGCAACAGAATTCTGTTTCTTCGAATACCAAGACACTAGAGATTCTCCTAGGAACTGACAAGTGCCACTAGTGCTTTTTCTATCAATAAGACTACCAGCATAGTCAGAATCAGAATATCCTATAAGATCAAAAGAGGTACCTTTCGGATACCAGAGTCCTAAGTCAATTGTCCCACTTAGATATTTAAAAATCCGTTTAACAGCAGATAAGTGAGACTCCTTAGGGGCAGCTTGAAACCTAGCACAGAGACATACGCTAAACAGAATGTCTGGTCTACTGGCAGTTAGGTATAGCAAAGATCCGATCATACCACGATATTTCTTTATATCCACATTTATTCCATTTTCATCTTTATCCAATTTGGTTGTGGTACTCATGGGAGTTCTAGAAGGTTTGACAGATTCTAAACCAAATCGCTTAAGGAGTTCCTTAATATACTTTTCTTGACAGAAGAAAATTCCATCAAGAGACTGACTAATCTGGAATCCTAAGAAAAACTTTAACTCCCCCATCATACTCATTTCAAATTCACTTTGCATGAGGGAGGAAAACTCATTACACAAGTGGACATTGGTTGATCCAAAAATGATGTCATCGACATAAATTTGAACCAGCAAAATATCATTGTCCTTTTGCATGGTAAACAGGGTTGAATCAGAGTTACCCTTTTTGAAATTTCTTTCTTCAAGGAAATTCTTCAACCTGTCATACCAAGCTCTAGGAGCCTGTTTAAGACCATAAAGAGCTTTTCTAAGTTTGTAGACATGACTGGGTTTATCAAATGATTCAAAACCTAAAGGCTGCTCTACATAAACTTCTTCCATAATATATCCATTTAAAAAGGCACTCTTTACATCCATTTGAAAGAGTGTGAAGTTTTTGTAGCAGGCAAAAGCTAGAAGCATCCTAATTGACTCTAGTCTAGCTACAGGGGCAAAAGATTCCTCAAAATCAATACCCTCTTCCTGAGAGTATCCCTTAGCAACTAGTCTAGCCTTGTTTCTTATAACAATCCCATTTTCATCCAATTTATTCTTAAATACCCATTTGGTTCCTATAATGGGATGATCCTTAGGCCGTGGAACAAGTTCCCATACCTTGCTCCTTTCAAACTGATTTAACTCTTCTTGCATGGCCATAATCCAATTTTCATCACTCTCGGCCTCTTCAAACTTCTTAGGTTCTATTTGAGAGATAAATGCCACATTGGCACAGAGATTCCTAAGAGAGGATCTAGTCTTAACTCCTAAAGAAGGATCACCTAAAATTTCCTCTATTGGATGACTTCTAATATATTTCCAATCTCTAGGTAGATCTGCAGATTCATCTTTAACAGGAACAATTTTTAGAGAACTAGAGGATGGTTCTATAGGAGAGGGATCAGTAGATTTTTCCAAAGAAAGAGAGTCAAGTTGATTGTCCAAAACATCATCCTCATCCACATTGATTGTGGGTTGAGGGGTCTCATCAAAGTTGACATGAACAGATTCCTCAACAACAAGAGATCTCCTACTGAAGACTCTATATGCTTTACTTGACAGAGAATAACCAAGAAAAATTCCAATATCTGATTTAGAATCGAATTTTCCTAAGTTATCTTTGGTATTTAGGATGAAGCATTTACTGCCAAACGCTCTAAAGTACTTAACAGTAGGAGTTTTTCCACTCCAGAGCTCATAAGGAGTTTTCTCTAGAATAGGTCTTATGGAGACCCTGTTAAGAACATAGCAGGCTGTTGCAACTGCCTCAGCCCAGAAGTATTTTGGAAGGGAATTTTCAATAAGCATAGTCCGAGCAAGTTCTTGGAGAGACCTATTTTTCCTCTCAACAACACCATTTTGCTGAGGGGTTCTAGGAGAGGAGAAATTGTGCTCAATTCCATACTTGAGGCACAGAAGTTCAAATCTGTCATTTTCAAATTCTCCACCATGATCACTACGAATAGCAATTATGGTGAGCTCCTTTTCATTTTGAACTCTTTTCCTAAAACTAGAAAAGGTTTCAAAAGTCTCATCCTTAGACTTTAGAAAGAACACCCAAGAGAACCTAGAGAAATCATCTACAATGACAAAAGCATAGAATTTGCCTCCTAAGCTTGCTATATTAGAAGGACCGAAGAGGTCCATGTGAAGGAGTTGGAGAGGCTTAGAGGTAGATATCACACTCTTAGATTTAAAAGAAGATTTGATCTGCTTGCCCATTTGACAAGCCTCACAGACTTTATCCTTTTCAAAGGATATCTTAGGAATCCCTCTAACTAAATCATCCTTAGTAATCTTAGCTAAGGTATCCATTCCTACGTGTCCTAATCTTCTATGCCAAATCCAAGCATCATGAGAAGAATTAACAGCAAAGCATTTCTCATTAACATGCTCAACAACATCCATATCAATAACATAGATATTTTCTTTTCTATAACCAGAGAACAGAGTTTTATCATTAGATGCATCTTTAATTATGCAGGAGTTAGATTTAAAAATCACTTCATATCCTTTATCACATAACTGGCTAATACTAAGCAGATTATGCTTTAACCCTTCAACTAAAAGCACATTTTCAATAGACGGATTAAAACTGTTACCTATATTGCCGATGCCAACAATTTTGCCCTTTTGGTTTCCACCAAAAGTAACACTTCCTTTCTTTTTGTTGACAGAGGCAAACATGGTTGAGTCTCCTGTCATATGCCTCGAGCATCCACTGTCGAGGTACCACTGGTTCTTTCCAGGAGAACACTCAACCTGCAAAACAGAAATCAGGTTGTCTTCTTAGGTACCCAAATCTTTTGGGTCCTAGAGTTAGGCCTGGTTCCCTTAGGAACCATTGTAATTTGCTACCTGATTTCATACTGTTTATTTTTAAAGGACATACAAAAGACTTATGTCCTACTTCATTACACATATGGCAGACAGTTGACTTAACAAAGTAATTCTTATAAGATTTCTTTTTGCAAAACCTGTCATACCCTAAGCCAGTTTTATCGACTTGCATTCTTTGATCACTTATCAACATGTTCAGTTTATTACTACTAAGAGTCAATTTCTTAACAAAATAGTCTAAAAATTCATTTTTCTTTTTCAGTTCATACACTTCCTTTTCAAGCTGATTGTTTTCATTTTCTTGCTTCTCAATTAAGCTTGCATTTTCCTTTTTCAATGCATTGTACTTAGTCTTTAACATGCTGAATTGTTTTACTAGATCATTAAAAGCATCTACTATATCTCCATCATCGTCATCAATTTCACTGTCACTTAAGGTACAAGGAGATATAGAACTAACCTTATCTTCGTGAGCCATAAAACAGAGGTTAGCAACTTCCTCATCTTCTGAAGAGGAAGTGTCACTTTCACATTCATCCCAGGTTGCCTTCATGGCCTTCTTCTTGAACTTTTTGGGATATTTCTTCGCCTGAGGACAATCTGCCTTCATATGGCCAGGCTTGCCGCACCCAAAACAGGTGATTTCCTTCTCCTTTTGAGGTTTTTCACCCTTTTGGAATCTTCTTCCCTGCATTCTCTTCCTTTGGAGGAATTTGCTGAACCTCCTAGTGATGAGAGCTATATCCTCATCATCTTCATCAACTTCTTCCTCATCAGATTCTTCATGTTTACTGGATGAGGCAGAGGAGGCCTTCAGGGCGATGTCCTTTCTCTTAGAGATCTCTTTCTCTTTGAGGTCCTCCTTTTCATTTGCCCTCATTGTGATCTCATGCGTCATGAGAGATCCAATGAGCTCCTCAAGCTTCAAAGTTTTGAGATCCTTAGCTTCCTGAATGGCAGTCACCTTAGGTTGCCATGCTCTCGGTAGGCATCTCAGAAGTTTCCTTACCTGTTCTTCACCTGAGTAAATCTTACCAAGAGCTTTAAGACCATTAGTAATGTTAGTAAATCGAGTAAACATGGAACTTATAGTTTCTCCTTTTTCCATGGAGAACAGTTCATATTCATGAACTAACATGCTCAGTTTACTCTCTTTAACCTGATTTGTGCCCTCGTGTGTGACCTCAAGTAGATGCCAGATCTCTTGTGCACTCTCACACCCTTGTACTCTATTAAACTCATCTCTGTTCAGAGCACAGTACAGGGTGTTTATTGCCTTGGCATTCAGGCTCAGGTTCTTCTTATCAGTATCATTTAATTCGTGTGAAGCTTTGGGTATTCTAATACCATTTTCTGTTTTAAAAGCTATGTATGGACCATTTACTATATTATTCCATAAATCATAGTCCATAGCCTGAACGTAGATTCTCATCCTAGATTTCCAGTACACATAATCACTACCATCGAAGAATGGAGGTCTGGTGGTAGACTGACCTTCTATTTGTGAAGAGTGTGTGTTGAATGCCATTACGAATATCACAGTATTTTCAAGATAAACTACTTAGACAATATATAACCTTGCTCTGATACCAATTGTAGGACCGTAATTGTCTAAGAGGGGGGTGAATTAGACTTTTTAATTTTACTAAAATTAAACTTAATTTCTCTTCTTGATTAAAACTTAAATTTAACACAAGTGCTCAAATAATGTAAAGAGAGAGAGAGAGAAATTCGACACCAGTATTTTTACGTGGTTCGGCCAAACTGCCTACGTCCACGCTTCAAGGCTCACCCCTTGAAGATCCTTAACCTTCTCCTCACGAGAATGACTAGATCGGGATTCCGGGCTCCGATCAATTGCCTTTACAATTCTGGATTGAACTTGCCGGGCGTCAATCCACTGCCTTTACAAATAATTTGTGTTTGTGAAATTGATCACAGACTACACTCTCACAGCAGAAATCTCAAGTTCGAGTTTAGAGAGATGTACAGTGATTACAGAGTATGAAAACTTTTGCAGCTTAGGGCTATCAATTGAAAATTCGCAAAAGTTAGTCTACGAGCCTTTTCTTCTGCTTATATACTCTGTATATACTTGCTTCATAGAATTGAATGCTTCTTACTCCAAATAAAAAATGTTCCGTTGGGAAGCATCGTACTGAAGCAGCTATCCGTTGCATCTGAAAATGTTGTTCGTCGTCGCCATTAAAGGTCTGGAGGTAATGCTTGAAAACGACATCACTGTAGCTTCGCGGCTAACTTTAAATTCTGGCGGAGATCATAACCAGGTGCAGCTTGTAAAATAATGCCACGTCATCGGTAAATGCAACTTGTAGAGCCATCGGCATATGAGGCTTCAAATGTAATCGGCAGCTGACTTAATATGTCATCAGCAGGAATACCATCGGCAAAAGAGTCTTCATATGTCATCGTTTATAAGAATCTTTAAACGCCATCGGCACGAGTTTCTTTAAACGCCATCGGCACGAGTTTCTTTAAACGCCATCGGCACGAGTTTCTTTAAACGCCATCGGCACGAGTTTCTTTAAACGCCATCGGCACGAGTTTCTTTAAACGCCATCGGCACGAGTTTCTTTAAACGCCATCGGCACGAGTTTCTTTAAACGCCATCGGCACGAGTTTCTTTAAACGCCATCGGCACGAGTTTCTTTAAACGCCATCGGCACGAGTTTCTTTAAACGCCATCGGCACGAGTTTCTTTAAACGCCATCGGCACGAGTTTCTTTAAACGCCATCGGCACGAGTTTCTTTAAACGCCATCGGCACGAGTTTCTTTAAACGCCATCGGCACGAGTTTCTTTAAACGCCATCGGCACGAGTTTCTTTAAACGCCATCGGCACGAGTTTCTTTAAACGCCATCGGCACGAGTTTCTTTAAACGCCATCGGCACGAGTTTCTTTAAACGCCATCGGCACGAGTTTCTTTAAACGCCATCGGCACGAGTTTCTTTAAACGCCATCGGCACGAGTTTCTTTAAACGCCATCGGCACGAGTTTCTTTAAACGCCATCGGCACGAGTTTCTTTAAACGCCATCGGCACGAGTTTCTTTAAACGCCATCGGCACGAGTTTCTTTAAACGCCATCGGCACGAGTTTCTTTAAACGCCATCGGCACGATCGGCACGAGTTTTCTTAAAATGCCATCGGCAGATTGTAAACTTTGAACTCCATCGGCAGAGACAACCGTAAATACTATCGGCATGAGAATCCTTGAACAGTGTCGGCAAGATTAGCATCAAATGCTATCGGCAGATTGCATCTTGACACGTCATCGGCACAAGCACGCACTGAACGACTTCTTCTTCTGTCTTTTAGCAATCGGCAGAAGCCTTCATTTCTTTGTCGTCTTGTGATCGGCACAAGGAACAACTAATTTTAGCCCTGTTTAACTATTCAGCCCTGTATACTCAATACAATTTATTAGATAACTAAAATACCCTTTTCAAGGGTATTTCCAAATAACCTCATATTCATTATTCTCATTAAATACACATAATCAAATTACATTATTTATCCTTTAAATACATCATCAAAAACATATTATGACTTAAACACTCTATAAGTCAACAGTGATGTCGTCCCCTGGCGATATCGACCCCTGGTGATGTCGTCCCCTGGCGATATCGATCCCTGGCGATATCGTCCCTTAGCGATATCGATCCCTAGCGATATCGACCCCTGGTGATGTCGTCCCCTGGCGATATCGTCCCCTGGCAATATCGGCTCCTAGCGATGTCGTCCCTTAGCGATATCGACCCCAGTTGATATCGGCCCCTAGCGATATCGACCTTGGTGATATCAACTGAGTAGTGCAAAATCGGTCAAAATTGGTGTAGAGATGCCGACCGAAACTCTCAGCTAACTTTGCTAATTTTCAGATTTTTAACCAATTGATTAAGAACTTAACCGAGTTTTCTTTTAACGTATTTTATTAGTTTTCCTCTGGATTGAAGTCTAGTTATTTTCAAATGATGAAGTTTGAGTAAAGAATAAAATTTTAAATTTTCACGTATAACTAGTACTGTCTAAGGATACGGGTATACCATAGAGTGTTTTAACGACCCGAGTTAGAGCAAAGTAGCGCACCGAGTCAGGGTGAGTTCAGGGGCGTTACAACTAGATTCTCCATTTTTTTTTTAAAAGAGATCTCACATGATTTGAAATTATTCAAATCAGAGTCTTTTCTTTTTCTTAATCTAGATCTCTCTCCAAATTCGTAAGTCTAATAGCCAATTAATATCTCCACTAAAACATTTAAAAGATTGTATTTTCGGATTTTCTTTTAAACAACATTTGGTGGCGTGACTGTAAGACGTGGGCACACCTTATTCCGGGATTTCTTCTACCCATTTTGCATTTTCTTTTCAAGCTTCTTTTTAGTTTCTAAATCTTCAAATTGGTTCCAATCGATCAAAACTTTTGTCATAACCCTTAAAACATGAAATTCAATCAAAACCAAGATTTTAAACATTTCAAATAATAAATATAAGACAAAAGTCACATGAAATGAAAAAGATGTTGAGCCTTATCAAATTCCCCAACACTAGAACAATATTTGTCCTCAAGCATGAAATGATTTGAGATTACCAACGACACATGTTTTTATAAAATTAAATCATTAGGTCCCAAAGTTTCAAATCAAAATTGCAAATAAGAGAAAAGTCATTCATAGAACGAGTCATTGCAAACTAACACAAATGAACAATCTCCTTATTAATCTTTCAAAATCCAGATGCAGTAGAATCTAACATACTCACCATGGATTTACTTATTACGCTCATAGTGTTTCAAGGATTAAATTTACCCTCAAGTCAAAACATATAAGGATGTTTACCATAGGCTTGCAAATATATCACATCCACCAATAAATAAAGAATTGAATGCAAAGATCAAAAGGTCTTTAAATGGGTTGTAAAGAGGCTTGGGTCTAGGTAGGATGAGAAGAAAATTTTTAGCTTTTGATCAAAGAAATATACAAAGTACTCACATGAACTCAAATTCAAAAAACTACATGGAAAATTATGGATTCAAACCGTCTTGATGAGATCACAATTCAAATGTCATACTTTTTTTTTTTTTTTTTTTATATCCCACAAATTTTTCTGAACTGAATTTTGATGATTCATGATAACAAAGGTAAGAAACATTGAGGTGTCATTGAGGCATTTCAATTTTATTCTTTTAAACCTCTTTTTTCTTTCGTTCTTTATTTTTTTTCTTCTCACTTTTATTTTATTTTATTTTTTGAGCAAAGATCTCGAATTTCATGCAAGTAAGTCAAAAATTTTGAATTTCATGTAAGTTCATACAACTCTTTGATTCGGATATAAACAGAGAAATCAACACAAAGTGGTTCAAATATGGCTAATTTCTAAATAAAAAGGCTAATGCTTAAAGTTGGCTTCTACTGGTCAATTACCAAGGTAGGCTTTTTAAAGTAAGGTGAAAATTGGCTAATTCTAAATGCCTTTTTCATCTCAATATATTTCAATTCAATTATGTGGCCTCAACATGCATAACAATGCAAGTTCTAGAAACAATCAAACTATGCATGATAATCACTCAAGAATAAAAATTAAAGAGCAAATATAGTGCATGCTCATAGGCTCAAAATAAAACTTACATGAGAGGTTAATTATATTAGATACTACAACACATATTTAGTTAATCAATCAACAAGGGGATTACTCATTGCCTAGTAGCAAAAACTCAACTATTAGTATACTTGAACCTTATTGCATTTTAGATTCAATTCAATGAAACGAAATAAAATTATTCACTAAAAAAAACATGCGCATAGTTTCCCCTCCCTCAGACTTAGTGGATGCATTGTCCTCAATGTATGTGAGGAAGATGCTCATGGAAAACAAATTAATCACAAAAAATAGATGTAAGGAAATAGAAAGATGCCATGAGTAGTGTGGAAGAACTCCAGAAATAAGGTGTGGGCACGCCTTATTTTGAGTTCTCTTCTGATGGTTTGTTCTTTCTATCCTGATGAACTTCAGATATAAGGCATGACCACGCCTTTTAAGTATTTTCTCATTATTGTTTATAAGCTGAAAGAACAAGAGAACAATCACTTGTTGGTCAATATTCAACCAATTATTTGAAATAAATAACAACTAAGAAAAAAAATGATAAAAACATTGGGTTGCCTCCCAAAGAGCGCTTTTCTTTAAAATCTTTGGCTAGACGTTGCTTCTTCTTCACTCTTTGTTGGTAGGGTATTCTAAATTGATTTGATTAATTTCATACATTTGAAAACCTTCAAAAAGGTTTCAAGCGATGACCATTAACCTTAAAAATCTTATATGTTCCTACACTTTTGATTTCAACTGCACCATGAGAAAACACATGAGTAACAACAAAAGGGCCTATCCCTCTTGAGCGCAATTTTCTAAGAAATAATTTCAAATGGGAGTTATATAGTAAAACTTTTTGATTGTTTTGTCTTTATAAAGCTTCTAGTTTTCATAAGCAATCATTGTGAATTTCTTCCAGTTCTTGCAATTGAAGTTTTTTCTGTGTCTCTGCATCATCCATATTCATGTTGCAATTCTTTATAGCCCAGTAAGCCTTGTGCTCCAATTCAATAGGAGGGAGACATGGTTTTCCAAAAAATCAAACGATAAGGGGACATTCCTATTGGCATTTTGTAAGCCGTTTGGAATGCCCACGATGCATCATCAGGGCATAAACTCCAATCCTTCCTATTCGTGCTGACAGTTTTCTCCAATATGGACTTGATTTTCGGATTGGAAACTTCAGCTTTTCTGTTTGTTTGAGCCTGGTAACTAGTAGAAATGTGATTGATAAGTGTGTCTTTTACACACTTTATTATACTTTTTTATACTTGATTTGATAAATGTGATGCACAATATTATATTTCTTCATGAGTGCTTCCACAACTCTATTACAAAAGTGCGTGCCTTCATAACTGATTATCGCTTTTGGCATTCCAAACCTAACAAAAATGTAAGATTTGAAAAAAATCTGCAACAACCTTGGCATCGTCATTTTGGGTAGCTTTAGCTTCTACCCACTTCGAAACATAATCCACTGCGAGGATAATGCAAACATTATTATAAGAAGAAATAAAAGTACCCATAATCCCGCACACATCAAATATCTCACAAACAAGAATAGAGGTAAGTGACAATTGATCTCTTTGTCCTATATTACCTGTCTTTTGACATTGTTCACAAGATTTGCAAAACAAGTATGAACCACGAAACAGGGTAGACCAGGATAACCCACTTTCTAATACCTTCCGAGTGGTTCTTTTGCGACCAAAATGTCCTCCACATGCATAGGTATGACAAAATTTCAAAATAGAAGAAACTTTTTGTTGAGTTATGCATCTTCGAATCACTTGATCAGCACAATATTTCCACAAATAAGGGTCATCCCACACATAATATTTTGCATCACTTTTGAGTTTATCATTTTGAGTTCTTGACAAATCATCAGGAAGTGTTTTTGTAACTAAATAGTTAACAATATCGGCATACCATGAATTGTCTTTTGAATAGAAAAGAGATGCTCATCTGGAAATTCATCTTGCAATGGTGATGGTTCTTCGTTTATGGTCAATCGGCTGAGATGATTAGCTACTGAGTTTTTCTTTCCCTTTTTGTCACGTATCCCCAAATCAAATTCTTGTAATAAGAGTATCCACCGAATGAGTCTAGGCTTAGATTCCTTCTTCGAAAGCAAGTATTTGAGAGTTGCATGATCAGAATAAACAATCACTTTAGTGCATAGTGACTATGAACAAAATTTCTCTAAAGCAAAAACAATTGCTAATAGTTCTTTTTTTATTGTCGTGTAATTGCACTGTGCACTATCAAGTGTCCTGGATCCATTCTCAATTTTCTGTCCCAAAACTACACTAATTGCATGATTGCTTGCATCACACGCGATTTCAAATGGAATGTCCCATTCGGTTGAATAATTGGTGCAGTTGTCAACATTTCCTTCAGGTCGTCAAATGCTTTCTTACAAGTCTCTTCAAAAACAAACTCCACATCCTTTTGAAGCAATCTACTTAAGGGTTGAGTAATCTTGGAGAAATCCTTTATGAAATGCCGATAAAATCCTGCATGTCCAAGAAAAGAACGAACTTCCCGCACACTTGCAGGGTAAGAAAAAAACTTAATCATGTCGATTTTAGCTTTGCCTACTTTCAATCCCTTAAAAGATACAATATGACCCTAAAATGATACCTTGTTCCACCATGAAATGACATTTCTCATAATTAAGTACTAGATTTGTCTATGCATCTTAGAAGCACTTTGTTGAGATTAGTCAAGCATGTGTCGAAAGAATCACCATATATGGTAAAATCATCCATAAATACTTCAATGATGTTCTTTACATAATCTGAGAATATACTAACCATTCATCTTTGTAAAGTAGCGGGTGCATTACAAAGTCCAAAGGACATCCTTTGATATGCAAAAGTGTCAAACAGACATGTAAAAGTTATTTTTCTTGATCCTCAAGAGCAGTCAGAATTCGGTGAAAAGCTGAATACCATCAAGACAACAATAGTGAGAACGACCCGCTAGACGTTCAAGCATTTATGAATAAAAGGAAGAGAAAAATGATCTTTTCTAGTGAGTGCATTCAACTTCCTGTAATCAATACAAACTCTCCACCCGTTTTGAACACGAGTGGGAACCATGTCTCTATCAGAATTCTCCACCATAATAATGTTGGTCTTCTTCGAAAAAACTTGAGTTAGACTTACCCACTTGCTATCCGAAATTGGGTAAATCATACCAGAATCAAGGAGTTTTATTCTTTCTTTCTTCACCACCTCCATCATCGGTGGGTTCAATGGCTTGTAATCCTCCTCCAGTCAATATCTGGTGCATGCACGTTGAAGGGCTCAACCCTTTGATATCATCTATAGTCCAACCGATGGCTTCTTTGTGCTCCCTTAAGACTCTAATCAACCTTTCTTCTTTTAAAACATTCAATTTGTTGAAAGTTATCACCGGAAGCGTTCTCTCATTTCCCAAAAATGCATATTTTAAGTGGTCTGACAATGGTTTCAATTCCAACTTGGTGCCTGCACAATAGAAGGAAGAAGTTTTGTGTCAGAGGGATGGTAATTCAATGAAAGGTGCATAGTGTTTAAGCGTTTGGAGAGATTCCAAGTCGTGAAGTATGTCTTTCAAATCAGAATCTATCAAAGATGTATCCTCGATTTTCAAAAGCTTTTTAAGAGTGAAATTCTTGTTGAGTAAAACCTTTAGTCCATCTCCATCAATCAAGTCAAGAGCTTATTGCGTCAAAGAGTTAGTGACATCCAAAGTAAAAATGGAATTCACATAACTAGGATATTTCATGGCGTCATAGATATTAAATTTAATGACATCTCCATCAAATTCCATAGTAAGTGTACCATCATTGATATGCCCACGACCCCGATCCGTCGAGTACAAGTCGAGGTATGTATTTATTTTGTCTATTTTATTTATCTAATGGACTTGTAGAATGTTGTAGGTAAATTGCCTGTCAAGGCTTGAAGTGAATCAAAGAAGAAAGAATTTATTTTTCTTTAATTCAAACTATGTAACCGAGTCTTATATTTAATTTGTATAATTTAGGATACTTTAGTTTTGTTTAAAACCTTTTTTTTTTTAGGTAAACTTTAGCCTTGTTTCTTTTTAGAATGTATGTTGGTAATAGCCTTCAAAATAGGATGCTGAATCAGGTGAATCAAGGCTAAACTGGTCTGGAGTGCCCTGCCACCAGCGAACTGAACCGCCTGCTCACAGAAGCGTCCAACGGCTATTTTTCTAGCCGTTGTCCATTGTTTCTTCTGCAGAGTTCTTCTCCTTATTCTTCATCGATTCTTCTCTGTATTTAAGATTCTCCTGTAGCTCTGTAAACGTTTAGCTAGTGATACGAATTTTTGGAAAAACAGAAGAGTGTTCTTCGTTCTGTCGGAGCTCCTCCGTGAAGAGAGATTTCTCTCTCGGCCTAGCCAGCGCTTAGCGCCTGAATGGCTTCGCCCCAGTGTTCCTCGAGCTCAAGGTTGCTCGGAGGAAACCTTAGTCACCTTCTATCAGTTCCCACACGAGCTTGACTGAAGGAGGGCAGCAAAACCTTCGTTCCCAGCCGCTTGTGAACACTTCGCCCGTGAAGGTTCAATTGTCCAAAGGCGCCAATGGCCTTGGACCAGCCAAGGGCCATCGACCAGCCAAGGGCCATCGACCCATCTCCCTTCGGCCTCTTCTGAGGACGAAAAAATGCATTGCAGGGGTTTTTTCCAGCCGCTAGAGTACTTCCTCATCCATCGGCAAAGTTCTATCCAGATAGGTGCCGAGAGCAACCTTTCAGCCAACGATGGCTCTGGCATCGTTCCACCACCTCCACGGCATTCCTCTCGGTCCCTCGCAGCTCTCTGAGAAGTTAGCCGACGTACCCACTTCTCGGTAACCATCTCTCGTCTCTCGTCACCCCTGCTCTGCATTTCTCTGTTTTTCATGCATATTTTCGCCTGTTTTTGGGGTGTTCTTTGAGCACCGATTTCTTTGTATTTTTCTTGTCTTCCGCATGTGTTTCCCACCCCATTTGCAGACCCGTAGCGTAACAATCATGCACATCAATTTTTGTTTTAGATGTTTTGAGAAATGGTCTTCCAAGTAAAATTAATGTAGAATTAGAAGCATCATTTTTTTTTTTCATATCAAGCACATAAAAATCAGCATGTAATACCATACCATTGACTTGAACTAAAACATCTTCTAAGACTCCTGCATGATAAACATTAGACCGATCAGCGAGTTGGATAATTACACCAGTTTCTCTTAAAGGACCCATATTCATGGAAGAATAAATTGAAAATGGCGTGGCATTTACTGAAGCTCCTAAGTTTAACATCACTCTTTCTATTTTAACATTGCTTATTATGCAAGGGATGGTGAACATACCTGGGTCTTTGCATTTGGTGTGAGAGGGAGGTAATTCAATGAAAGGTGCATAGTATTTAAGTGTTTGGAGAGATTCCAAGTCGTGAAGTATGTCTTTCAAATCAAAATCTATCAAAGATGTATTCACGATTTTCGAAAGCTCTTCAAGAGTGAAATTCTTGTTGAGTATAACCTTCAGTCCATCTCTATCAATCAAGTCAAGAGCTTATTGCACCAAAGAGTCAGTGACATCCAAAGCAAAAATATAGTTCACATCACTAGAATATTTCATGTCATCATAGTTATTAAATTTAACGACATCTCCATCAAATTTCATAGTGAGTGTACCATCATGCACATCAATTTTTGTTTTAGATGTTTTGAGAAATGGTCTTCCAAGTAAAATTAATGTAGAATTAGAAGCATCATTTTTTTTTCATATCAAGCACATAAAAATCAGCATGTAATACCATACCATTGACTTGAACTAAAACATCTTCTAAGACTCCTACATGATAAACATTAGACCAATCAGCGAGTTGGATAATTACACCAGTTTCTCTTAAAGGACCCATATTCATAGAAGAATAAATTGAAAATGGCGTGGCATTTACTGAAGCTCCTAAGTTTAACATAACTCTTCTATTTTAACATTGCTCTTTCTATTTTAACATTGCTCTTTCTATTTTAACATTGCTCTTTCTATTTTAACATTGCTCTTTCTATTTTAACATTGCTTATTATGCAAGGGATGGTGAACATACCTGGGTCTTTGCATTTGGTGTGAGAGGGAGGTAATTCAATGAAAGGTGCATAGTATTTAAGTGTTTGGAGAGATTCCAAGTCGTGAAGTATGTCTTTCAAATCAAAATCTATCAAAGATGTATTCACGATTTTCGAAAGCTCTTCAAGAGTGAAATTCTTGTTGAGTATAACCTTCAGTCCATCTCCATCAATCAAGTCAAGAGCTTATTGCACCAAAGAGTCAGTGACATCCAAAGCAAAAATATAGTTCACATCACTAGAATATTTCATGTCATCATAGTTATTAAATTTAACGACATCTCCATCAAATTTCACAGTGAGTGTACCATCATGCACATCAATTTTCATTTTAGATGTTTTGAGAAATGGTCTTCTAAGTAAAATTAACGTAGAATTAGAAGCATCATTTTTTTTTTTTTTTTTTTTTTTTTTTTTTTTTTTTTTTTTTTTTTTTTTTTTTTTTTTTTTTTTTTTTTTTTTTTTTTTTTTTTTTTTCATATCAAGCACATAAAAATCAGCATGTAATACCATACCATTGACTTGAACTAAAACATCTTCTAAGACACCTGCATGATAAACATTAGACCAATCAGCGAGTTGGATAATTACATCAGTTTCTCTTAAAGGACCCATATTCATAGAAGAATAAATTGAAAATGTCATGACATTTATTGAAGCTCCTAAGTTTAACATTGCTCTTTCTATTTTAACATTGCTTATTATGCAAGGGATGGTGAACATACCTGGGTCTTTGCATTTGGTGTGAGAGGGAGGTAATTCAATGAAAGGTGCATAGTGTTTAAGTGTTTGGAGAGATTCCAAGTGAAGTATGTCTTTCAAATCAAAATCTATCAAAGATGTATTCACGATTTTCGAAAGCTCTTCAAGAGTGAAATTCTTGTTGAGTATAACCTTCAGTCCATCTCCATCAATCAAGTCAAGAGCTTATTGCACCAAAGAGTCAGTGACATCCAAAGCAAAAATATAGTTCACATCACTAGATATTTCATGTCATCATAGTTATTAAATTTAACGACATCTCCATCAAATTTCATAGTGAGTGTACCATCATGCACATCAATTTTCATTTTAGATGTTTTGAGAAATGGTCTTCTAAGTAAAATTAACGTAGAATTAGAAGCATCATCTTCTTCCATATCAAGCACATAAAAATCAGCATGGAATACCATACCATTGACTTGAACTAAAACATCTTCTAAGACACCTGCATGATAAACATTAGACCTATTGGCGAGTTGGATAATTACATCAGTTTCTCTTAAAGGACCCATATTCATAGAAGAATAAATTGAAAATGTCATGACATTTATTGAAGCTCCTAAGTTTAACATTGCTCTTTCTATTTTAGCATTGCCTATTATGCAATGGATCTTGAACATACCTAGGTCTTTGCATTTGGGTGGCAATTTCTTTTGGAGTACAGCTGAGGCATTTTCCCCCATACTTACCTTTTCATTACCTTTTAGTTTTATTTTGTTGGTGCATCATTCCTTAAGAAACTTGGCATATCGAGGTACTTGTTTAATTGCATCAATCAACAAGATATTTACTTCAACTTTGCGAAAAGTTTCAAGGATCTCCTTTTCTTGCTCCTCTTTCTTTGTCTTGGCAAATCTAGAGAGAAAAGGAGGAGTGGGTACGAATACCTTTGGTAATGTTGATGGAATTTCTGAGGTAGTCACTTCTCTTTTGTTCTCTTCATTTACGACGTGCTCATGTGCACTCGATTCCTTCAATTCCTTATTGATGGATGAGGCTAGTTGGCTCACTTGATTCTCCAAATTCTTGATGTCTGTTCTTGTCTCATGTTTAAATTTTTGAGTGTTGGTCGCAAGTGATTGAACAATTTCTTTGAGAGACATACTTGTTTTTGAGGAAAATGGTTGAGGATGAGCAAGAACAGGCGGTCGAGCTTGATATTTTTGGAAATTTGGTTATGTCGCTCTATAACTGAAATTCAGATGATCCTTCCTTCCCGAATTGTAAGAGTTTGAATAAGGATCATACTTCCTTTGAGGTGGACCCAAAACTCCTCCAACCGCATTGGCATTCTTAATAGGGTCATCTTGAAGTGTATGGCTCATGTCGACTAGGTGACTATTAGCAGTGTAAATTCCACAAACCTTTACTTGTTGTCCTTTACCTTAAACCAATTGTTGAACAAGAGAGTAAGATTTGAAATTTGATTTTCAAGACAAGAACTACTTATCTCGTTCACCCTCCTAGTAGGTGTGATGTCCTGAATGTGTACGTATAAGCACGATTGTAGGGGCAAACCTCAGATTGTAGGGAAAACCTCGGGACCTAAGCCGAGTGTAGGCAAATTTCAGACTCGAGGATAGGAAAATCTCGAGTCATAAAAAGGGAGTCATCACAATCTCACATCGCTTGGGGAAGTATATGGAAATGAAACATATGTAAAAAAAACCCTCTCAAGATAGTAAGACGCGCTTTAGAGCACAATTGACAACCGATCCCATAAGAACTCTAAAATTAAAAGTGCTCCAATGAGAGCAGTACTATGTTGGGTGACTGATTGGAAAGTACTCGCCAAACAAATCTGTGAGGGGAGGATATTGGACTACGGTTCATTCCCCAAAGTAGACAATATTTTACTGAGAAAAATGGTCATTATAAATGGTATCAGAGTCTGTACCCAACCGGAAATGTGGTCAACGAGGACGTTGGGCCTCCGAGGGAGAGGGGGAGGGGGAGTGATTGTGATGACCCGAATGTGTACATATGAGCATGACTACGGGGCATATCTCGGGACCTAAGTCGAATGTAGGCAAATCATGGACTCGAGTATAGGCAAATCTCGGGTCATAAAAAGGGGGTCGTTACAATCTCACATCGCTTGGGGAGGTATATGGAAATGAAACATATGTAAGGAAACCCTTTCAAGATAGTAAGACGCGCTTTGGAGCACAATTGACAACGGATCCCTATAAGAACGTAAAGTTAAAAGTGCTCCGATAAGAGCAGTACCATATTGGGTGACCGATTGAAAAGTCATCGCCAAACAAATCTATGAGGGGATGATATTAGGCTACGGCCCATGGGAAAATGAGTCGTTATACTTTTGACCATTAGCATGAAAGTCAATCCAAGTATCTTCTCCAAATGCAACATCGCTCTTGGGGTCAATTTAAAGTTTGAGGACTATGGTCACTTGAAGGAAGGATCAAGCTTAAAGGAGCCAAGAGAAGACTCAAATACTTGACACATTTCGAAGACACCAAGGCGACCAAGAAGGCTCAATTGAAATCAAGAAGGCTCAATTAATCAAACTTTGTATTTATTTTAATTTATTTCTTTGCTGAACATTAGATGTGTTATTTATGTATTTTTGATGGTGGGGACCATCTAGTGAGGAGGAGAGAGTCACATGGCAAGAGGAGACTAAAAAGTGTTTGGTTTCCTTATTTGGTCGAGAACTCATTTTCTCTCATTTTCTACTTTTGATTTCTTGCTTGTTTTGTAAGAACCATGGTGAAAACCTTAATTTTCCTTAAGGAATGCTATTTAAACCATCCTTAAGGCCCCCTTTTCGGCAGCTAATGAAACCCCGCTAATTTGAAAGAAGAATTTTCTTCAATCCTTGAAATTTCCTATAAGTTACCATACCTTCATCCTTGGTGAATCATATCCAAGAGGTTGTGCGAAGAGTGAATTCATTATTTGTGAGTGTAGGTAGATTTTCTTGTGTTACACATTTCTCCCATTCTTCTTTAGGAGTGGAAATTATCAGCAAGGGTGTAGAAACTCTCATCCTCATCCATTGGAGAACCGTTCTCCACCAAACTCCACAAGGCTTGATTTGTTGCTGCTTGGTTCCTATCCGAGCAGCAAACATTGCACTGCCCACCACTTTCCAACCAAAGCAAATCTTTGCGTGATTATTTGGAGGGCTTATTCTTCATTCATACATATTCATCCTGCCACACGAATCGCATCCATTGGACTTCCAACAAGAGAGTTATGTCATCCACAAGATGACCCATCTTCTCGTCCAGTGGTGTACTCTGAGTTTCCGGCGACCTCCACTCCATCCAGCATAACTTTCGTTTCTTAGCGACTATTTGCTTGATATTTTGAGGGTTACTTCCCAACATCCAGAGCTAGAAGCTGTCAAAATTTCAGTCCCAAAATCCAAGTACAAATTGAGTTGTTGCGGTTTAAAGTTGATGTTTGTTTCCAGCAAAACAGCACAAGTCTGATTTTCTTGTCCATCAAAGTTCGTCCATTTTGAGGTGCATCACATACTCTTATCTATTTTGCAATGTGCTTTTGAATTGGAGTTGAATCTCTTGCAAATAAATGTCAAGGTCTGATAAATAGACACTCTTTAATTCACAAGACTTAAGAAAGAAGAAAAAAAAGTAGGACAGATTATTTTAGAATTAAATTTAATAAATAGAATAATAATGAGTTATTTGCCCACAATTTATTGGTGGATATATACAATAACTTCCTTTCCTTTTCATCAATAATACCAAAAATGATAAGCTACATGGTTGTGGTGGACTTGTTAGATGGCTGCAGAAGGTAGAACGCGTAATAACCATTCTCCCTCTTTACAAACCCCTCAATTTGTTCAAGAGCCTAGCACTGTATGAAACCCAATTCAAGGTGTAAGAAAGCATAAACCAACTTTATGTTGCCATCAAATGTTTATAACTAATATTTTTGTTTTGAGGGAAAGGTGCTAATGCAGAGGTTTTTATGTGTCCTATAATGTTAAACTCGCAATAACAAGAAACTTAGAGAGAAATACCTGCAGGCGAAAGATTTAACACGTCTCTAAGGCCCATCTGCACAATCAAATTGCATAGTTTTTCAGCACCAACCTCCTGGTTTGTCAGCGAGTAGTTTTCATATAATATTTCACTCAAACACAGCAGTCTACAACTTGTTGCTCTGAAAATATGATACGAATGCAGCCACGCTGATGAGAAATCAACTTCAGATGGGTGTTGAGTAGTACACTTCTATAATCAAACCGGAGGTAATTACAATTTGATAATCCAGAGATTCGAGATTCTCCTACTTACACTTCAACTTGTTTATTGGATATCTACTACTAACTTCTTAGCTATATCGGAAAAACCATCTATTAACTATCACTTCCTATCTGCTATTTATTATTGAACAACAGTTATCATGAGGTGATATCTTAATTTTTTTAATTCAGCGTTTGAATTGAAAATACTTCATAGTTCACTATTTGAATAGCATAATTTTTGACGTTCCATTTAACAGAGTATGTCAGTTTACTAACTGTAGCAGTGGATAGTTTAATATTCAAATTGACGAAAAAAATTTATTCGGTGTTTGAATTGAAAAACACGTCATAGTTCAGTGTTTTATTTGATCTTTACCTTATCTTTTATCTATTTCCAAACATTAGCTAAAAAAAAAAAAACTCTTAGAATTCTCTTCACTGATATAGTATATGTTATTTGCAGGGTTTTGTAATCTCTGAATGGCAAGGTATTGATAAAATCACCTATCCACCTCATGCAACCTATACCCATTCAGTTGGAGCTCAAGCAGGCATTGACACAGTTAGAGCTTCTTTTCAAGTATTTCAATACATGAACAATGTTAATGATGCATAAGAAAATAGATGTTTTTTTTTCTAATTTATATTGTTTGTGACTTTCTAAATCTCTTAAACAAACATTGGAAAAATGCTCAAACATGAGATGATTTTAGGTTCTTCTAAGCTCATCTTATTCAACAGGATGACAGAGATTTGACTAGAGAAGCAGTAAGAAAATCACTTGTTCTTCAGAAGAATGGAGAAAATTCTGATTAGCCTCTCATCCCTCTTCCCAAAAAAGGCATCAAAGATCCTTGTGGCTCGAACTCATGCCAACAATCTAGGCTATCAATGGTTTTCACTTCTGGTGGTACATAAATTATTCAGTTGGATGACATTTTCATATGCTAATCAGAATTTCATACAATATCATGAGAGCATAAAGTGTCACTCAAAGACAGTATAACAAGTACTCTACTGAATTTTTATTTTTGAAAAAAAAAAAAAAACAGGAACCACAATTCTACAAGCTATTAGAGACACAGTGGATCCAAGTACATAGATGGTATTTAATTTTTCATTTACTTTAGTTAGTGCAGTCAAACATACAATTTTATTATAAAAAGAAATATATGTAATGTAACATTAAAAAATTTCCTCTCTTTTTTTCCATTAAAGATCAAAGAATTATTAATACTGCTTCACTATAGTGTATCCATGACATCAACCACATCATAATATTCAGGCATAACTCAATCCAAATTCAATGCCCATTTCCATAAAAACATGGTGAGACAAAAAGAAAAATAAAAATAAAAACAGCCTCAAATACAGCTCCTATATCTTGCTGTTCCTCCGACTAATCTAAACTCACCCGCCGCATCTTGCAAACGAGATTTGCAGTTGGAACATCGAGTTGGGTACCTGAGTCAGACGTAAGAATATCTTTAAGCCGATCCCTTGGGGTCGAAAAGCATTCGAGAAATGTGGAGAGGACGAGTGGGGTGGGCATCGACAGAGCAGAAAGAACGTTAGTGAGATACTCGATGTCAACCGCGAGCTGCTGGGCCCCACGGTCTGTCACGTAGTGAATTCCTCGAAGCTGCTCCATGTAGAGAGCAGTGGCGCCCTCTGCAACCTTCATTACACAAAAAAAACAGCAGATAAGTAACTTAGCTCATCCTTTTAATATGCTTGTTATCTTATCAAAAATAATAATTTTCAAGTTTTATTAAGGTTTCAGTGTAAGTGTTTATTTTGAACCTTATAGTTTGAAATTAATATTTGAAATAGTTTTATATATCTCATCAATCCAGAAATAGCCCTGAGAGCGAACAAATAGACTATTTCAAAAGTAATTCAATATCTGAAACAATTATCAAACATTAAGGAACTTAATGAGATAGTAAAAAAAAATATAAAGATCAAAGCAAAACATGATCCAAACAACAGACACATTTACCCGAAAATAAATGACCATATCTTGTTTTATAAATAATTTTAAACATTTACCAAACCAAGCATAGAAATTCTAGGAGTTTGTTAAATTACTAATTTCTTGATAAAACCAACCTGCGTGTGTGCCTATAATTGCCGCTCAAGCACCTAAATTCGTATTGAGTCATGATTATGAAAGTGAAAAAAAAAAAAAAATCACCAAAAGTAACTTCTCATGAAAACACTAAAATAAGGCAATCTTATGACTATGTTAATGAAAAAGAAAGGGTGAGGGATAAATGTTTTTAAATAGTGTACTTGAAAGACAATTTATAAGTTAGATGTTTTCGAATGATTTTATAATTCAACTCTTCTCTAAATTTGTACCTTGAACATCCATTCTGTTGCAAAGAACTGAGCTTCATCATTGTTGGAATCACCATTAGAGATGCCTTCTGCAAGCGGCTCAAGCTGTTGCGGCAAAGTAAGAAGATATTCGCCGACACTGGTGACGTAGGATTGGGCGTAAGAACTGAAGGTCGGAAGAGGAAAATTAGTTGGTTCGTCAACAGATGACCATATTGGCATGCGAGAAACGTCACTTAAACGATGTCGCACTTTTGATATGAGAACGTCATAGACAAGTTCATTGACTGCATCTGTAAACCCTGCAACCCTTTGAGATGCAAGTGGGAGTGCATGAAACCGGGGATCTTTAGACTGTAGAACAACATCAAATGAAAATATCAATAATGAGAACACTTTTTTGAGAAGGACTCTTCCGCTTTTTTTTTTTTTATAATTTCTTCTTCTCAATACACTTCGTTTCTGATATATAAAAAAGAAATAAAAATTATCAACAACCAGAGAGTAATTTATCTTATAAATAAAGACCAAAGATATCATATTAACTAAAAACAAGGTCATATATGAGGTCACATGTGACTTATTTATACTATATGTTGGCGGTTGGAAATACGTCGTGTAGACTACAATTATGACCATAACGTTTGACATCATTTAAAAATTAAATCTTAAACTATTTTTCTTAACAAACGAAGTCTCTACTTTTTAGCTGTCAGTAATTTAAATTTTGTCACTAATTTATTCGTTAAATCTATCACGCATATATCATTTTGCCATTAATTAGGCAAAATAGCCCAATTTTATCTCCTCCAAAGATTTGTAACCCGATTTTTAACTCTGTCAATCTTCTCTCTGGTTGGAGGTTCCGTTCGCCAAAAAAGATAATATAAATACTAATCTGTTAATGACCTCATTCGTAGGATCTAAATTAAACTTTACTACTTAAAAAAATAATTAATTCGAATCAAAAGAACTAATTTATTTTCATTTTGATACCATATTTAGTCAGAATTCTTTTTTTTTTTAAATAACTATTTGAGGCATAGCTAAATTTTTGTAGAAGATCAGATTCTGGATCTAATATAAGGTGTTCTCTCTGCTACAAACCTATCCATATCTTTCTATGAGAAATGAAATTCCGAATTGCCATTTTTCACAGCCAAAATATTATTTTCTAGCTCTCAATCATTCCTACTCACTGTTAGAATTTATTCACTTCTTTTTTATCAAATTAGAATATGGAACTACAAATAAAATAGGCATTGCTATTAATTTGGTATTACCTGCTCTAGAAGATTAAAAAGTTTTCGAGCCTTCTGAGGAACGTCAATGAGCCTAACAGCAGCCGCATCTAATGAGGCTCTTCCACCCATAGACACCTCTGCAGTACCATAATCACTCGTTAAATGTGACTGATTTTGGTCCACACTCGAACCAAACGTCGCAAGAGACAAAGTGGTGCTCAGTCGAGCAAGCGTAGCTCTCAATGAAGCTTCGAAAACAGAGGCCCGGCTTGTCAAACAATCAGCCACTGTAAGAATCTGCAAGGCCCCCTGAACAATTGACCATTCTTCCTCACTTGACATCAAGTCAACTTTCCGCTCTTTTTTTTCCAAACTCAATTCTTTCTTCGACCCAATACTTTCACTAGTGTGATCAACTCCACAGACAATTCTCAAGGATTTTAGGGTTTCTTGTAGAGTAGAAATATACTGTAACATTATGTCATCGATAGCAAGAATCAGCTCATCTGCCTCAGACCCACCAGTGAAGCTAATGCACCTTTCAATGGCTGCCTCAAGAAGTAAAATAACTTGTGGAATAGACTCCTCCATCCTGCGAACTGTTTCACTGAGTTCAACTCCTTGCGCTCCCACACCCCGAGTAACAGCTCCCCTTAAATCCACTCTTGAAATCTCAGAAGAGAGAATAGCCCTCTCCATCTGTCCATACCTATATCATATCCAATCTTCAGTTTCTAAATTGAAGATATTGTGGTAAGAATGTGGAAGAAGATTGTACCATCGAATTATAAATTGGAGTTTTAGGTAAAAATTCATTATATGTTTTAGGAATATCACCAAGGCATATTAGGTAGTAGTTTTACTTTTTCTAGTAGAAGAATAGAAGAAAAAGTGCAAATTGTTTTAGATACCCTTTGGATTATACACCTTAAAAAAAACTTGTAACAAACAAAGGAGTTAATTTTCATTTTTGTCTTTCATTGATAGGATAACTTTGTAAATAAAGATGTTCCATTAAAACTACAAAAATGTTTCCTTAAAGCTCTTTCATGGTAAGAAAGGTACAACAAGCTTCTCTCAAGTCTGACGCTGTTATGGTCCAAATTGATGGTTCGTGTGGCACAGTGGCGGGGTGATGCTGCAGTGCCAGCCCAATGTAACTGTTGCCTGAGTGGCAACTATCTACATTTAGATTGATTTCAATTTGAATTGTCAGTATTTTATGAGTAATTTTGGGCCGATGGTTGAATTATAAGAAGAAGGGGGCGGGGAAGATGTTTTATTTTTTATTTTTTTTATGTAGTAACAGTCATTCTGCTGAAGATTTCGTTTGTAGAGGGAATTGAGTATACTATTATGTTCTTGTGTTTTGTTACTTATCTTCTTCGTTAAAATAACAGAGAAACTTCAAAAAGGAGTAGTATTTGATGCACTAACAAGTACCTTATTACCTCTGTTTAAAAGATTCGTAAGGAAAATATATGGCCTTCAATGTGTACATTAGAATTTGCAGATCAGATTCTGAAAACAAGTGCTGAATATTCCGAGCAAAAGTCCCCGTCACATTATGCAACTCGATCACAGCCTCAAGATGCTTACTTTGAGTTTTGATACCCTTAGGCATATCTCCAGATAAAATATCTAATATACCTGATGAAAGATAACTAATTCAAGCAAATCACGTATAATTATCTTATACATTTCCTTAATCACTCTTCCAAAACATTTGAAAAGACAAATTAAAAAAATGAAAAACTTTGGATCAAAGCATATTGATACTATTCACCCGCAACACAATCATACGATACAACATGGTACTTAAACATCTTTGGCGAATAGAGCTAAAACAATAAAAAAAAAAAATTGAAGAATCCTTACACCTAGTAACCATTATAAAATGAGAGGCAAGTTTAACTATTAATTGTTTGATAAGAGACTAGATTTATATTAATAAAAAGTTCTTTATAGAGAATAAGGAAAAAAGGGGAAAAAAGCTCAGATATCTTCAATTACGACGAAAAAAAAAATCCTAAATTATTATGTAGTACAAGCTCATTCTCCAGTGAAAACATAATTTTTTTGTGACTGTACATTCATAAAGAATGTCCTGAAAACTCCTAGAAGTGGAAGAAGAAAGCATACGTCCATTTAAAATTTTTTGCTTAGAAAATAAAAGAAAGTATTAAATGAAATTTTAGGGAATCAAATAAAACCTTTTCCAAGTGCTTTAGTTTCAGGAATGACAGCTCCGGTTGCAAGGTTGACACATGAAACAAAGCTAGCTCCCACAGCTGTCATTGCCTCAATAAGTAGCTTGGGGACAAGAATTTTGTAATCATCTGGAAAAGCGTTCATACACCTATAAAAGATCTCAAAGATCAGGCCCAAATTCCAATAACTTTTAAAGTAGCAATAGAGACAGGAAGATAAGAAGAGCATATGTTTAAACTACTCTACCACTGGTATCTCCTCCAAAGAATATGAAAACAACAATAATTCATCTTTTAACGCAAAATGCCAACACATGGTTCTTCGTATACAGTGCATTTTGATTAAATTTAGGGAACCAACCCACCAACTAAAGGACATTATCACACATTTAAATTTCACTGCCATACTAGGGCATCTATCCCACAACTTATGCATCTAATAGTAAAATCATGAAACATATGATGGCAATAATTGGAACAAAAAATTGTCAAGTCTTTATGAAGCATACCATTTCCATTCTTGTTCGAGATAAAGTAGCAACTCATCATAGAAACTTGGCAACCAGCTGATGAAAGATGTAGTCCTCAAACTTGATTGAAACTCGCCACTAATAGTTACCCTCTCTAGTTCATTCTTTTCGTCAAGATTAGCTCGTTGTTTCAAGTCAAAATCATCCCAAAGTTGCTTAATAGGCTTCAAGTGCACTTTTGTATAATGTAGCTCTAAAGACTTAAATCTCCCAATTCGAAGGAGAATCCCCCGCAAATTTTGTGCAACATCAACCTTCACAATCAAATGCAAATGCGTTTGAAGTCACAGGTTCAAGAATGCGACAATTTAAGGTTGAATCCACAAATAACAAAATAAACAAGACATACCTTACGATTAGATAAAGCATCTGTTAAGCGAGGTTGTACCATGGCATCTAGTCTGTCCTCTAAGACCTCAAGTTGCTTCCTCACGTTAGCAAATTCAGCCACCTGAAAAGATTCACATTTAGCATAAAAGACTGGGTAAAAACACCTGACATGAGCCTTACCTCCCCAACAGCAGATAGGCAGTGCCTCATATTGGCCAATGTTTCTGCAGCGCGAGGAAGATCGCCACTGGAAAAAACATCCTCAACAGTTGAACTTAATTGAGCTAACCCTGCCGCATCCTGGAGCACAACATAGTGAAGCAGCCTTCTAAAAATGAACTTCTCAAACCATATCCTTTAACTCACACAAGCCATACCAATAAGAAATCAAGAACATCAATAAGCTTTACCTGCAATGTGTCATATGCAGCTTCCATCCTCTGCTTGACAGTATCAACTTTTGCAAGGGCTGCTATCGATTCTGCTGAAGATCCTTCAGCCTGCAGAAGTGAAAATGAGAAGCGGAGATAGGAATACGATAATAGTAAAACACTCGTTAAAAAAAATAAAAAGAGAACAAGGAGATTAGGAAAATGATACTGGCCATAGATTCATTCTGACAGAACTTTGTATAATAGGCAAAAGTACATTAGAATCATAGAATCATTCTTAATAGTGGTTAATGAACTGAACACTTAATTTTGCTAAATTGTAAATCCCTTTTCTTTTCCTTTTAGTTTCTCCTGTATCCCCTAAGGAGAGTTCATTAGTATTTAATACAAAAGCTTAACTCAATTGTTTTCCTTACATGCAGACGATTGTTTTTTGAAATTCATACAGAATGTTTAAAAAACTGCAGCAACAGCCTAATTAGCTCCTTAAGATTTAAACTATTTAATGCTAACAAGAGAGATCACCATGCTTATAGAATATCACCTGAATCTTTTAACATTTTCGACTAAAAGCAACACTAGTAAAACAATTTGTAACTGTAAAGTTTCTTTCATACATCTCCTTTATCATTTTGAAAACAAACTTGTATTTATGATGACTTTGTCACTGATTTAACTGAGGAAGAGATCAAATGTAGTTAGATTTCTAAATTAAGACTTTCAAGCCAAAAGGTGGAGGCTGAGTCACCAAAGTCCATGGATGAGAAATTTGATGATATGTGGACTAAAAAGATAAATATTTTTCTCCCCCATTGAAGATCTGCATAATCACCAGAGGCATGAAACAAAGAAGTTTCTAAAGATAAAAATCAGGAGAGTTCCATGTTTCTTTAACTTGCGACTCTTGTTTCCATTTATTATACAATACATTGCCGTGTTTTTAGCAATCTTTCTTCTTTATCTTTCTTTTTAGTTATCCTATTTTCAAATGGTCTAACCTATTAAAGAGTAAAATGCATGTGCTCTTACTTCTCATACAATCGCATGTCCAATTATTAATAATGAGTAGGGCTCACGAGAAAAAGTTCCATTCTGTATTTTTTTTTTTGCTCCTAAAGTTTATGAAAATTTGTACACTGACATTTGACTTGCTAAAATACACAAATTTGATAATATTTCTCCACAAACTCAGAATGATTTCCAAGCAAAAAATCCACAACTCTTCTTACTATTCGATACTCCAAAGATTTAATTTCAAATCTGAAAGCGACCATATTGAGTTTTTATAAGTAAAAGCTCAACAAAATTCCTCTACATGTTCAACAACTACTAACAAATAATTAGACATTCTAAAATGACAGAAGACGCAGATCTAATCATAATTCATAGTTCCTTCATGGCTCACTGACTATTCTAAGCTCCCCGGATAGTAGCTTCTAAAACTTAAGACTCCAAGGACAATGTTCTGCCAATCTCAATGCAATTTATCGCAAGTTCTTCATAACAACAAGCTCAATGAAACTCGATTACACCTCAAAAATTATAATTTCTTCTACCGTAACTTTTAAAAAATTTGACACCACAAAATGCCTGATAATTTAGATCTGCCATTATGAATCCGAATTTCCTTCAAAAACACAGCTTTCACAAAATCTAACAAGATTATCAAAACCATCCAATAAACAAACCAACATACGCAATTACTAACCTTTCTAAGCGTATGGAGAATCCCGGACACTGCTGAGCGCAAAGAAACTGCGTCGTCCCGGAGGCGAATGACATCTCGGGTGGCGCGCGGAACACGAAGAAGGGCGTTTGAGCTCAAGTCCTCAAGCGAGGAGGCGATCTCTTCGGACACCATCTGAAGCTTCATTTCCATATCCACCAAATGCTTGTCCAGCAAGTCCTGCGGATGCCGACTCTGACACGCCGAGTTCACCCATTTCTTCGGGTCGAAACTCTCTTCGGAAAATGGACCCAGATCCAGCATGGTTTCGCCGGAGGGACGGCAACTCAGACGAACGGAATCAGTTCGTTTTAGATTCGTCTGGTAATTGCGATCTTTTTGGGTTTTACAGTGTCAGCGTGGATGATCGGAGCTACGTTTTCCTTTTCTTTTTAAACGACGTCGTATTTCCAGTAGATATAGAATTTTCCTAAAAACCAGGGCCGCAAAGTGTAATGGCACGTTATATATATATAAGGACTATACCCAGAAGAGGAGGTCAAAACCTTTCGCTTCAACAGCTTGATCTCAAGGGCACGCCTTCATTCGACTCCAAAAGAGGAAGAAGAATTGGTAGTAGCCTTGATGAAATTCGAGATAATGGGATTATTTGGAACCAATTTCTTCAGCAGAAGAGGGCTCCGATTGGTTGTGTTCTTGACATTCACAAATCACAACCTTGCACTCGCACTGCACTGTCGCACAACAACATGGGAGATGACGACTCGCGAGATAGACGGAGACAACAGTCGGCAGAGGCTAGAGGAAGACGCTTGCCGGCCGTCGCTCAGAACTCACTACTCAGACCCGAGACTGAAAGAGTCAACAGATTTAGGACGGGGTAATTACGTAGTGTCAGGTTTCAGTTCGAGTTGCAGTCACGACTCTAACCGACCCGAACTCGAGGAGTTAAAATTATGCCCAATTGCCTCCGTTCATCATCTGCAGTTATTTTCCCTCTAGGTCTGTTTTAACTATCAAATCGCGATGAAAATGGTATTACATATTGGGATTATGTAAATGGTACTGCAGGAGATATGATTGACCACATTTGAATATAATATATATCTCACGTATTATGTATTGTGCGACTGTTGTGCAAAAATGACACTACGAGACACCACACAAGTGCACGTATCGTAATTTAAGTAGTACAAAAGTATCGATCCCACAAGGACAAAATTTAATCAATCTTAAACTATTATGGAACAATAATTTAAATTAAGAGAAATTAATATTCAAATATGAAAATAATGGAAACTAAACCAAATTATGTAACTAGATAATTAGAAACGGCTTCGATTTGATTTCCTTCACCAATTGATTTCTTACTACAAATATTATAGGGAATGCTATAGTTTTATGTTAAATGACTAGAATTTTCTCATGAATCAAGGCTTGGTCTATGTTCTTGATTAATTCATTTTTATATTATTCTTCAAACTTATGAAAAATCAATACAATTTAGAATTTCACTTAAGCAATATTCTATATATCACATGAATTTAAGCAACCATTATGATAATACTTATAATTGATACTTGTCACATACATTAATCATCCATGCAATTCAATACACGTCTCAATAACTATTTCATGGCGTCTAAAATAACATCATAGTATTTATTTATGTGGCGTGCATAAAATAAATTAATCAATAAAAACATATTAAATTGTTTAACATAAATCAATATCATTCCATAAGAAATCAATGGTTTAGTACTCTCTCATCTAGCCAAAAGAAAATTAGTTCATAAGAAATAAAAAAATTAAACAATCCATAGAATCATAAAACAAAATAAGAAAATGAAGGAGAAGAATAAAAATCAATGGAATTCTCCCTTGAGAACCGTTCCTCTCCTTTCCTTCATGAATCAATTCTCCTTGCTCAATGTCTTTTCTCCACCCGGTCTTTCGTTCCAGAATCCCCCTGTTTTATTTTTGTTCTCCCTTTTTTTATGCGGTGTATCTTCTCTCTCCTCCCTTCTGTGTGCCAAGTGTCTACTGTTTTCAAAATCTCATCTCGAGAGAATCCCTAATTTGTTTAATTTTCCTTGATTGTAGCCTCCTCTCTCTCTCTTTCTTCATAATCTTCAGCTTTTAATTTAATTTTTCCCACTAAGAGTTATCACTTTCTCCTGTATTTCCATTTTTTAAATCTTCCGCATCATTAGTAATCTGCAAATAAAAATAATTAGTGATAAATAACACGTATTTTTAATAATTGACAAAGATACTGATGCTGCAGTTGATGTTGTAGCATTCACAGTTAATATATATATTACTTTAATTTATCACTCAAATTTAAGTAATTTATAATTAAAAGCACTTGTAGAATAAGTCTTTTTAAAGACTTAACAGTGACGTATGTAAAGTCGAGAAATAGAAGATGAATGATTGTGAGTCCTCTTTGATTGCAAATCTCTACCCCTTCGGAGGTATATTGTGACGTGCAGACGCTACTGTGAAATAGTCAGTAGGATGTACATATCTTAGTCTCGGTTGAAAAGTCTCTTCTAGCTGTCTCGTGTTATATTAGAATTTCTGATGTCAAAATTGTTGTAGGTTCTGACGATATTTCAGTTCTTGTGCCTATTTTCGATAGCGAGTCTCGGCTTGTCGATAAGAGTATTGTCGCCATCCAGGTAGAAGTTTCTGTACTTCACGGTTTTAACTGGCATTGCATTGCATAGTTTTCAAAAGAAAAACGTATTTTGGTAGATGGCACATATGAAAAAAATAAACAAACACAAAAAAACAAACGCAATATTTTTTTAAAAAAATTTAAATAACGGTACAAACTCATTAATGTCGCGTCACATACCTATGTATGCTGAGGCATTTTTATAAAGTTTTGAAAAAAAAAAAATAAATAACAACAATCTGCTCGCGGCTGACCTTTGGCCCTATGTGGGCTCACCATAGCAGGCCGCATCTGCTTCGCTCGGTCCGTTAGATCTCCCTGGCCTCAATATCTTTTTTCATTTCGAGAAGAATACACCATCTAATTGGTGGCATAACTTACTAACTAATGCTACCCAAAAAAATGAAATGGTAAAATTTTGGTAGGTCCATGTCACCATGGCTGCATGTGCTTTCCTAGTTGATTATCTTACCTCGCTATCGTTCTCTGCAATTTGTCAAAGTTTTTGGTCTCATTAAAGATGTTATATTTGGCACTATAATTGTAGAACATAATATGTGGCTCCAAATTATTTACATAATTTTTATTTTATGATTTTAAAATACACCGAAAGTGTTAAATTGATACAACATTCTAGACTTTAATAATCACGTAACATAGTACATGACAAAAATAAATAAATAATGTAGGAAAGACAAGAATTTTAAAGGGTATAGGGGCAAATTGTCGGGGATAGGGACAATCCACTCTCTTTTTAAATTATGATTAAAAAATAATAATGCTACGTTTATTTATTTATTATACCCTTTTAAATACTCGCTGATACGTCGAATAATTATTATTTATCGACCTTAGATGACTAGTAGCGATTATACGAAATATTATAAGATTACAAGAGAAATGTTATATAATCTTATCACCATGCATGATGAGTAGATGAACAATATTTTAAAATTAGCTCTAATTTTGTTTGTTCTTTTCAATGTTCGCCTTGCATGAGTAATAGCCAAAGGAGATTTGAAATCTATTTCTCTTTATTATGAAGCCAACAATATGTTTAATCTATATTCATATGCTTTGCATATAGTTGTTCATATTTGGATTTAGATATTGCAAGAGCTTTTCACAATCTTAGTGTTGAATATAATTTAACAAAGAGAAATGACTGTCGGGAGGAAAATAAAATAGAATTAGAACCCTCTCGACAAGGACAACATTAAAACCCTAATCAATATACAAAAACGAATAATTTGTAGATTCTACACGACACTAGAAACCCAACTAAGAGACCACGTGCCTTGATGACCAAATTTCTCAAAATTAAAAAATTGTGTGGTCGTCCGAAACCCACTCGCGGTCAATAGCAGTCAACACCTCAGGGTATAGATTGACATCTTGAGCAAAGGTCAACCCTTGACCCTCTCAGGTATGGCAAATGTCGACCGACCAGCAGACACTTGCACCCTACGGTCTGTCAAGGTCAACACTTGCCGACGTGTCCACCCTTGCTTTGCTCTGCCATCAAAATCAGTCGACACTTGCTCATCGACCGCTGCTTCAATATCCAGTAAATTATACGAAATATTATAAGATCTTATCGACTTAGATGATGTGTACATAAACCTACTAATACAATCCTCTAGATGAACAATATTTTAAAATTAGCTCTAATTGTGTTTGTGTTTTTTTTTCAATCTTCTCCTTGATTTGAAGTGTATTTTTCTTTGAATATGACCACGTGGATTCATGTTTATCCTACAATGAATTTAGAGTAATGTTACGTTTATTTTTATTTTTTACTTTCTAATTCTTATCTATTGACGTGACACGTCTTAATTAATATAACTAATTACTTATTTTAATTATTTATAATTAGTATTAATTAGACCAAGTAATGAGTAAAACATCATATGATAAACAATAAACATGATAGTACTGCTGAGTTTATCTTGATGATTCAACATAACGTACTCATTTTTGAGATCGTAGAATTAGAGAATAAAGATCTTAAAGTATAACACTTGTAATACCTTTAACAACATTTCCCGTCACGTGGTGTAATTTTTATTACTCTAACAAAAAATAAAAAATGAAGTAAACGATAATAAACGAGGTATTGATTATCACGACAACACAACATTATACATAAATAATTTTAATTTTAATCTTTTCTTGAAAATAAAATACACATAAAATTTAGTGCGTATAGTTTTTGCAATAATGCACAAGAAGACATGAGAAATAATGTTGAAAGCTGTGTCTAGAATTATCTAAAAATATCCAAAAAAAAAATAAATTATAGATTTTAATTTTGAACCATAAATTACATTGTTTTATGGATTATTATAGTTAATTATTTTAAAATCATAAGACACGAGAAAATGATATCTTTACTAGGCTTTCACTGACTCTCGAAATATAATTGGACAGTGACGGGGAGAATTCTGGTTGCCATGGAAATAGAGAATCCACGTGGCAATTTCTTGTTGGATAATTTAATCAACCAATACGATCCGCCGAATTATCCACGTCATCTCTTTCGGAACCTTCGTGGCAGAAGCGCGGCCTGCCTGGTTGGTCGGATATGCGCTCGGGGCTTGGAATAATTCCCTTTGGATATTCGAATATCCCCCGGCTGCTGCAGCCTGCAAGTATGGAATGGACCACGAGAATGACTCTTGTACCCCTGGTCTCTGAGGAATTTGCAATTGTGCCACGACTTGAATTTTTTTGTAGGTTTTGAGTAATTGACAAACCAATCCTTCTCCCCTTCTAACATGGGTTTAAATAAGAAAATAATGGTGCTAATGGTATATAATTAGGATAGATTATAAATAGTTTAAGTGATAACATATAAATAATGTTCGAGATCGTGACCTATTTATTTAATCTTTAAGTAGGGATGAACATGTTTAAGGTAAGTTTGAATTTGAACTCGACCAGAGCCAAATTGGTTACCCACTAATTCAAAAAAAATGAAATCAAAATAAGACTGGATAATAGAAGGAATCAATCTGCGAGAATCGATTTAAACTTAATAGTACCAAAATATATAAGTTTAAGGTCGAGTTTGGACTAGCTTTCGTTGAATTTGGGTCGAGTTTGAGTCGAATAATAGGTTAAATTCAAATTCGTTTTGGGTTTGAGTCGGGTTTGAACTGCGCATATTTGGGTTGAGTTTGGACTAAATCACGGGTTAAATTCGAGCCTTAGCGAGTTTTGGCCATGTGTAGATCTAGTATGCCCAAGAGTTTACCTAAATATTGATTTCCCGGCCCAGTTCAGTTCTGTTACGTACATTCAAAACTTGAAAGCAATCTATAGATATAGATTTGACATCTTATTTTAAAGAGAGTTAAAATTATATTGTCAACTTAATTTAATATCTAATTACTTATTAAAAAAAATGAATAATTTTATTTTTTAACAATTACATATTTAAGAATTATCATTAATTCAAACTCACATAAATTAATAAATGGTTTTGATTAAAACCTAATTATTTCACACTTATTAGAAACTCCTTAATTAACTAAAAGTTAAGAATTTTAAAGTTCATTAATTCATCCCACGAATTAATTTTGCAATTCCACCCAATTAATATTTTTAAATAAGCTATAAATGCATAATAATTTTTTTTTTAAAAAAAAGAAAATGAATAGGGAAAGAGAGAAGAAATGTGCAATTCTAAAACTACCCACGAATACAAAGAAAATTACGGAAAATGAATCCAACAGAAATAAGGGTATTAAAGTAATTTCGAAAATGAACATAGTATTCTCATCGTTATTAAGAATGCTTCGCTTTGCTTCCTCGTTTGTCCGAGAAAATCAAAGGAAATAGGTAGAGAGAGAACTGGTGTTCTAGAGAGAGAATCTAGGAATCGGATCGACTCATCGACGTTGTGGGTGAGTCTTTTCTTTATTTTCCTTTTCTGGGTCAGCTTCAAGTCTCTGTTTTGTTGGTTGATGAATTTTTTATACTCAGCACAGAAAGTTTGACTGTTTGGTGTGAGATTATCCATTGTTGTTTTTTTTTTAATCTGGAGAGTTCATTCTTTTCCTCGAAGCCTCTCGTCGTTTTCATCATTCTTTCGATGGTCTGTCTGACTTTGGAGATGAGCGATTCGAAAACATTTTGATTGGTTTTGATTCGATGAATTCGTTTTATATTCAGCTGGAAATTCGATTTTGAGGCGTTGTTTTCCCTGTCTACTGTTAATTCGATTTGATTTGGACTCATTTTTAAGAATCTGATTTCTTTGCGAGACGTTTGGGAGCGATTTCAGGTTTAATTTAGATTACATTTGAAATGTTCGTATATATTCTTGTCGGCTTCTGTTAAATTTCAAAACTGAATTCAATTTCTGTTCATCTGAATCTGATAAACACGTTCAGTTCTTTCTGCAGCTTGATCTTTGGGGTTAGCGAGTACGAAGTTCTTGCTGTTTTCGATTTGGCTTGTCCGGATGGGTTCAAATTTAGAGGCAGCCGAAAAAATAAATCGCCGGAAACCCTGCCGGAATCCGATTGATTCAATCTATAAACAGAAGACAACTTTCTTTCAAAAGCCACCAGGCAATTGTTCTTATTGTAACATTTTTAGCATATGCCAGCTATCACGCTTCAAGAAAAACTACGAGTATTGTTAAAAGTGCTCTTGACCCGCAGTCTCCCAACGTAGGCTTAAAATTTTCTCTATGGAGGACGCCATCGGAGGGGAAGAACAGCTCTTCATCTGCCGGAAATGGTTGGTCTCCGTTCAACGGAAGCGACGGAACGACTGTGTTGGGCGAACTCGACTTGGCGTTTCTGGGAGTTTATGCCGGAGGAATGTATTTTTCTGGCCATTTAGGCGATCGAATGGATTTGAGGTTGTTTTTGACAATCGGAATGTTAGGTACGGGGCTTTTCACTTCGCTTTTCGGTTTTGGATATTGGCTCAATATCCATAACTTTTACTACTTCTTGATCGTTCAAATGCTCTCGGGTCTTTTTCAATCAACCGGATGGCCTTCGGTGGTGGCGGTGGTCGGAAATTGGTTCGGGAAGAGCAAGAGAGGTCTGATCATGGGGGTTTGGAATGCTCATACCTCCCTCGGAAACATTGCCGGCTCTTTAATTGCTTCGTCTATGCTGAGCTATGGATGGGGTTGGTCCATTCTTTTACCTGGTCTCATGATAAGTTTCTTTGGATTGATAGTTTTTCTTCTGCTTCCTGTAAGTCCCGAATCTGTTGGAATCGCTGAAGAAGAAGATGATGGATTGCCTTCGCCCATTAAAGAAGGAATCGAAAAGGAATTGACGAAACCATTGTTGAAGATGGAGAACGGATCGAATCATAAGCCGTCGGATTTATCGAAGCTTGGAGGATTCCGGGAGTAGCTCCGTTCGCTTTTTGCCTGTTTTTCTCTAAGTTAGTTGCTTATACATTTTTGTATTGGCTCCCTTTCTACATCAGCCACACAGGTACTCATCACGAATTTCAAATAGCCTAACTATAGACGAATTCAAGATGTCGATTTAATCATTTATATATTTACTTTTTATTTCAGCTATCGACGGAAAGTATTTGTCGAGTACAACAGCCGGAAACTTATCGACATTGTTCGACGTCGGTGGGGTGGTCGGAGGAATTCTTGCCGGCTACAGTTTCTGATCGTCTCAATGCCAGAGCAATAACAGCCGCAACTTTCATCTACTGTGCTATACCGGCTCTCTTCTTTTACCGAAACTTTGGCTACGTATCGTTGCCGGTCAATATCGCCCTAATGTTTGTAGCGGGTATGTTCATAAACGGGCCGTATGCTCTTATAACAACGGCTGTATCGGCGGATTTGGGGACCCACAGTTCGTTGAAAGGAAACGGTCGAGCCTTGGCCACTGTGACAGCCATCATAGACGGAACCGGCTCCGTTGGGGCTGCAATCGGACCATTACTGACCGGCTATATTTCAGCTCAGAGTTGGTCAGCTGTTTTCACAATGTTGATGGGAGCAGCATTGGTAGCCGGACTTTTTTTGACTCGGCTTGTTATGTCGGAAGTGGCCGCAAAGATTCGGGAATTAGGGTCGGAACGGAGGCCGGATGTTGAGGTGTAGTGTTGCAAGAATGTTGTATGATTTTATTGGAACTGAAGCGGAGGGTTGGCTCATACTTTGTGTATGTATATACTTGTTTGGATGATTTTTCCTGAAAAGAAAAAGAAAATGATTCAGGAAAGATTCAAGGGAAGGGAATGAGATTAAATGAAAATTCTCTTCTGCGCTTCTCCCCCATTTACTCCATTTTGCTATCTATGTTCAGCCTATTTTCACGCCATTTCTTAATTTGTTAGAAATCAAACAAGAAACAATCTCCAAACATGAACACAATTTCGTAATGTAATGGGAAGGATAACACTCACAATGACAGGGAAGAAAGATATCCAGGAGGAAAACAGCCAGGAAGAAGAACTAAAATTGAAGAAGCAAGAGTTTTATGTCAAGGCTTCCATATTTAGCTATCATTAGGGATAAAGATCACCTCCTAGATTTTGTCTCTCCTTGACTATATTTGCTAGTTCGATTCCCGTAGACTTAATTCCAATGGTTTAGCTATCCACCTGCCAATCGGAAATAAACAAAATAATCTTTATCTAAAAGACCAATATTAGAAATTGATTAGATTTTGGTATGAACAAGATCTTTATCTTACCTGCTAAACCAACAAGATGAATCATACATCCAAAGAAAAATAAAAGACAATTTCTGGGGGGTCTAAAGAGAAAATCAGCCAGAATTTTAAAGATTAATCCAATAATTTAGTCATACAAGTAACATGTAAATGTCATAACCAATCAAAATATAAAACGTTGATGAAAACATTAAAAATATTCAAGGAAATGCAAAATCCTCGACTAAGCTTCGTTTCCAATAAATGTCAACTTCAAGATCAACCATTAACTCTCGTTGTTGCAGCAACAGAAACTTCTATCTCCCCTTTTCAATATTAATGGATACTACCCTTTTTGCTAATATCACAGTGGAAGCTAGGCCAACATGCAACAAAAACATAGGGTGGTGACAATGTCCTGAAGACCCACTTATAAAATTGTGACATTAAAAAATAACAACAAGAAGCTTTCAGGTGCTTGCCTTATCTACATTTGAAGCTAGGGGAAATTTCAGCGTAATAAATCAGAATTTGACAGAAAATGAAATGAGTTGTAAACAAGGATGTATTGACACTGAATTTTGAGTGTAGTATTGACTTCGTCCATGTCCAAAAGTTACTAGCAATAATAAGTGCAGGTGTGTTCTAGTTCTCCTTCTGTGCCTCATTTTTTATGTAAACGTTGTAGAAGACAAGCAATGGATTTCAACTGGAAAGAAGCATAGCTATCTGATAATCAGTCATAACACAATTGTAAATACGAATCAACATTCAATCAAAAATTCCTATCAATGAAAATATAATAACAATGAGATTCAGAAACTCAAATTCATCTCCATGAATAATACGTTTTGATACCAGATACATATCTTTTACCGTGCAATCTGGCAATTACCAGTTGAAGTATTCGATTTTTTTTTTTTTTTGATAGACTAACAAAAACAACAATAAAAATAGAACTTCTAGGGCCGTAAGCAAATATATCGAACTTCCATTTGAGACTATGGCTGGTACTTCTAATTCATTTGCAGTTAAAATTTCCTTTCCATGTAAAATCTCCTTTAATCGTAGATGATTCTGAAGAAACCGATAAATCGAACCACCTTCCACATCACAGAATTGAAAAAAAAAAACATGGAATTTCCAGAAAACACCGATCTGAGAGAAGATTCACTAGTCGTTTTCGCCATCGTTGCGCTTCTTAGGCTTACGGTACTTTTCTTCCATGCTCTTAGCCATGAAGAGCGCAGTATTGGCGAGCTTCTTAATGTTAGGGACGTCGTAATTTTGCGCAATGTAAACTCCAACAGCTGTTCCAACCAGAAAGGAGAAGCTGCTCTTGATTATTCCCATCAGTCGGCTGCACAAACCATGTAGAGGTTAAATCTTACATACTCTTAATATGAAACTGGGTTAGGTTATTCACTATTTGATAACTTACACAATTCTATCATGCGCGATGGACACAGAGATTTTATGAGCTGCATGAATATTTATTTAATGGAGAAGATACTTAATAGGACATTATTATGTAGTATGTGATTCTGAGTCACATGGCTGAGATTGGCAAGACCTGCAACAAAAATATGTCGTATAACATATTGATTCAGAAAATTATTGAACATTTTGGGGTTGAAGTACCGTCTGGTGAGCCTATGAGAAAAAAAGCCAAGGATGTATTCGATTCATGCACCTTAAATCAGATGAGATTTGTTGAAGTCGATGGTGAATGGATATTCAAGGCAATTAAACGAGTTTCTATCTCATCAACTCCTCCTCTTGCATCTACCTATCATGATGTTGACATAGAGGATACTCCATCTCAGCCACCTTATGCTTGTTTAGTGAAAAACTCACACCTAACGGAATGAAGTGTGAGTACATCTTCACATAAGTTTCCCGACGATAGTATTCATGAATGTACTCTTTAGTTGAAAGCCTGATGAAATGAAAACACGAAATTGCATAAACACATGATATCCTAGTAAGCTCTAATTTGTAACAGTTGCATACGTATTTATCCAAATCAACAACGTATTGTTCTTTGTCATTGTTGACCTCAAGCCGAGCCATTCCTATCAAAATTGGACTTTATTTCCAAGTTGCAAGTTCTAGCTTCACAAGTTTCTTCTTGATCTGGGGACACATGAGTTCTATTGACTGAGCCATCATTTCATGTTTTTTTACAATTCGATACATCATGCACTTTCTGATCATCTTGAACATGGTAACAATTGATTTGTCCCTAGCAAGTATAAGGAGTGCATTGAATGACTCACTTAGATTGTTCAACCTTATGTCACACTTTGAAATCGCAGTAAATGCATGAGTCACCCAAAAATTTAGATTAATGCTTTGAAGATGTGTTGTCTGGTCAATGAATAATAAGTTTCTTATTTTTCTCTCAAAGTGAATAGGTGTGGAAGCCCTAGATGCATTCCACTACGCATCTCTATACAATTTCGCCCAAAATAGTTTTTGAAAATTTGGATAGATGTTTGAATACATAAGCGATGTTCGACTGATGGTGATCGATCTTTTACATCATGTATAAACCCTTAAAATTTGAGCAAATTCATAAGCAAGAAAACATTATACAAAGAACAAACGCAAATGCATGATACCGTTGTCGATCTGAAATAAATATTCCATCTACGTCCCGATTCAATCTCTATGTCTGTCTTTAGTACACTCCAAAACCACGACCATGAGTCGTTACATTTTGCTTCCCCAATAGTAACAAGATGAGTTCCATCGTTTGCATTAATGTTGATAGCTGTAAGTAATTACCTTACATACGAGCTCTTTACACGACACCCGTCCAAACACATGATAGATCTACTACATTGAAGCAAATCTCTCTTACATGCGGCTAGACAAATGTATATTCTTTGAAAAATGGCAATCAACATAGAATCGTTCCTATCTATGCTAACGACCTAAGGTGCTATCCGAATTTGATCTACAGATTTCTTCTCCTTACAACTATAATTGCTTGTATTGTTCATCATTCTTCCATTCATTAAGTTTTTGAGCTTCATTCATTGCTCTTCTTGCCATACTTGACGTAATATTCACATTAAAATATTTCATGACTGTCTCAATAAAGGAAGGAACTTCCCATGCATATTGCTTTTTGAACTTGTCCAATTATTGATTTGCCACCCACTTGCCTGAAGCATGTCGGCTTTCCATCTTTCGTGAATAGGTGTGCACGTCATCAAAGCTCTCCATTTGAAATGTAAATTCGTGTCGCACATTCGAAGCATGCATTCGTAAGTTGCATCCATCCTGACACGCAGCCATCAATCGCTAACAATCACTTGTAATGAATTTCACTCATACCCATTTTTCAAAACATAGTCTACTATTTCTACTCTAATTGCTGTCAAATAATTATATTTTCTCTACCCATTCTTCAAATCATAGTCTACTAATTCTTCTCTAACTACTGTCAAATAACTATATTTTCTCACCAAAAAAAGACTTATTGTTAGTGATTACACTTCTGTGTGGTCTACTTTCACACTCATCATCCTCTGAGCCACATAATGAACGAAGCTCATCGTCAAGATCAAATGCACGAAGCTCGCCATATAGAGGTTGAGAGTACGAATCTTCCTCCATGTTGTGATTCACATCTTCATGATTACTAATTGTTGACCCAACATTCATCAGTGTAGAACGAAAATCGTTAGGGCACCAAAACTCAAAGAAGATAACAGGTCAACTAGTAGAATAGAGCAAGAAAATTGATTGTATAGGAGAAGAATCAAGAATTTGCCAAAAAAACAAAAAAAATCTAAGCATATAGGGTAGGGCTTCAATGAGGGGGTCGGCTATTGTGCGAGAGGAGAAATGAATTTCGTAGTGTTTTATATATGCTTGAGAGCAGGATCCCACTGCTTAAAAACGGACCCTGCTCATTTTTTCCTCTCTTGAGTGGGATCCTGCTCATTTTTACCTCTGTGGAGCGGGATTCTGCCACAGGATCCTGCTCATTTTTTGTCTCTAGAACGAGATCCCGCTGCAGAATTTCGTTCACGGGAGCATGATCCCGCTTACACCTTGCCTTCATTTTTCCCACTTGACATGGGATTTCGCTAAGTGAGAGAGAACATGATCCAAATTGCAAATTCCATTATTTTAAATATTTATATTTTATCTAATAATTTTTTTCTCATAATAATTCATGAATGAATACATATACAAATTATTCGCATTCACTTAACAAAGTCTTTGATTCGGTTTAACCGGACTGGTTTAATTCTTACCGCCACTAGAAACGACATCAAGTCTAAAAATCAAAATACCACAATTTTATCGAACAATTCATTATTATTATTATTATTATTATTATTATTATTATTATTATTATTATTATTATTATTATTATTATTATTATTATTATTATTATTATTATTATTATTATTATTATTATTATTATTATTATTATTATTATTATTATTATTATTATTATTATTATTATTATTATTATTATTATTATTATTATTATTATTATTATTATTATTATTATTATTATTATTATTATTATTATTATTATTATTATTATTATTATTATTATTATTATTATTATTATTATTATTATTATTATTATTATTATTATTATTATTATTATTATTATTATTATTATTATTATTATTATTATTATTATTATTATTATTATTATTATTATTATTATTATTATTATTATTATTATTATTATTATTATTATTATTATTATTATTATTATTATTATTATTATTATTATTATTATTATTATTATTATTATTATTATTATTATTATTATTATTATTATTATTATTATTATTATTATCGAATTATGAAAAATAAATAAATAAACCAATTCAATATTCACCCAAGAATTAGACATTATTAAGTATCCTTCAAGGGAAATGAACAAAATGGGAAAAAAGAATGATTAAAAACAAAAGCAATCAAGATATGATTATTATCATTATTATTATTATTATTAATACCCCTATAACTTCCATAATAATAATGGAAATATTATTATCTTTTTTCAAATATAAAGTCGATCCCCAGAATTCCTCGATCAGAACTCTCGATCTCGAGTATGTTTATCGACAGTCTCTATCGTATAATATATCGCACTCCGTTCGTCGTAATAATTATAACGAGCCGGCCTTCTTCCATTTCACTAGCGACTTGAGAAACTCCATCACCTATGTTGAAGTAAATACACGTCGAAGCATACAACCAAAACAACTGTCAATCCAAGCATTAATCGGTTTTCAAAAACAGTTTTTAAAAGTAAAAAAGTTTTTTAGTATCTCATACTAATAGTTTTTTCTAAGGAAGGCGGTATACCTCTGATGGATCTCTAAGGGAGTAAAATGCATTGCTTTCCTTGGGCATGGAGGAGACTAAAATGCCATACCCACAATTTCCATCTCTTAATACCTTAAATGCATCTTCGTCCGTCCGATCATCGCCAACATACATCGGGAGCACATCGTTACAATTGTTGAGCCCTGAGTTATATTGTTGAGCATTTCATGTTAATATTATGAAAAACGATAAATTAATTATATTTTCGGTCGACAATAGACGAATCCTACCAAGAGATTCAAGTAAGAAGGTCACGGCTTTTCCCTTGTCCCAGCTGATCACGGGTCGAACCTCTAAAACCTTGATTAGAGAGAGAGTTTTGAGCGAATTAGAGAGAAAGAGGGAGAGAGAGCTCCAATATAATCATAACATCCAAAATAGCTCACACAATCCGAATTAACTTGGTATAATATAGGCCAAAATACGATATTGATCTCGAACTTACCTTTCGGCCGTGAGTCAATTTGAGTCGTGGGTAGTCTTTAAGAACATCATGAACGCATTGTGCAACAACATCCCAGTTCTAGAGATTAAAGGGAAAAAAATGTAAACATCCAGAAACATGAATCATAGGACAAAATCAAAAAACAGAACCAAAAAAAGGTGAAGCCACCTTTTCATCTACATTTCTGTAATGTACAGAGACACAGAACTTGTTGTTCTCAACTTTCGCCCCGTCGATTGCCTTCGTGCATTCCCCAAGTGATTTAAAAACCTGCTCTAGCAAGAAATGGCACTTCAAGTTCTGTTTTTTTATTTTTTTTTGCTCAATCATTTTCCAACTTCGAATTAGTCGGAACTAAGAACTTACCTCATCAATCATGGGTAAAAACTCGCTAGCAGGTTGAAACAATTTGACTTCCTTCTCCTGTTCATTGTAGAGAGAGAGAGAGAGAGAGAGAGAGAGAGAGAATAGTAAGACCATGTCAAGGAGGGTCTAAATGATACAAAAAAATTTAATGTACTTTACAGAAATGTCAATTTTTTTTACCTGATTGTTAGTACATCCTCTACCTATAACGATGCTTCCCAGATTTTGATTTTCTATCAGGACCCATAATATCCATCCCATGACTGCCTGCATAATAAAGTTCTGGTAATCCTACAAACTCATAAACCTGACAGATAATAAACAGAACTATACTCAAAATCAACCCAAATAAGTTAATTTAATTCGACCGTAATAACAAAAAGTAATCGTACTTTGTCGCGGCTTCTTCCACTAATTATGGCAGTTGGGAAACATTTTGCCACCTCCTTCACAGCAGCTCTCATCTGAATAATTTTGAGGATTTTCAGAGAGAATAACCTTTGGAGAAAGAAAGAAAGAACATTATGAAATAGCTTGTCTTTCTTTTTTTCTTTTTGTTGTTGATAACAATTCTTACAGCATTAGACATGAAGGCACAGTCAGGGTTATCTACAATCGGTGACAGAGTCCCGTCGTAATCGAGAAACAACGCAATCCTCTTGCCTTTTGCATGCGCTACAATTTGTTCAAACGATGCAATTGCAGATGGATACTTCACCTGAAAATCAGGAAATAAAGTTATATTTTAAGACAAACAGAACAACTCATCCCAAACAAACAAATTTGCGTGAAGATGGATTTACAATTTGAAAAAACAGAAAATATAATTCTCTCGAAAAACAAGCATGATCGAACAATCCCAATCAGTCGAAATTCATTAGAATCAACAAAGGGTTGTTCATTTGGAAATTCATGAAATGGCGTCCAATTAAACAATAAATAAGAATAAATCGTCCAAAATGACACGAAAAGGGAGTAGTACCATCCAATTACAGTATAAAAGATCTGAATCGGATGATGGAAACTCATCGTTAACATCTTTGGCTATCTTCTTAGGAGGAGGAGATGAAGCTTTCATTGCATCAAGCCAACCACTAGAAAGAACATCATCTCTTATGCCTGTCTTCTTCCTCGGAATAAGAAGCAAATCAGGAGAGAAAGCAGCTCCGGAAGATGTGTAAGGAAACATATTTGAATATACACTTAGCCTTGACTGCTTAATTGGCACAGGATCAGCAAGAACAGGAGAAGAATGATTAGATTTGAGGTCCATTAATTCAAAATCTCTGAAGTTTTTAGCAATTTACTCAATTGAGCTAATAAGTCCTTTTTATCCAATCCTTTTGTCAATGAAAAACCACTTTTTCAATGATTTCTTGTCAGTGCAATTCTGCGAGCAGTCCATCAAATGCAGAATTCCTGAAAGCTAAATACAGTAATGAAACTTAAGTCAACAAAACAAAAACAGAGCATACAAAAATCAGAAAAGAAATCATTAGTAATTTGTATTCACCTTCTCATGGTCGAATTCAGCAGCAGGATTAAGTTATGACCTTCCTGTAATAGAAAATCAAATGTTTAAGAGAATTTTTTTAATATTTTAATGGAAGAGCTATGAAATCAGCATCTACACGGAAGAATCGGGGAAATTTACAGACAAGATATAAAGGTTATAGATCAACATAAATTAAAATCAACCGAAAAATCTTTAGACATGAACTTGAAGTTCCTCAAAATATACAAGTCTATCCTTCTTCATTTACTTTTCCATGCAATAAAGATAATAAAACTCAAACAAATGCAGTTGAACTTCAAAAAATATCTAAGAAAGTCAATAGCAACATCTAAAGGTCTGCAAAACTCAATTGAAGATTTGATGCATTTCGATCGAGATTGAATAATCAAAACATAACATGATGAACATTAAAAATACTAAGCAGAAACTTTCATGATTTATATCAATACCATGCATCATTTCACGACCGTAAAACTCGACACGGTGGCTCAAAAATGCATCTTTAAATCAACCATTAATTTTTTTTCATGTTATTGTGAAAAACATCCATGTAGAGAGCATACCAACTTTAATAATCTACTGAGCAAGCAAGACAAAACTGAAAAGCACGTTTTTCAGATCACCCATAATTTAAAACAGAAAAATTTCAAACAATTTAAACCTGGCAATTCAACAAGAACTCAAGATCAGGATTAACCACCATGCAGAACAAAGAACATTGTTAAACAAATTTTGAACGTAAAAAACAAGATATCGCTGCTAAGTAGCAGACGAATCGACATAATAAACTGGACCACAAAGCAGATAAATGGTGGAGAAAATAAAGGCTTCCAATATTTTCTGCAAAAATCATAAAATGGTCCTACTTACAAACATGGGGATCATTAAATGAACCGACTTGTAATAAAAATACAACAAAATCATTAATTAATTAACCTATATTCTGAAAATGACAATCAAAAATAAGATTCTAACTCGAAAACAACCATTTTTCAATAAATTTAAAGAGTTCAAATTATGACCAAATTCTTCACTCATTCAAATGTCCACAATTTCGACTTGAACAAAAAGTAAAAAAATCATAAATTTTAGAAGAGCGACACATTACTAGGTCCCCAATTCTTGGTGAATAAGTCGGTCCCTAAACCTATCAATATTTATACCCGAAACGAACAATTTCAACTTAGTCTTCAATTTCTTATGTTTTAGTTATATTCTTCAAAGAGCAAAACTTTCTCGGTAATTTAACTGAATTGACAGAAAAAAGAATATGTTGGTCAAGATCTAACCAATAACAAAGTTTAACTTCAATTTTTCTGACATCCTCACATGCGAAACTGAATAAAATACGAAGTTACTAGAGATTCTACTGTACTCTCGATGAATTCAGACAAGAACAAAACATTTTTAGACATTCCATAACTTTCTGACAGTGGTTGGGAAAAGATTTAAACTTAAATATCAGGCAAGACAACAAAAGAAGATATCACATCAGCTTTATCAGAAACAGCTCAAAGGCTGAGATGACCCATCCATAGAAACCAAGCTCGACAAGATGAGGTCGAGAAAAACTGAAATTATCATTAATTACAGTTAAAAGAGAGAAATCCCTTTATTGAACGATCAGCAGAAGTTTACTTTTCTGGAATTGATGAAAAAAATTAGAACCCAATACCTTACCAATTAAAAAAAAAAAAAACAATCTACCATGCAATGGCGAGGCGATAAATTCAGATCATAAAAATGGACAGTAAATCTAAAATCAAAAGCATTTGATTCAAATCGGAAGAGGAGACCAGATTTACAGGGAAAAAAAAAATTGCATTTCAAACAAGAGGTTTACAGAGCAATAGAAGAGAAAACAAAACATACCCAACAGGGGAGCTCCGATAAGAATCTCAAATCAAGAATCAGAATGGGAATAAGTTTCCAAAATGCAGATTCACCTTCAGATTCGAAGAGAAAGGACAAGAACAGGAGGACGGAAAACAGAAAATAGAAGCCAAACGTCAACGTCAACGAAATGTCGGAGATTTTCTCGGAAGCCAAATAGAAAGGAAATGTTAAAACAAGGGAAGAGAAAAGGAGGAGGATCAAGCCACCTGAAAATGGCAGAAAGCAGAAGAAAAGGGGAGATGGAAATTCAAGAGAACCCCACTAACAAAAAATTCCGGAAAATGAGAAGGAAAATCAAGAGTCAAGAAAATCGTGATACCCAAAAAGAGATCGAGAGAGATGAACCAAATTGGGTTTCGGAAATTTATAGAAAAAAAACACAGGAAACGCAGAACAAGCTGAATCCACGCGCTTCCATGGCAAATTGTACTGCACGAAGAACAACTGTTTTTTTTTTTTTTTTTTATATAGAAAGTAAATTTAGGGTAAAACTCGTTAATTTAATGTTTAATTTTCACAATTAAATTCTTATATTTTAATTTCATTTTTAAATAGTTTTTTTAGTCAATAACTTTTAATAAATTTATCTCAATACTTATTATTCACGTCAATAACAAACAATATCATATATTTAGTAAAAATAATTTAATTTGTCCTCGGCAGGGTTATCCTGCCCAAACCGAGCCTAAAACTAACTTCAAATTGAAAAAACTTTAAAAGTAAAACTGAACAAAATAGATAAGATTCGTCGTGCATTTTATATGCAGTGCAAATTTCAAAATTTTTTTTTTTTAAAAAAAGAATTAACTTGAATGTATTTAAAAACTCGAAATTCACTTCATTCAAAAATAAAAATCAAAATTTAAGTTGAAAAATTCTCGAAATTTAAAATTTAATTTGTATTTTACTCTCACGTTATCATTAATATAATCATTTCTTATTATTAATAATTAAGGACATAAAAATGAAACACAAATAAAATTTTTTAAATATTAAAAGAAGATGGGTTTTTTGACAGAATATTTTTATAATTGAATTAATTATAAATAATTAAAATATAAAATTATAATATAATTATTCATTTAAGAATATCATTTTTTTGAGCCTTTGACCGAGTAATTCAACGCTCTGAAGCTGTCAAACTGAAGAAAAAGAGTAGAGTGGGCCCCGTTTGATTTCCTGGCCTTTAGTAGGGACGACGTGGCACTGAGTTTGAGGCCAACGCGCGTGAGGACACCTGCGATCTTGTCGAAGCTGACGCGGCCACGTTTAGACTGGGCCCCATTAGTTAACTCCTGCCGCGTGCGGATGTGTCGTCGTTTTCGGTAACAAGTGGCTACTTACCTTCTACTGGCCCAAATATTAGGTCCACGTGGCTCACGTGGGTCCGATGATAACATAATGTCGGCGATGACGTGGCTAGCATGGGCCCGCCCAGCCTGCCTTATTTTTAATTTTTAATTTTCATTAAATCAATTGGTTAACTTCATTCCCACATATTATAGAATTAGGATCTTTTTAACTTAAATTTTATTTTAAATAAATTGAAACTTTGGGGTTAGTTCAAATTAAAATTGTACTTTTTTTTTAGTAAAATAAATTTCTAACTTTGTTCTATCAATATATTAAGCTATGCTATTTAAATTAGACCATGCATTATTCTGCTCAAATCATATTGAAATCTAACTTATATTATAATATTTATATAGTTTTTAAATTTTAATTTTAAGAATTAAAAAAACTATGTTGCCTAAAATCGAACATAAACCAACTAAATCCAACCTAAAACTGAGTTGAATTATAAGTTAAGAATTTTATTAACTTAATTTTGTATACGAATCAGCCAAAAGGACATGAGAGATTCTTTAAACTACCTATGAAGGAACATCAACTGTGAAGTTGTCCAAGATGCAAATGCTAAATACTGGATTTGAGAATCTGAAGATGCATGAAGATGAGAGTATTGATGAGTTCAACGCAAAACTATGTGACATAGCAAATAAAGCGTTTGCTCTCAGTGAGATGTTTTTCGAAGAAAAACTCTACAGTCCTTGCCACAACGATTTGCCTATAAAGTCATTGCTATAGAAGAAACCAAAGATGTCTCTAAAATGAAGTTAGAAGAATTGATGGGATCTCTTAGAACCTTCGAGATGAATCTTGAAGGAGATATGGAAACAAAGAAGGCAAAAAGAGTTGTTCTAAAAATCGAGATACAGAACTTCAACGAACATAATGAAGATGACTGGAGGAATCTCTAGCCCTGCTTTCAAATAATTTTAGCAGAGTTATGAAGAGATTTGGAAGAAACACTCGTGGTGTCAAGCACAATGTCACTAACTTCAAAAGTGGTTCTTCAAGCAACAATAAGCACAGGGAAGAAACTCATGTGTCTGATCAACCATTCAAGAACAAAGACATTCAGTGTAGAGAGTGTGAAGGTTTCGGGCATATACAAGCAGAATGTGCTAATACCTTGAAGAAAAAGAATAATTCTCTGAACGCAACTTGGAGTGAGGATGAGTCAGAGAAGGAAGATGAATTTCAGAGCAACCATGTAGCGATTGTTGTGAAGACAGAACATGAAGAAAATGGTAGTGTTATACACGGTGTCACAGACAGCTTTTCCAATAGTTGTGATGAAGACGAAGAAGCAATCGCAGAAGAAGATCTTATTGGAGAATACAAATTTCTTCATGAGAAATGGACTGAGCTTGTTAAAGTAAATCAGAATCTACACATTCAAATTAGAAATTTGAAAGATGAGTAGAACAATTTTCAAAATGTTATTGTTGATTTGGAGACCAAACTGAAAACGAGTCAGGATGAAGTTAATGATCGGACCAATGAAATAAGTCTCGTAAAGAAGAATGTCAAAATGCTAAATTCGGGTTCTTCTAAACTCGATGATATTCTAAATATCAGCAAATCAAGTGTAAATCGATATGGACTGGGATTCAAAGGAGAAAGTTCAATCTCACAAACTGTAGCAGTGAAGGAAAATCGCTCTATATTGAAATTCATAAGGAAAAGCTCAGTGTCACAGCCAGTGTCAGGCAAGGGATTTGATTACAAGGGAAAGCAAGTTGCAAAACGAACTCCAAGTGTAACACCCGGCGTTTTTGCCACGTAATCATTTAAGTGGGATTAATTGTATATTAATACAATGAATATTTTCTTTAATTTGTTTGGGCGTCTAATTGGAAAACCAAACTATGTGTAATCAAAACAAACCAATCTGGTTAAAAATCAATGGAAGGGCAAAGTAGGTAAACAATTAAGGTGGTTGGGAGAAAACCAATGGTTGAGTGACATCTGGCGACTTGGTGAAAAAGCTAAGTTCTTCCTCCTACGTGAAACCCTCACTTCTCATCTGTTTCTTTCCACTACTCCCTGTTTTTTCTTTCTGGCGATTGTGACAAAATACCAACACTTTGTTTTCCCAGTTTTTCTTCTGTTTCTTCAAACAAAGGTAACCATCCACAAAAGTTATCAAGTTGAATAGGTTATAATGTGAGTTCTTGTTGGAGTTAAAGATTTCGATGATATGGAATAAACTTCTATTTTGTATAAAAACACGATAGATTGTGTTCTGAAGGATTGAGTGGAGTCTGCTGCATATCTTACCAACTTATTAGTTAGCATTTGCAGCTGTTTAATTCCTTTACATGCGTACTACAGATCCGAGCGTTCCAGGGACATTCGAGCATCTTACACCGCAGCAGACAGGTAAGTTCATATGTCTAGGTTTGGCCCTTAAGGCCCTACAATACGGAGGTACTAGGTTTTATGTTGTCAGGATTTCTGTTGGGTAGTTAAACTATAGGTTATGTTTTAGGTTAAGTGTGTTCTGTTTTATATCCTGCTTATTATTCTGTTGCCTGTCTATGAATGTTCATGCATACACGTTTTTCTCTGAAAGTCATGAAAATGTTTTCTGCACACGGTTTGAAGTTAAGTAAGATAAAACCTGTAATGAAATGTATGGTTAAGTGTGGACGAGGACTGACATCTTGTCATGTACTCCTGTTATGTCCTGTTGTGGCATGTACTCCTGTTGCGCCAGCTCTTCTTCCCACTTATACCTTCCTGTCCAGTGAAACGTAATGTAATGTAATGTAATGTTCATGTATTTGAAAATGTTCATGCATAGCATATGCACACTGCATTCTAGTATGTTCTTACTGAGCTCTAGGCTCATAGATGAACTCCCTGTTATAGGTACGGATACTCCAGATGAGGACCTTGTGCCTCAAAATGACGAGCTGATGTAGTTGGAGGATCGAGCTCACGGGGTTTGGCTGCTGCAGTCAGACAAGAGTGAATCCTGTGAGAATGTGTTTTCTGAAGTTATGTCCAATATTGTACCATCTTTTGAAGTTTTAAAACATTTGAAATGTAGGTCCAGTTCTGTACTACTTGTGGTTTGTAAAACGATGTATGGAACCTGTATTGATGTTTAAAACCTCTGTATTTGACAGTTGAATTATGTTTTGAAGTATTCTGGAATTTGTTTGGAATATTTTCTGTTAGTCTGTGCATGGATAGTTTCTGGTTTTAGATCTATCCATGTAGTGTGATCTTTCTTAAGTTTCTGTCATGTTTTCTGTGTGTTCGAAAAATATGGTTTTTGAACTGGTTTGAGAGTTTGAGACTTTCATGTCTTATGTTTTTATACTCTCTGTTTGTATGTCTTCCTGTCAAAAGTTGCCAAATTCTGCCCCTTTTAAACTACATCTTCCGTGAAACACCCCTAATACTGTACCCATTTTACCCGTATAAATTTTTCATTTTATTTTACACTTTGAGCGGAAATTAAATCAGAATTGAAGTCTACATTTTAAACCACTTAAAACCAAAACCATTTATAAACTTAAAACTATTTAAAAACAATTAAAACATTTATAAATCGGTGAAGGGTAAAACTGGAAGGCGGAGGCAGAAGAAAGGCAGCGACTAATCGCTGCAAACGCTGCATTATGCAGCGACTAATCCCTCTCTGGAATCCGAGATTCCAGAGAGCTAACCCAAGCATTTCCAAAGAGATTCCAGAGACTTTCTTCCTTACTCTCCACAAAACTTATCTCATTTTTCATGTCATAAATCAATGAATTAAACGAACTAAACATACGTTAAACTTTCGTAAAAACGAACTGCATGGATACGTTTAAAAGTTGTCTAATCCTCCTGTTTCAAATTCCAAGCAGTTCCAGTAAAACTTATAAAAACACGGATTATAAACAGATTTCCAAAAACGTTTAAAACATCAAATATGAACCTAACACCTAACCATATCCAAACATCCTAACATGTTCGTCTATACATACGTATCATCCATTAAATCCCACAAAATACTCACACAGACATCCCCACGGGTCAAAACGCACCGACTGCTCAGCACACTCCCACAGGCCATTCTCCGTCAACTGCATCCGACTTCGGGAGGAGGAACATCGTCCTCACCTGGCTCGATGTCACCTATAACGTCACCTACACCATACAGACACCTATGAGCTAACAGGCTCAGTAAATTCTACGTAAATACAGATGCGTGCAGTGCACATGGAGTTCAGAAATCATGCATAACAGAGCGTCGCAGACAGTATATCACCGAGATCTCATCCCCCTAACCGAAGGGGGCCCATCCAGCGGTCGGACTACCCCGTGCGGTTAGAGGAGGGGGGTACACGCTTACAACACGTACAGCCGTGCCTGAGCTCCACCTCGCGTGACCAGATAACAGATTACGTTCATTAATTACAGTACATGAGATGTGGTATTGGCCAGACCCTCAATCGGCCCGCACAATAGATCTGAGCCCCCAATTTCTGGGACACATCGGTTTTCAGAAAACATGGTGCAGTGCAGAAATTCGTTTTCATGCCAAGTTAAAAGACGTGATGCATGAACAGTTCAATACAAAAAAGCATGCGTACCATCAAGACTGTAAATGTAATAACCTACTAAAACGTTTAAACCTAACTACCCAACCAAAACAACTTTAAACGAACAATCCTTTAAAATCCTTGACGCGACATCGAAGTACGGTGTAGGCCAATCGGCCAGAGTAAGTCACGAGAACTTACCTTGAGCGCACGGGATCTCAAGCTTCGTCCACGGGAGTAGTATGTCTGAGGCAAAACACGATATTCGTCGTTAAAACCAATTCAAGCTATTGACGTCCAAATTACAAACCTTAACTAAAGAATCTTTCCTAAATTCTTAACTTAGCTAATCGAAGCGTTTATAACGTCAATTAATGCTCGATAATCCAAAACTTCAATTAACGAGTTTTTCCTCAAAAACCCGAAAATCACTAACTTTTTAACATTTTCACAAATTGATTTAACTTCGTCCAATAACGTCAAATACGTCCAATATATACTTTATTACAGCTAACCTATTAATTACGAACCCTAAATCTCGATTTCTAATAAAACCCTAACAAAACCCTAACTTTAAAACGATCCAAGAATTGAAAACTAACACTATAGAATCATAGATTCATACCTAGGATTGCGATTGGAGGAGAAATCGCGAAGAACGGAGGAAGAACGGAGGAAGAACGGAGATTGGCGTGGAAGGAATGGTTGCAGCAAACAGAGAGAAATCGCTCTCTGGAAATCACGCAGGAAGAAATGAGGGAAAGAGAGAAAGATTTGTGATTTTATAAAATTGGTTTGGCAGATTACCATTTTTCCCTTAGGACTTAATTCTATTTGTTTCGTCCTTCGTTTCGTTAATCGTCCAACGATTCGGACTTTCCAAATTTCCTTATTTTGCCAATAGCCCTTATTCATTATCTAGGTTCTATCAAAACTGTCCGTTCGCAATTTGGACTTCGTTTGCTATTTCTACTTAAATGTCCTTTACATCACAATAAAGGTAATTACTCGAAATATAGCGTTTAATCTCCAAAAATTCTTATAATTTCTTTAAAATTCCTATTAATCGTTAGGATCGTAATGACGCTTTCCGTTTGCAAAACTGATTTGATTTGACATATTTATGAAAATGTCACTATATAATAAAATATGAATATCATATATTAAATCAAAAATCCGTACAAGCCGGATATTACATTCCGATCACGTTCACTGCTGTTTTAAGTGTGTATCCACCGATAGTCACTGTTCACATTTTGTTTTATTCACATCCACCGCCAAACAGTGATTTTGCCATAGCTTTTTCTTCTGCCGATTACGTTTACTGCCTATATCTGCCGATGACGTCATCACATCTTACGATGACGTCATCTATTTTGTCTTACTCGATCCACCGGTGAGTAGTGCAATTCCGCCTGTTTTAAAACACATCTTTCGGCTGACGTCATCCATCTTCCGGCTGACGTCATCACCTTCTGCCGATTCCGTTATTGCCTATATCTTCCGGCTGACGTCACCCATCTTCCGGCTGACGTCATCACCTTCTGCCGATTCTGTTATTGCCTGTATCTTCCGGCTAACGTCACCCATCTTCCGGCTGACGTCACCCATCTTCCGGCTGACGTCATCACCTTCTGTCGATTTCGTTATTTGCCTGTATCTTCCGGTTGACGTCATCTATTTTGTCGTATCTACATCCACCGATGCTCTTATTAAACTAAGCCCTCCGCCAGCCTTATGCTTACGTTCTTCTGTTTTTATTTCCTGTTTATTCTGTTTATTTATTTTCTTCGCCACTTCTTCTCTTCAGTTATCCATTTCTGAATTGTCCATGGTTTCTGTTATATACTGTAGCCTTCCACAGTATGTTTCTTCTCCAGTTTAAGTTCTCTTTAATATCCCTGTCTTCCTGCTTTCCTTCTGTCACCCTTCCTGCATTTCGGTTTTCTTCTGCTATCCATTGTTGAAACCTGTTTTGTTTTCAGCTGCAGAGAACTCTCTCTCTCTGCCAAGATTTTAAAAGTAGAATGTACAAAAAAAAATATAGTCCCTGTTTTCTGTTATCCGTCCCGGAGTGATGGCTCCTCGTCCCCCGACTGGGTCGGGGGTCGTCACACCAAGAACTGACAGAAAATCAAATTCTTGTGACTCCTATCATGTTTCCAGCAGTAAAGGTAACAAATATGTTTCTGTGTGTCATTATTGCAATCGTCCTGGTCATATTCGCCCTAGATGCTTCACATATCTTGCTGACTTAAGACTAGGTACTATTAAAAACGCTTCTTCTTACAGATTCTCTTATAAAAAATGGGTGAAAAATCAAATTTGAAGTGTAATGTTACACATCTTTCACTAAAGGCAATCACAATGAATACATGGTATTTTGATAGCGGATGATCTAGACACATGACAGGTGAAGAAAGATATTTGAAGGATATCATACCCGAAACTGTGGGAAAAGTAACATTCGACAACAGTGTCTCAACGCATGTCATTGGAAGGGGAACGCTAAATGTTTCTAGTCTATCAAAGTTGAGTAATGTTCTTTTGGTAAATGGTCTGAAATCTAATCTAATCAGTATTAGCCAGCTGTTTGATCAAGATCTGAATGTGCAATTCACACGTGAAAAATGCGTGGTGTCCGATCAAAACAACAAGTGTGTTATTGAATGAGTTAGATCATCAGACAATTGATATCTTATTTCTTCCTCATCTACCTGTTTAAGATTTAGTATGGAAGACACTATTCTATGGCATAGAAAATTGGGACATGTAAACTTCAGAATGCTGGAAAAGATTGTTTCAAAAGGTGCTGTTCGGGGAATTCCTATAATAAAGTTTGATGAAGACAAATTATGTGGACCATGTCAAATTGGAAAGCAAACCAAGGTGTCACACCCGATGTCACAGTCATCTACAACTACCCGTGTGCTTGAATTGCTCCACATGGATCTAATGAGACCAAATTATGAAGCATGAGAATGGCAAAAATGAATGGCAAAAATGAAAGGTTAGCTCTTCTATTTCCTTGTCTTATATTATAAGAAAGAGTGAAGTGTTGTATGTGGACAAAGAAGAAATCTGTATTAGCTACAAACTTCGAATGAGAGAGCATATAAATGATCTTGAAGGATTTGTAGAAGGTCTGTCTATCTCTGCATCAAGAACCGACTCTGCTCTTTTGGCTCGATCTGTGAAATTTTTAGTAGATATGTCAAAATCTATAAACATTCAAATTTCTGTTCTTGAAAAACAGAAGTCTATAATTTCCGAACTACTAAATGATATCTACAAGAAAAATCCTCACATGGATGCCTCGGATCCAAATAACAAGTTGGCTGAAGAAGCAGGTACATCTGCTGTTCCACTTGATGTCACAGAAGGTGTCCCAGAAAATGTTCCAGAATGTTGATGATTCGAATCCTACAATTGGGTTGGTTACTTCAGATGATCTCATTCATTGAGTGTTACTGAACTTCTTTTATTTTTGAACATTTCTTGGATAATTTGTCTGTTTCTACATATTTCTTTGTTAATTTGTTTGTTTCTGGATATTATATCTATGGATGATATGTTGCCTCTGGATATTATATCTATGGATGATCTGTTGCATCTAGATATTATATTTTCTGTGATATTGATTATCTCTCTATGGTGCTTATATGTGCTCATATGGTGATTATGGTGATTTTTTGGTGATTATGGTATTTATATGGTGATTATGGTGCATATGTGGTGATTAATATTTTTTTCTATATATATCTTTTTTGTCTTTTTATGGCAAAAATGAGGAATATTTTGATGACGATTGAATTATTTTTGATGATGTTTTGAAGCCATCAATCCAGGGGGAGTTATTGATTTTGCCAAAAAATGTCAAAGAGAGAGATTGTAAATATAAATATATTACAAATATGTTGGCATTAATTTTTTGACAAACTACATTTATGATAATAATATTTTATTCCATTATTTTCTAAATTTATAGTTTATTTCTTGATAATCAAGAAATAATCTATTCAGATTATTGGATAGATGAATATTGAAAATCATGAAGATATTGGTAATAGTAAAAATTAGGAAACTTGAGGATTAAGGAAAGTTGTTAAAAAATCTAAAGACATTTGTTTTTTTGGAAAACTTTGTTTTGGAAGGCTGATTTGATAAAGATTTGTTGAATTATATCAAATTTTCAGATCACATTAATTATGTGATACTTTCCTAAGTCTTTGAATCCATATCCAAGTAGTTGACAATACTTTCCTAAAATATCACACGAGGTGTCACACAACCGATTTGTTGAGATTTGATTTCCTTATTCTTTGCAACTTTAAATTTCAATTTGGTAATTGGTTAAATCCCAGATAAGGCAATTACCAATCATATTTAAGTTTTCGTTTTCTAAGGAAGCGACTGACAGATTTATTATTCACGGAAGGAGATTTCTTTATAAAAAATCGTCGCCGTTCTTTCTCTCGCAACGCTTCTGCATATGAGTTTGTGATTGTTCATTCAGTTCTTGAATGATTATTTCACACACTGTGCTTATGCTGTGGAATTCATCGATTATTCGAGTGTGTTGATTTATTACGTCCGAAGACAACGACCTGATGTTACAGACGGTGTCATAGGAGGCAATCTTCTTATTCTTCATTGAAACTCAGTATCGGGAGGAGGCTGCATTGGAACTCGGGAGGAGTTCTGTTTATCGATAAGGGAAGCTTGTCATTTTGATCGTGGGTAAGGGATCTTGTCATACACGGATTCCGGGAGGAGTCATCAACAACAAGGGGATCTTGTTATTTCTAGATCTCGGGAGAGATCGATCTCAAGTCGAATGGAGCTCGTAAAAATAGTTTCATTGGGGAAGTTAGAAAGTGGCGGCGACAAAGATAAGAATGAGTCTTTATTTGTTTAAGTTCGTTTGTCTTGTAACTTTGTGAACTCGTGAAATATTTTTATATCTGGCCGTGGCCTTGCAGACGTAGGCGATTTGCCGAACTGCGTTACCAACCTCTTGTATCCTTTATTTTTACATATTTATAATTGTCCATCATTACATTAATTACCAGTGTCACACGAAACACTCTGTGTGACATCGCATAACTGATCTCAATCTTTCAAGGACTGTAAGGTTCTTCTGCTCTGTATAATAATAAGCACTGATCCTATTTTGAAGATGATCAGCATTTTTGAAAATATCCTCAAACCGAGTCCAAGTCAAATAGAATTACTTTCAATGAATTCGTACATTATAAAAATTAGTCATAAAAAATTGAATTACTTATAAAAATAGATATTTACGTTATAAATTAATCAGTATTATTAAGGAAAATAAATAAATAAATCTAGAGCTCAATTCATGAATGCCAAAGGAATGTTCCGAATTTCTTTTTCTCAAACAGAAACCTATTTAAAACTTTTTAATAATAAAAATAAGTGATAAAATATTTAAATCAAAATCAAAATCAAAATCAAAATACAACTAGTTAGAAAATTAAATTAAATTTGATTTTTATAAGTTACCAGGAGGAATCTATGATGTTTTTAACCAACATTTTTTAAATAATCTCCAAGAAATCCCCAAAGAATCTTCAAAATCAACACTCTCTGCCACAAATCAATATTTAATTTAATTTTTTTGTTATTCTATTTCAAGCAGATGTCAAAAAAGAAAAAGAAAAAGGGAAACCGTCATCTATTACGTGAAAGACGACCCCCTGTTTTTTTTTAAACATTACTGATGACACTACCACAAATGGCACTTTTAAATAATGCAATTCCCACGTTTTACTCTATTGTTTTTGTGACATTTAGTATTTCAACTTGCTGCACTTTGTAATAAATTATGTTCCCAATTTAAATTCTTATAATTGTAAATGAAAGTTTAAAAAACATCATGAAAAGTGTTTGATGAGAAAGTAGCTTTCATTATTTTTCTAAATTTTTTTTTTTGAAAAATTAATTTTGGGAGTCAACTGAAAAAAAAAAAAAACCAAATTTATAAGAGTAGGCATGGTATAGTTCAGTTCAGTTCAGTTTTCGAGTCGAACAAAATCAAATCATGAGCGAACAATTTTTAAGTTTTGAAATCAGAATTGGAATGATTGTTTAAACTTAATGTATAACACAATAATTTGTTAACCTACTACATAATTTTTTTTATTTGTTCTAATCATATGTCTCCCGAAAAAAACAATAAAACATAATATGAATTTCACAAGAGTTATGTTATACAATCTTATATGTCTATAGTGATTTCATAAAAACTCTAACTTTATGTCTAAAGGTACCAACGACATATTACTCAACGAGAAGTTTGTTCTGCAGTCGTGCTCATACGTACACATTCGGGTCATTACAGTTTTAAATTTGAAGTTATCGTTCCACACATATGAAAAATAATTTATAATTCAGACAGTCTAAATTTATCATAATAATAATGAAATATAAATATAATGTTGAATAAACTAATTGATAGAACTTACGCATGCTAATAACATATAAAGTTAAAATTATAAAATTCGGTACTTTATTCTCTCAATTAAAAAAGAAGTTAGTTCATGACGGAAAATAAAAAACACAAAGTAAAATAAGACAACATGTTCAAAGTGGAAGAAATAAAATAATAAAAAAATCGCACACGTTCATTAATCACTAAGAATTCTTCGTTGTAGCATTGTTTTTCTCCTCTCTACTCGTAAAATATCTCTTTTAAATCTTATTCTTGCAATGTCGTAGCAAAATAGCTAAAATAAATTCCAATTAATTACCAAAATTCATTCAAAATTATATTCAAACAACTCTATAAAATAGAGTTATCGTACTCGTAAACTTAATTTATTGTTTGTTCTCAAGGAATGAAACAACTTAGAATCCAAAACCTTCTTTGCTATGTTAATTTCCATTCTATTTCGTTCGAGCATCATCAAATTTTTTTTTTTATAGCACAACTCTCCAAACTTTCAATCAAAAATCAAGAATAATATTAGTCAAAAAGTGGATCTAGTAAATTAACTTCATACTTCAAACAATTTCCCTTAATTGTGTGTGTGTGCAAACCATGAATAGATTGCTTTAGCATACTAAAAAACTAATTAGAGAATTCCCGCCTTAATTTTTGTCTTCTCGCACTGTGAAGTTTTAGTTTGGAACAAAATATAATTAAAAAATTGATTTAAGGAGGAATTAGAGGTGTTGCCAGCCCGTTTACTTGGCTCGATACTGTAGTGGGTCGAGCTCGATTTGACTCATTTAACTTTAACTCACGAGTCGACTCGGATTAAAATTGTTTTTGGTCAGGATCGATAGGCTCATCTCGTTGAGTTTGCTAGGCTTGGTTCGTTTAACTCGTTAAGTTCATTGAACAATATTTTTTTAGGGTTGGTTTTGCTCGACTCAGCTGGCTCATTTGTCACCCCTAATTGTAAATGACTAACAATTAAATAGGTGACAACTGCTAACTTAGTTAGCATGTGTATAATTTATATTGATGCACCGTCAAATAATTATAATGATATTCCTGTGATACTTTTTTGTTAGATCATTTCTAATATATTTTTTTCTAAATACATGTCATTTTATATATTAATAAAATAAGTTTGTTTACTAAACGACTAATTATTATATTGTGATAGTATAATGATAAATAATATTTGTAATTTTAATAATAATTATTATTTTTTTTATAAAAATATACATTAGATTGATATAAATTCAAAATATTTATGTATATTTGATTCGTTAGCCTCGACTCGTTAAGACTCGTTTAGCTGACTTGACTTGTTTAACTTTGTCTGGCCGTATATGATTTTTTACTAGTGGTTTCTTTCCAATATAGTGATGGTTTTTTAATTTTATTTCTTTATTAATCAAATTAGTAAATTGGTTGCGTAAGTTCCACAACCTTCTCGATTAAATAAAAAAAAATAAAAAAAGTGGTCAAAGTGAAGAATGCGTGAGGAAATGAAATATTACTTTTTCAAAGATGGAATATTGATTACTTTACATCTCTTTATTCACGAAGATGATTCAATTCATACTTGGTTTTATAACTATTTTTTAATCATCTTACAATTTAAAGCCTAGGGTTGTAGCGTTTGGTGAGAACAAGACTTGGAATTGAAGTTGATAGAGGGAGGGAGAGGGAGGGGTCTCCCTATAAAGATGGAAAGAAAAATTGCATTAAATATAATACTTTTGCTTGTTTGACAAACTCGTAACGTGCATTAAAAAATGATTTTGAGTGTTTGACAACAACATAAAATAATTGATTTATGCATACCTTTTGAAATCTATAAGTACACGTTTCAAACCTACATGTTACACTCTCTAGACTCTAATTAATGTAACATGTCAAAGCTATGAATCATTTTGTAAGATATTTTGTAAGATTGTAGAAGCAATCCATGAGGAGCATGGTTTGCTAAATGATTTACCACTTTTTTTTTTTTTAAATTTAGTGAATTATTAGCATTTATTTGAAAAATCGAAGTTGATTCGTGTCAAGATCAAATAAAAGAAAATCCGATGATTTTTTTTTAGTAATGCTATATTTAGCTTCGTAAAATACACGTTGACATGTGAAACAATGATTAGTGCAATTAATGTAATAAATTGTAAATAGTTAATTTATTACATTTATTATACTAATAATTATTTAACACATGTCTTTTAAAATAATAAGATAAAAAAGTAAACGTAATATTATTTTTTTTTTGTTGCAGTTGCACAAAGAAGACATTCAACAATTTCTTTCCCCCATTTATCTCAATCTTCTTTGTTTCTCCTACCTCTCCCTCAGTGTTTCTAGTGAGGCATTACGAACAACTAAATTCTGCCTTTGATCGAGAGAAGAGCCGAACTGGGTAAGTCGTTTTTTTTTCCATCTCAACGATGTTGATTGTCAGAAAACTCTCGAATTTTTAGTGTTGATTTTGGCTATATCCTCATCAAAATTCTGAGCTTTATTCTTCTTTGTCTTGGAAGGAACTGAGAATTAATTTGGAGCAAAATTTTAGTGGAGTAACGACAACCTTGTAGCTTATAATATTTTTTGTCGTGTCAAACAATCAACACAGTCTTCGTTCTCTTGTTTTTAACAAAATTTGATTCCACATTTCTTTCCCTATTGTCTGTAAATGTAGATCGAACCTTAAATTATTTAGGATGACCAAGTTTATGACATACATGACTGTCCGGTTGGTTTGTCAAATTCTTAAATTCGGTATATAAGGTTTAGAGTGTCTTCATCTATATCTTTGGTTTTTGATTGAGTAAGCACCATCGTAATACCTTCTCAATATCCATTGGGCTGACTCTTCTGGGCTTATCATCCTTGACTGGACAATGCTTGTTCTTGGCCTGAGATTTTTATCAATATCCAGTGCTTCAGTTATTCTGAGCATTTTCTGTTGTCATCATCTTTCTTACTACCATCGAGCTTCACCGTTTTCCTAATTTGACTATCAATCAATTCATATAAACTGTAGGATGTGGTGTTCCAGATCTCCACCGGCAACAGGGTTTGCGATTCGGGCACCAATTCTCCTACTACAGCTGGTAATGTTTGAGGACTGAGAACAAGCAGAAACCGAAGAGGGTGGCGATGAAACAGAGAGTTTCTGCATCAGGAAGGCCTTTGGGTTCTGATGGCTCAGTTTTTTCTTACCGCATGGTTGTTGATTCTCGTAAGCATAACTATTCTCAAACTCGCTTGAATTATTTTGCACATTTTATTTTGTTCTTTGCTGAGTGGCCTGGTAAGGAAGAAGACAAAATGTTGGGTTTTCTTCCTAGTTGTTCGGTTAGGTTTCTTTGAATAATTGCGATGTAGATTTTGCGGACTTGAAAAAAGTAGGTTTCTTGATGTTTTTTTTCCCTCAATTAGCTGGTATCTAAATTGGGGATAGGGAATCAATTTGGTTTTTAATTTGGAATTGTCTTTGCTTTCTCGATTTTTGCTTGAATATTAGCGTACCAAAAGGTTGCTGCTGGGAAATCTCATCTCCATGCTCTAATTTTAATTCAGGTATGCGATAGTGTTCTGTTACTGAGGCCACTGGGGCTTCATTTCTTTGAATGTGATTTTCTTTACCGAATGAACTTTATAATGTCTTGAACAATTAGTGGGTAAGCATAAGTTTTTAGGGAAATTTCAAGTGTTTAGATTTCTTGATACGTATTTGAATCTCCTTTTGATGTGAAATATGTTAATATGAATAGTTTGGCATTTTGGTCATTCTTGGATAAGCCATATTCCAACCAAACTATTCCTCCGCAACAGTCTTCAATCTATAGTAGTTTTAATAAACTAGCGGAGTATATAAATGTGCTACTGTTTTAATAAATCTGCCTCATTGACAAAAGAGGCACCTGATGGACTTGTCATTTCATCTGCGGCCCTTGGTTTCATTTCATTGCTAGTAGGAAAATTAGGTTGACAATTACAAATTTCTCACTTTCTTAAGCTGTCATTTTAGTGTGTGTATATATATATTGTACTTTCTCATAGTTATTGTTTTGAAGGCCAAAGACAGGAGCCAAGTGAGTTTGTTAAAATTACATTGGGTTTTTTAATTTTGAACCCTAAAGTATGATTTTTTTAAACAAATCACCCTTAAAGTTTATTATTCATCGACCAAAACCTCAAAGTATCGTAAATAGACAATTTAAACTTGGAGGTACGGCCGGTCTGTCCGTCCTTTACGGAAAGGACAACGGGTCTAATTGGACTGGCTATTTTTCCTCCTCCTATTTAAGGAGCCCTCCTCTTTTTTGTTTTTTCAAATAACACCGAAAACTTTCAATACTCTCTCGACTATTTGCTTGTTCTGGCGATATTTCTCCGCGTTCACCAGCTAGTATGAAGTTTTTTTTTTTTTATTTTATCAAATTTTATTTATAATGTCATATTTGCATAACATATCAAATTTTGTTCTGCGTGAACTTGATAGTATTTTGCCATGAAATTTTGGAATGAAGATTGTCAGAGGAAGTTTGAGCAGGATTTGCAGAAATGCTCAATTAATTATTGCATGGATGTCGACTTTAGAAGTTGGGAGTCGTTGGAGTTCAAAGAGATGTTTGACAGTATCGGTCTACGCGGGGTCTATGCATTGAGTGGCAATAGCTGCGAGAGAATAGTTCGCTTGTTCTACGCGAACTTGACACCAATCGGGAGAAATGGAGTTTTGACTGATTTGAGGACGTACATCCTTGGTACGGAGCTTATGATACGTCTAGAGACGGTGAATGAAGAGCTGAGGTTTGATATGGAAGGGGCGGAACAATATTATCATGCTTCCAAAGACTGTCCTTTTTTCACATTACCCGAGGGAGTCGAGTTCCTACAGGAAATTCATAGAAATTCTAACATTGGGGTGTTTGTGAAGCCACGATCGAGAGATTTGAATGTTAGAGGTCGGGTTCTTCGTAAAATGTTAATCCACACCCTTCTGTCACAAGATGAACATCGAAATCTCGTGAGTTGCATTGACCTATATATCATGGAGAAGTTATGCAACATGAAGCCTTTTGACATTGACTTCTTGATTTTAAGTCACATGCGTGAGGTCGGGAGGATATCCAAGACGAATCTCCCGTATGGGGCATTGATTCTAAAGAAGCCAAAGTTAAAAGGTTTCCATTGCACAGCTTCTCCATTACATACAAGTCCATGCAGCTTACGAGATTTCGATGTCCATCTCGCGGCAGGAGGGTGTGGGTTAGCATCTTGCGAAGAACCCGATTTCTTGCATTCAAATCTCTCGATCGTAGCTTCACGAATATCCCAATGTTGGAATTTTTATGAATTCCTCGTAGGAACTCTACTCCCTCAGGCAATGTGAAAAAAATGCAGTGTTTGGAAGCATGATAATATTGTTCGCCCCTTCCATGGCAAACCCCAGCACTTCATTCACCGTCTCTGGACGTATCATAAGCTCTGTACCAATGATGTACGTCTTCAAACCAGTCAAAACTCCATTTCTCCCGGTTGCTGTCAAGTTCGCGTAGAATAAGCGAACTATTCTCTCGCAGCTATCGCCACTCAATGCATAGACCCCGCGTAGGCCGATACTGTCAAACATCTCTTTGATCTCCAAAGACTCCCAACCTCTAAAGTCGACATTCATGCAATAATTAATTGAGCGTTTCCGCAAATCCTGCTCATACTTCCTCTGGCAATCTTCATTCCAAAATTCCATGGCAAGATACTGTCAAGTTCACGTATAACAAAATTTGATATGTTATGCAAATATAACATTATAAATAAAAAAACTTCATGCCTAGCCGGTGAACGCGGAGAGATATCGCCGGAGCAAACAAATTTAGAGAGAGTATTGAAAGTTTTCGGTGTGATTTGAAAAAAAAAAAGGAGAGCTCCTTAAATAGGAGGAGGAAGGATGGCCGGTCGTCCTTTCTGTAGAGGACGGTCAGACCGGCCGTACCTCTAGATTTAAATTGCCTATTCACGATACTTTGAGGTTTTGGTCAATGAATAGTAAATTTTAAGGGTTTTAAAAAAAAAAAAAAACTTTTAAAAAAACTCATACTTTAGAGATTAAAATAAATAAAAAACCCAATTATATTTGGTTACATCATCTGGAGCTCCTCTTCGTCTTCGTTTTGCTAGTATTGCTGGCAACAACTATATAGTTGAGGTAAGAAATTGATTTTTAAATAAGAGCATCTAATTAACTGAAAGATTCATCAAGGACTTATCCTATCCAGACCAAATATATTAGGGGTCTTAGAACAAGTTCTTTATTTTTGTAAGTTTCATCGTACACATCTTGATTTGATAGTTTCTAGAGATTTTTTCATTTTAAACAGAAAACAGCAACAGTGGTGGAATAAATGGTTTATGAGTTCCAGAACACATTATAGAAGAAGACACGCTATTCTCATAAAACCCAGAAAACAATCTTCATTAATTGACACAATTGGGAGGTCCGATTCTCCCCTAAACAGTCCTTCCAATGATTCCCTACTTGTGAAGATGAAATTTCAAATCGGCCAATGTTGATCTACATTAGCATAAATTGCTGAACCTTTTTCAAAAGGTATATCAATGGAGAGGGATCCCTGCCCATGTACGATCTTGAATGGCGCTGTGGAATGACGTATTATACCAATACTCTGACCATGGAAGTCATTTTGTACATTGTCGTGGTTTAGTTGATGTGAAACATCACAATTAAGTTTCCACCCATCTATTGACCTCCGATTGGCCGTCTGTTTGAGGATGGTAAGCACTACTATGTCGTTGTAATTTGAACAATTCTTTCCAAAAGACACTAGTAAAAACTGTCTCAATCAGATATAATAAATTTTGGTATACCATGCAGTCGAACAATAGAATTAACGAAATTGCTGCAATAGTTGTGGTGGCCGAAAACATGTGCTTTAGAACTTATTCTTTCAACTAAGACCAAAACTGTGTCCCATCCCTCAGAAACCGAAAAACATTCCGTGAAATCCATGTAAAGATCTTCCCAATTTGTTTTGGAAAGGGTAATGGTTGCAAGAGCCCTGCCAGTGATGGTGTGGAATATTTGTTCTGACGGTTGGAGAAAATCAACTGCATGTCTTCTCATCCCATCCTAAAGAAATTGATCTGCCACTCTTTGGAAAATTTTCAAGAAACCGGAATGTCCCCTGATTTCTTTCATGACATTCCTTAATTACTTTGGTAACTAATGGGGATTGACTAGTAAGACCATCTTCCCATGATGTAACAGATGGCCTTGAACTATAGAATAACATGGGAACCTGTGGAATCAATATTAAGGTTGGAAACAATGGAAGATAATGTGGCATCATGAAAAACACAATCATCCACATCATTTAATTCCAAGACATGGGAGACAATTATTGCCAAGAAAGTCGGAAGCCGTAGGTAGTTTAGACAAGGTATCTGCCGAAGTTACAAGTCGCTGCTCAAGAACGAATTAAGGCTGTGTTGGTCAGTTTTAACTAAAAATTTACGGCCAAGTAAATAATGCCTCCATTTTTTGGACGGCCATGACAATAACCATCAATTCGAGCTCATAAACTGATTTTAATCTTGCTTTGGGCTCAGAGACTGACTAAAATAGACCACAGGGTGCTGTTGGTGCATTAACACCGCCCCTAAGCCTTGTCCCGAAGCATCTGCCTCTAAAATAGAAGGCTCAGAGAAATCAGGAAGAGCTAAAACCAGTGTAGAAGACATTGCTGTTTTTGAACTGTAAAGGATATGTCAGTGGCTTGATTTCATCCAAAGTTATCTTTCTGAAGTTGATCTGTCAATGGTTTAGCAAGAACCCCATAATTATGTGCAAAATGTCTATAATATTCCGTCAACTGAAGAAAACCATGTAATTCCTTCAAAACCATGTAATTCCTTCAACGTGCGAGGTTGATTGTAACATGGCATGGATCTTATCCAAATCGTCCAAAACGCCATAATCAGATATGATATGGCCCAAATAGGAAATACAAAACATGCTGAACGGGGTGGCAAGGGTCCTGTAGTGTCTTACTGTTAAGCAAAATATCATCCAAAGAGACTAAGAAAATATCGTTCACGTGAGTATGAAAAGTCGATGGCGCATTCATAAGGCCAAATGGCATAACAATGAACTCATAATGGTCTTCAAGCGTGCGGAAAGCTGATTTTGAAATATCTTGCGATCTCACTCAGATTTGGTATCCCAATCTCAAGTCCAATTTAGAAAATAACCAAGCTCCATGGAGTTCATCGAGAAGCTCATCAATGACCAAGATTGGAAAATATCACCCCGAATGGTGGTCATCCTTCAGGTACCGGGCTGTTGCTCTGATATTAGAATGTTAAGAACAAATTAACCCAAATAAACTACCATAACAGATTATAGAAGAAGGCTCAATGTATTCTCATAAAACCCAGAAAACGATTTTCATTAACGGACACAATTGGGAGGTCCTATTCTCCCTTAAACTTCCAACCAATAATTCCCTACTTCTACAGTTTGCCTTTTCTCTTTTATATTTCCACTATTCTCACATATTTCCTGCCACTTAGGCTAACCATCTTCTTACACTTAGGCCACTTAGGCTACACTTTGGCCTCCTAGCATAAAAATAACTAATTGGAGGTCGATTGAATTAGTTTTGTATAGGCAAGAAGAAATTTATAGGAAGTTCTTAAGTATCACTTTCATCCCTTTTTTTGATGGTTTTATATTGTTTAAAAGTTTTACAAAGTTCTAATCATATGTTAAAAATCGTGGTCTTGTGTAGTATCTATCTTGTTGTAGCTTAAACTTGTTTACTATTGTTACATGAAAGTTCTCATGCGCCTTGAGTTTCTCTTCATCCGATTCTTACAATTCTTTGTTTTAACACTTATTAGGCTATTCAAGATTTAAGTAGCTTGTTTACGATGAAGGTTGAACTCCTCAAGACCTCTCGGTTTGTCGTTGGTCAGTTTTCTATTTCTTTCGGCTTTGTTCATTTTGGCGCATTTTACCTTTTTAGTTGATACCAATCATAATGTTGGCGTTTTAATTGGAAGACGGTTGTTTGACAATCTTTTTACAGGAGTTGTTTGTCATACAATCATAATTATCACAGTAAGTTCTCTTATCCGCAACATGTCTCCTCCAAGACGATCTTTTTAGTCAGTCCGGGATTGATGTCACGAGAGAGAAGAGTTTCCAATTTTATTGCTTCGAATATTATACAAAAAGATGGGTAGATTTGTTGGTTTTCATGGTAATAATATTGGAAAAAAAGGGGGAAAAATGTTTTTGTCAAGATGATCAAAGACCTTTTTATTTCAATTTATCTATCTATTTTTATCGTTTAATTCATACTTTGTGACATGACAACCATTACTGAGTGTAAGAAATAATAAATTTTAATTATTTGTGATTTATCATATTAACTTTATTAATTAATAATTATCACGTCATCGAAAAAAATTGTCTTTCTTACAGACCAAATTTATTTGTTTTGCTCTAATTTATTTATTTAAGGTGGATTTATTATAGATTATAAATAATTAAATAATATAGTGTTATTTAGATAAACTAACGGCAATTCAAAAACTAAGTTAAAGAGAGTCATTATTTTTTGAAAATAGTAGAAAAAAATTATTTTAGAGAAATAAATGAAATTTTGTGTTATTTTTGTGAATAATTTCTTTAAAAGTTGTTGGTTAAAAGTTCCTTCTAGCGTAAGCGTGTTGAGTTTAGTTGAAAATATAACAAAATTAAAAAAAGAAATAGGCTAAATCGATAAAGCTTACAAATCTTACTTTAGGAGGGGAATAACATCTAGAAACGAATGTTAATACATGTATGTTATGGATCAAAAGGTCAAATCCACTCTACAATGAGAAAAATAATAAGTAGCTGATCCGAGAGGATGATCAATCACACTTGAACTAAAACATATGCGTAATGACGGACATTGATAATTGTGTTTATCCCACATCGTCTATTGGATGAGCTTTTGATTTGTATATATGTGAGGGAGATTCCCTCTCCCCTTAACCTAGTTTTTAGTGATGAGTTCTACCATCTTATATGTGTTAACATGGTATCAGAGTTTGGTATCAGAGACGATAGTGGAAATTGGACCCGATCCAGACAGGCTATGCGTGAGGACGGGTATTGATAATTGTTTTTGTCTCATATTGTCTATTGGATGCGTCTTTGATTTGTATAGATGTGAAGAAGATTCTCTCTCTTTTTGAGTTAGCTTTTGGAGATGAGTTTTATCCTTTTACACGTGTTAATAATAAGAAGGTAAAATTAAAGTGCAGAATTAAAAGATATTATTAAACCATCCTCGAAATTAAATAAATGCAAATACTCGAGTAAAATTACATGGATTAGGTAACAATGGTCGCATGATCAATTAAACTAAAGAAATTATCTTAATATAACTACTGCTATGTTTTCTCAAAAAATAAATGTCTTCAATTTAGTTGGTCTCTCAAGATAATTTCTTTGATTTTGAAAAGTAACTTCTGGCCTTGCTACACAAATTATACCTAATCCAGAAAGAACCAATGAAAACTACAGTTACTAACCTTTCCTTTCTCATTATCATTAGGTTCTAAACCAGTCTAATTAACTCTCGATGAAAATGAGGTTTCTCAAGATAAGTTTCCTCTCTCTCTCTCTCTCTCTCTCTCTCTCTCATACTCCTTTCTTAAAATTATAGTATAATATGAAGTTCAACTAATGTGGTTGCCTGATTAAGAAGTTGATCGTAGTATTGTCTAATTTTCTACACATATTACGTTTAATGACAAAGCACCAATATATGTTCCCATCAATAACAAAATACACATTTACAATATGCAAACAACCATTACTCTCACTCTGACCTTCCCATTCTCACATCTTTTACTTCTAAATTTCAGCCTTGCCTATCCGAATTAACCCGAGAACACCACTCCCCTTACGATATTGCCACTTTCATTAGGCAATATGAATCGATCTTAACCATGAAGGACAGCGTAACGATTGATGAGTGCTAAAGCATTACTTGTGAGTTGCGCAACAGTAACTATTTGACTTCTCACCGTCGTCTTCAAGTTTCCGTTCATGTCGGCACCACCAAACCCATCAGTGCAAGTCGTCTCGTCAGTCAAAGCGGCACTTACCCACGTTTGTACATTGCTCATGACGAGTTGAAAATCCGAGTTCTTGAGGTTGTTCAACTCCATTACCTGTTAATAAAATATAAATGATTAAGTTATCTTCAATTCACTAGATTAATCTTTTGAAATTGTTGGTAATTTGTCATATTATCAGAGACAAAGGTCTCTCATCGGCAAAGTAAAAACTCAATCCCATTAAAAAAAAATTCACATGTAAGAACCAATAAAAAAATTGGCCGGAATGTTAAAAAAATATAAACGATTAAATTATTCTCAACCAACTAGCTTAATCTTTTGAGATTGTTAGTAATTTGTCATTACCGACTGGTTAATTTGATCCACTGCGTCACTGAGCTCTTCCATGCAATCACTCATTGCGGCAGCTTCTCTCGGCGTCATTCTAGAGATCTTCAAGAGCCTTGTAATAGCTAACGATGTTGATTTTGCCGATGAGAGAGAAACGTCAAGAGCTGTAGTTGCTAGAAGTTGGGGGTTGGTTTGGATAGAATTTGCGTGGACTGAGAGAGAAGTATAACAGAGACTAGGGTAAGTTGTTGAACTGCAGGAAGACTTTATGAAATCTGTGCTCGTTCCTCCACCTTGGCTTGCTGCTTGAGCTAAGCAACTAAACGCTAGTAGAATGAAAGCACATGCAAAAGCTTGACCACAGAATGAATTCTCCATCTCTCTCTACTTTCTCTCTCTTGATTAGAAGAATGGGGTGGGATGAAGAAGATCAATGGGGGTTTATCTATTTATAGAGCATAAAGAATACACGCATAGACCTTCTTGAACGGTTTAGATTAGACCAAATTTCAAGCGTTAAAAAGAAAATAATTTGATGGATCTTACACTCCTATGATTCCAAAATCAACTAATTGAGCTACATCATGTGGCTAAAAACTAGGTATTAATTTAGTGCTATGAAAAGTAAATTTTTTTTTTTTAAATAAACGTTTTCTATGTTTGTATTAAATTTTATTTTTAGATCGTGTAAATTTTCTATATTTTGCGTTAGAAAACAAACGATTTTTTTTCATATTTTCCACGTAATATTGTTGCCAAAAAGATTAGAACGCTTGATATCTAAAATATCACGATGTTTTAAAATATCTTGGAAGGATATTTTTTGGTCGTATCATTAATGCGACTAACACCAAAAATGTCATATACTCGCGCTCTAATAATACGTGACACTAATTTAATTAAGACATGAGTTATATTACATGATTTGTCTTGAAAGTCAAAATAGGAGGACCTCAAATAATACCTAAAAAAAGGGAGAAATAAATAAAAGAAACATTGTATTATGTATGAATTATGATATGAATAGACTAATTATAATCCAAAAATTCAAGAAAAAATAGAGTACCATCAATGGCCATTTGAACATGTCATCTTGCATCAACTTCAATAAATTAAATAATAGAATGATTTTAGGCAACAAAATTAGAGAAATAGTACATAAATTAGTTGAAGATACAAACCATGTGAGTTAATCTTTCAAAATATCTAAATTAGGATAGATCTGACTGCTAAGAGCGTCAGCCTACAAAATGAATAAAAGAAATAAAATATCATAATGTATAATTCTCATGAATACCGACATCAAATTTATAAAAAAAGAACAAAAATTAATGAACACGCGCGCACGCACATATACTCGCTGTTTTTTAATATGTTTTCAAAAACTGATTATTCGAATGCAATCATGCAAATCTCTTCGTCCAAGTTCGAGTCCAATTATCATCAACAAAAAAAATGGAGGTCCAAATTATAAAATAAGATTAAATTTTAGGATACAAAAGTGGGTTTTGATGTCTTTTCAAAAACTGATTTTTTGAATGCAACCATTGAAATCTCAACGTCCAAGTTGGTCAAGTTGAGTCCAATTATCATCAACACAAAATGGAGGTCCAAAATAAGATTAAATTTTAGGAAACAAAAGTTGGTTTTGTTATCTTTTCAAAAACTGATTCTTTGAATGCAACCAACCAAATCTCAACGTCCAAGTTGGTCAAGTTGAGTCCAATTATCATCGACACAAAATGGAGGTCCAAATTATAAAATAAGATTAAATCTTAGGAAAATAATACAATAATATAGTAACATATTAAATTTCACGTGTTTACAGTGTAAGACCATCTGGCCCAACCCTCTAGGATCTGCGGAGTTTTAACCCACCTCCGGCTCCAACCGGGTCGTAGCCTATGAGGATCCGCGGAGCATGGGTGGTCTCACTCACGAACTTCTCCCTCCCTGTAGGGAGTTTTTGCCTTCCTCCCCACTTGAACCCAAGATCTCAGGGATTAGTACCCAAGGCTACAAGTGAGGAGTACCACTTGAGTTTTTGCCTTCCTCCCTACAGGGAGGGAGAAGTTCGTGAGTGGGACCACCCATGCTCTGCGGATCCTCAAAGGCTACGGCCCGGTTGGGGCCGGAAGGGGGTTAAAACTCCGCGGATCTCAGAGGGTTGGGTCGGAGGGTCTTACATACAGTTTCAAATAATCCGTGAAAACAACGTTATTTTCTATTGAAAATAAATAAAATTATTTAGGTCAATTACATAATAAGTGAAGGGACCCCATTGTTCTACAAGATATAAAAGTCTTTATATGCATAATAATTGGGCAATAAAATGACATTATTTAATTAAATTTAACTATTTAAAACAAAGTGTAAGAATTTAGAAATATATAAATAAAAATTTTATTTAGAATAAATTTACATTTCTTCTTATTATTATTATTTTTTTTTTTTTGCAATAAAAAAGAAAAATCAATCCAATAGCTAGTAGTTTCTAAGTCATGTCTTAATTATTTCATAATCACTAAATGTCAAGTTTTCTTGATGCATGTACTTGAAATGTCTTATTTTCTCCAACAAACATGTTCAATCTCTTAATTTCATATAAATTATGTCATAAAAATATTGCATCCCCGCAATTTTCTGAAGTTTTTGCGATATTTTAAGACTCCAATTTCATATGTCACACGAGAGACGACAGCGTTGCTATGTTCTGAAAACATGACACCTAAAATTAATCTAGGGTTGTATACATGTCACTCTAACTCACATAATTTATCCATCTCCTTTAGATATCTAAATAAAATACTATATGTTCAGAATTCTCGTAGTTTAATAATTCCTGGAATGGACAGTGTTTCAAATTTCATTTTTTAATTCTTTTTGTGAGAATCTCTCCACATGACTACACCTCTCTCTCTCCTTACATAGCTTTCACTTGCTATTTCTGTAGGCCATTTGATTTGTATTGACTTATAATCTACTAACTCTACCTTTAATATGATCTTGGATTTTAGTGGCCTAGTAATAAAAATTATATTTTAGTAAAAGCACACAATAAAGTTTATATTTATCAATTCTCATGACAAACCCTATCTTATTTTATTTATGGTAAACAAAACGACAGTGAATTGCAACTTTTTATAGAAATAAGCAACCGATATTATGGTAGTCTGCTTGTGAAGGCAATGACGACCCAAGATTATGTTGATTGTAAGGGTCCAGTCCATACAAGTGGAGGTGCACAATCTCACATATCTTGGAAGAGTGAAAATTGAATTTTTTAAAAGTAGAGTTCCCCTTCCTACCTAGTATAACGTGTTTTAGGCTAACCCTAAGAACAAGTCTACGAGTTCTGGAGTAAAGCAAACAATATTATATTTGGAGCACCAGGGGACTCCACAAATACTCGAAACTTTTTCTATCGAATTAGATCATTAGTAGGGGTGTGCAAACCGAACCGGAACCGGTGAACCAAACCGGAACCGGTGAATTAGGTTCGGTTTTCGGTTTGGATCGGCCAAAACCGATCAAAACCGAACCGAACCTTAACTAAAAAACAAAATCAAAATTGAAGAGTGAAGCCAGAAGCCCTAAATCGTCGGGTCTTCAGTCTTCACTCTTCACTTCACTCTTCATCTCAGAATCTCTCCTCCAGAGACGACACACCGCACACGCTGTCGCAGACGAAGGCCATCCGGCGACGGCGAGGCGACGACGACAGACACAGCAGACGACGACAGCTCACAGGTGACGACGACAGCTCACAACAGCAGCACCGATCAGGCTTCAGAGTAACCGGGTATGTTCTATTCTTTCATTCGTTGCTTGATTTTGTGTTTGACAGGCTTCAAAATCAATGATTTTGCTCTCTGAACTGTGAAGTGTGAACAAACGACAGAGAGCAAAACTTGTGTTGATTTTGCTCTCTGTCATTTGTTCACAGAGAGCAAAAATTGTTTTTGCTCTCTGTAAAAACACGACAGAGAGCAAAATCAGCTCTCTGTCGTGTTTTAATAGAGAGCAAAAACACGACAGAGAGCAAATTTGCTCTCTGTCGTGTGTTCACAGAGAGCAAAAATTATTTTTGTAAAGAGTTATCAGTTCATTAAAACTCAGAATGACAAATTTTCCCACTAGAATTTTCACATAAATTCTTTGTATCCTTCTTCTCTTTCATCTCGCCGTTTTCATTTCGAAGTTACATATTGTTTGCAGGTCGCGTCTTCTAGGATGTAGATGTTGAATTTTCCCTGTCATCTTAACAGAGATTAGTTGATGGCGTGGAATTCTGTTGATTATTTCTTAATCCTGTAGAAATGTTTAATCTATCAGCATTTTTTTTTTTTAAATTTCCTTAGTTTTTGTTGTTATTTTCATTTCTTTACTTTCTCCTTGTATATCAGAGAACTGCATCACAAGAGGAGGAGTTGGAATTGCTTTTTGCTGGTCTCTCTCTGTGAATCAATTGGCTTCAACGATGGTTCGTCTAACTGAATTCATATTTGGATGCTCCTTGGAATTATTTTACGAGGTCAAACCTTCATTTTTGTAAAGATTATTGCATATTATCCGGTAATCTTAGTTACACCACTCATAGAATAAATTGATTTATTGTTATTTTGATTTTTCACTTTACTTTTCGTTTTTTATTCTTCTAATACATTTTTATTTATTTATATTTGACTATATATCTAATTGTTTTTTATCTCACCCACTTTAAATTTTAATTTTTTTTTTATTTTTTGGAAAATAAGTTGTAAAACCGAAACCGAACAGAAAGTTTAGGTTCGGTTTAGGTTCGGTTTTGGTATGCTGCAAAACCGGTTTCAATTTTGTAAGTCTGAAACCGAAACCGATCGGTTCGGTTCGGTTTCTCTCCAAAACCGAACCGAAACCGGTTTTGCACACCCCTAATCATTAGAGTGAGCAAACTCTTTGAAAATTGTTAAATTGTCACAACAAATGCACCCACATCTCTTTCCTTTTTGAAATCTTTATTCATTATTGGATTGAGTTGCATTGGTGTTCTATTGTGGGCTTATCATCATTTTCCATCAGAATTTTATGCATACAAATAAAAGTACTAATCCCATATAGATTTGTTAGAGACCATCCTAATATTTGTTTATCTTCTCTCAATTCTTTTAATAGTTTTTCTTATGTTCTTTATTAAGAGATGCAGGTCTAATCATTGCTAAGAGGGAGGATTTTTCAGAATATGTATAAATGTATATTGCAAATGATCTGTAAGTGGTTTTAAATTTTAATTCGAACATTGGAAGTTCTACAATTGATTGTTTTATTGGAATATCCTCGTTGGCTGGAAGCTTTAAAGTTCTGAATATTTCATTCTACAAAAGCGTGGAGAAGCGTCTAGCAAATATAAGTACTCAGACAAAATAGAGATTTTTCTCACTAAAAGAATTAATCAGGTAGTATTCCAAATGGTATTTCAGATGATCCACTACGAAGGCATCATCCGTGCATACTAATTACTAATTACATATGCAGGTGTTGTGCAAAACTAACACCACACAAGTGCACGTACTGCAATCAATTAATATATATAAGTAGAGTATCGATCACACGAGGATAAAATTATTATAATTTAAATCTAAGTAAAACAAATTTAATTAAATATAAAATTTAATTGAGAGATAACTAAACAATTAAAACAAAGCACTAACAAATCAGATAAGAAATCAAGAGACCAGAACATGATTTCTTAATAGGAATTTAGTAACGATGTTGTAGCAATGTTACAACAAAACTGTTTAGATGACCTAAAATCGTCTCTTTTGTCAAACTTCACTGGAGGCGCTTGACTAATTTTTACAATATTTTTATCGGGTTGTGATAAACAAATATCATAAAGAATTCATTGAGTTACCATTTTAATCGGTCATCTGGTTCAAATAAGAAAAATGTAAATATTTGAAATTAACAACATAACATGTTTGAAATTAATATTCTCACACAATTTTAATTCCTATTTACCATTGAGTATAATAAGAACTCAAATATTCATTCATGTCTTCCGAATACTGAATAAAATTAATCATAAAAAATATATTGAATTATCTAAATAAGTTCATGCAACAAATCATATTTACATAATTGAATACTCTCTCCTCCTAACCACTCAAAATTTAGTCCATGAAAGAAGAAAAGATAATCATATTAATCATAACAGCATCACATTGAAAATAGAAAAAATAATGATAATCTTCTGTGCGATGTAATGTTGAATACGATGCTGCAACAATTTTACGTTCTTGTTTTCCTTTCTTCTTTTGACTTTCTTATTTTTCATTTTTATTTCCTTAAAAACTCTTTTTTGTCCATAGCATCATTCTCTCTCTCTATTCAAACTTGAATTCCAAAATCCGAAACTATATTTCTCTCTCTTCTCATTTAAATCTTCAGCTTCCATATATCTTCTCCATTCATTTAACAACATCTTCTTCTCTCTCATCTTTAAAATATTCCCTTTGTTTCCAAGTTTCCTTTCGTTGCATTGACTTTCCATATCTACATAAATATGTTTTTCACATAAAAATTAATTAAAACAGATTTTCTTTATAAAGAAAATTCATATTAAATGTTAGAAAATTCTCATTTTCTAACATTAATTAGTATCCTATCCACAACTAAGAAATGTTTTCCTAATATGAATGGAATTTTCAAGTTTATTCCATATCAATTGCAATAAAATTTGCTGGAAAAATAGACTTATCAAATTTAACGTAAACGTGTTCAACAATTTATTTATGATATGTAAGGGTTCTATCAGCTAGTTGTAGGTCAAGATTCATTAGTTTGGCCTCTTTTAAAGTCAATTTTTGATATGTAGGTAAATGCATCATATTTATAGAAATGCATGTTCACTACATGCATTATACACTTATGGTATTCAGAGAAATGCATGGTATCATTATCATATAAAACATGAGAATGAATGAAAATGAGTGATAGTTTGACTTGTCACGAGTACTGTGGTTATGAGGACTAATCATGCAGGTGTTTTACATGATTAGGTGGTATCTCTTGGACATTCGACATTAGATAAATGTCTAGAAATGTATGATTACTCATGAGTACTAACCAATGTATACACTTCTGGTATTCGGAGAAATGAATGGTATTATTAACATATAAAACATGGGAATGTATGAACATGAGTGATAGATTGACTAGCATGAGTACTGAGGTTATGAGGGACTAATCATGTAGGCATTTTACATGATTAGGTGGTATATCTTGGACATTAGATAAAATGTCTAGAAATGTATGATCACACGTGAGTACTAACTAATGCATAATTGATATGCCTAAGAAAATAATAATTATAAGATTAATATTAAATATTATGCAGAACAAAAAGGTTAATAAATATATTTGTTATTGATCTCATTATTTTTATTAACCTTTTAGTTCTCCATAATATTTAATCTTATTCTATTCACTTTCTTTTGTGTGTGTTCGTGTCTTTAAAAAAGCTTATCATGTCGTCCATTCGTACTTTCAGGTTTTGGTGGCAGCAACTAAGTAATAAAGTAATGGTCAACTAAGTAATAAAGTAATGGTCAGATGATGTTGTGAGTTTTGAGCTTAACACAACAAAAGTCTAGATTTGTAAGGAGACTCGTGTTATATTTATGTGGATGTAAGGTTTTATATTATTGTGATCTCATATGTTGTTTGTTATGGTGTTTGGTTTACTTTCTAACATATTTAATTTTTACAAGTACATGAGTTTCGAATGACCAATTTGCATCTGGGCATGATAGAACCTACTTTAGGACACTAGGTGAACTCAAGTGATTGTGGTGTTCTTGCTAGATTGCACGTACTGAACGTGCAATCACTCTCCTTTCCACTTTGGGAATTCACAAGTCACGATCTAAGCGAGTGTGCAATGACAATACTTAGCATTTAATTTAAGGCCCATAATCTTAAATTTATAACTAGTGGATTAGTTTAAGTTCGGTTCATAATAAAACTTACTTGACACTTAGTGTTTACGTAATCAGATCTCACACTAATTATATGTTAAATATTATCTTTATTTCATCACGTAATTAAGTTTGACCTTATGATTATTATTGACATATAGTTATAATTAAATATATAAGCCTACAATAATTGTCAAATAAATTTAGCATGAAAACGGGTCGTAATGCTTTTATATTGAATTCCACATCAATTAATGTCAATAATTCCATGGAAAATAAGATTTTCATATAGATTTTCATATATGAGTTTACTTCACCCCTCACCCTTTAAATGACAATGTCTTTTGAGGACGTAACTAGAGAGGTTCTAACTAGCAATATCAAGAGTGAGCTTTATGATTTGGAGTTTGCTTTATTTCTTTTCAAATTTCGTTTTGTTAAGTAACGTTATGTTTACATTCAAATTTTTCACTCTGATCTTATACACTGATACGATGTCTACGTGTTATTGATTCATTTATTCATGTAATCTATTATTTTAAATATTGATATTTTTATCGTAATAATTCTACTATTGAGTGAAAGACAAGTTTCGCATAATGGTATAAAATTAGAGTCTAAGCATAGCAGCACTGTGCTTTATTTGGTAATGGTTTGTTTTATTTCTTTCGTTTGAACGTGTATACACAATTTAATGAAGATTAAATTTGTAATAGAAAGGCACGTAATTAAACTCAAACTAAAACTAGTCTAATGCAGTCTTTTTTTATTTTTCTTATTTTTATCCTAAAAAATTTACAAATGACCTAGTTAGGTCATTGATCAAAAGCTAGCTTTCAAAATACTCTTTCATTTCTTTTGAAAAAAAATCAATTTATTTAGAGTAATAAGACTATTTCAATTACAATACTCATGAAGAAAAATCTTAATAAATGCAAAAAAAAAAAAAGGAAAAAAAAAAAGACGTCTTTCACTGAATCAAAATTCCCCGATGGAGGGATTATGGTATTTATACATCCAACACTTAATTAAAATGTCAGAATTTATCTTCTAAAAAAAATTTAGAACGAATTGATAGTAAATTGTAAGATTTTGTGATAATATAATGAGACAATGCAAAGTCATAGTTGTTCAACTCAAGAGACAGTACAACTCTTGAGCCTACATCCAATTTGAAAGGCTATCACTTTTATTAAGATGATAATATACAATCTAGCGTATGAATGCAGCAGTGATCAAATGAACGTGAATGACAGTAGGAGTTTTTAATGCACCAACAGAAGCTTAAACATTTGCGATCAACATGACATGAGACACATCTTCCCAATCCTTGAATTGGATCTCTCGAAACACTCCCATCGTAGACCCAGCTAGAGCATAGAGAGTAAAGGGAGAGAAGAGGTCATCATCGTACTCGCGAAAAAATTTGAAAAATTAAGATCAGTTCAGTGATGTCACACAAGGATCCTTGTGTGACACCGATTTTAAAGTAACGATGAACGATATAAAAAGTGCGGAAATAAATGACACAAGAGGTTGGTAACGCAGTTCGGCAACCAGCCTACGTCTGCGGGGCCACGCCCAGATATAAAAACTTTTCTTTGAGTTAACAAAGTTACAAGAAAAACTCGGACTTATACAAATAAAGACTCCCTCTTATCTTTGTCGCCGCCTCTAGTTAACTTCCTCAACGAAACAGTTTTTGCGAGATCCCCTCGACTTTAGAACGACCTCTCCCGAGATCTAGATAACAACAAGATCCCCTCGTTGTTGGTTCCTCCCGAAACCCGTGTTATGGCAAGATCCCATCGCCCACGATCACGAACGACAAGCTCCCCTTGTCTAAGAAACAGAACTCCTCACGAGTTCGGATGCTGTCTCCTCCCGAGACAGAGCTTCAATGAAGAACAATGAATATTGCCTCCTGGGACACCTCCTGGACACCAGATCGAAGTCTTCGGATGCAACACACAGCACACTCAGTAGAACAATGAAATCCACAGATTATGTCGAGTGGGCAAAACAAATCACAAACCCATACGCAGAAACGTAGGGCGTGAAAGAAAACCGACGGCTCGGAAAAAGGAAGAAAACCTCCACACACGTAAAACAAAACTCCGTCGTCAATCTACTCTCTCAAAACCGAGAGCCTTAAATAGCCTTGGTAACTTTCATATCTTCAATTCGTTCAGTTACCAAATCGAAATTCAAATCGCATAGAATAAGGAAACCGAATCTGTTGTGTGACATCACATGCGACACTTAAGGAAAGTTTCTATAACTACTCGGATATTTGCCCAAAAATTCAGGAAAGCATCTCATTAATCATGGGAACTCAGAGCCCAGCAAATCGTGCCAAATCTATAGCAAATCGGCTTTCCAAATAAAACTTTTCCAAAAATCAAGTGCATATACCTTATTCAATATCTTTCCAAATAATGTTGTTTCCTTATTTTTCTCTTCCATAGAATCATAATTATTACTTCTATAATATCTTCACATAATCGATTGGGCTATTTCTTGATTGCCAAGTCATAAATCACCACTTGAACAATAATGAATAAAATATTATTTTTATAATAAATTGCCAAAAAATCAAATGCCAACACTTATGCAAATCTTTGCATTTACAATCTCCCCCTTTGGCATTTTTTGGCAAAATCAATATAATCAATAATTTCAATAACTCCCCCTGAATTTTCTCCCCCTGGATTGATGGCTTCAAAACATCATCAAAATACTCCCCCAAAATTACCAAAATACTCCCCCTTTTTGCCATAAAAAGACAAATATATATATAAGGGAATAATAACTACTATAACAGCAACATAATCACCAAATAAACACCATAAACACCAAATAATCATCATAGGGAGATAGCCAAAATCAAGAATATATAATATTCAGATACGCACCAGAATCTCCATATATAAGAGAGGGAAATAGGAGAGCTAACCGTGTATTCTTGCCGTCTTCATGTGTCATAATTTGGTCAAATAAAATAAAAAAATATTGAATTTTCGATTTCGACAGCAAAGCCGCTATAATCCTTTTAACACCAGTTCCATGAGAAGTCGGCATCTAGAATTTCATACTTATCCGTAAGTTGTGAAGCTGGAAAATCTTTTCCATGGGGTAATATGCATCTGACACCCCCAGTGACACCGATTAAAAACGCCTGACTTTACAACAATTTGGTCTCCTTAACCTGTTCCTTCTCATTAGCAACTTTCTTTCTCTCAAAAATATCACCAGCAGTATAACATTCATGAACGCTCCAGGGTAAGCATATATAATCATAGTAGAGTATAGTATTCACCAAAAGATATATCCACAGAGCCAATATAGTCAGAAATATCATATCTAGATCCAGATAGAGTAATTAACGAGTACCATAAGCACCACAGAAAATATTCAGAGAACAACCATATTGCTGAAATAGTCCAATGTTAAGCACTATCTTGCCCACCTGCTGGAACATCCTCAGGAACACCATTCAAAAATTAACCCGATCACTTGCCAAAAGCTTGTAGCTATTCCTGATCTCCTCCATAAACAGCATAATGAATCTTTGAATAATAATTCAAATCTTTGCAAGTTGGGAAATAAACCCAATATAATAATGATGCTCCAAACTTCATTAAAATAGACTTCCAATATTTCATGAGAATAGTCAGAATTTTGCAAGTCGCATACGGTGTTGCTCCACATAATATCAGAATATCCAGAATGATTACTTTCAGCAGAGGATGAGCAATACCCAATAGATTGCCAAAAATAAAACAAACGCCTAATGCAAGTGGCGATTTTTTTTTTTTTTTTAAATAAATAAATGCAATAATCAGCTTACATAACACAAAGGCCTAGGGCAGACCTCAGTTCTTCAAATCTCACACCATCCAACGCTTTGGTAAAAATATCGGCAATTTGCTTTTCGGTCACCATATGCTCCAAATTAATAATTTTGTCCTCCACTAAAGATCGAATAAAATGATGTCGTATGTCAATATGTTTTGTCCGTGAATGCTGCACAGGATTTTTCGAAATATTGATAGCGCTCAAATTATCACAATAAAGGGTCATGACACCCTGTGTGACACCATAGTCTTTCATCATTTGTTTCATCCACAAAAGCTGCGTACAGCTGCTACCTGCTGCTATATACTCTGCCTCAGCTGTAGATAGAGAAATAGAATTCTGTTTTTTGCTAAACCAAGACACCAAGTTGTGTCCAACATAAAAACATCCACCCGAAGTGCTTTTTCGGTCATCGGAACTTCCTGCCCAGTCAGCATCACAATAACCCACCAGATTTGCATTAGAATCAAAAGAATACCAGATGCCATAATCAGTTGTTCCACTGACATATTTTAGAATTCGTTTTACCGATACTAGATGTGACTCCTTCGGATTTGATTGAAATCGAGCGCATAAACCCACGCTATAGCAAATATCTGGTCGGCTGGCAGTAAGATATAATAGGCTTCCAATCATGCTTCTATATAACGTGAATCAACAGCAACTCCCTTTTCATCTTTAGAGATTTCTCGTGTGTTCCAAGGGGTGTTCTACTCGGCGTGCATTCTCAAGCTTAAACTTCTTCAATAAATTCTTGGCATATTTGGCTTGAGATATAAAAATACCATTCTTTTCTTGCTGGATTTGAAGCCCAGAAAATAAGTGAGTTCTCCAACCATACTCATCTCGAATTCACCGGTCATTTGAGCAACAAACTCATCCACCATCACCTGTGACACCGAGCCAAACACTATGTCGTCAACATATATTTGAGCAAGTAAAAACTGACCTTTGTCCCGGCGAACGAAAAGGGTTTTATCTACTCCCCCTCGCTCATATCCCTTGGTTAATAGATATTGAGTGAGTCGTTCATACCATGCACGAGGGGCTTGTTTGAGCCCATATAACGCCTTCTTCAACTTATAAACGTACTCGGGATGATGAGGGTCGTCAAAACCCTTTGGTTGAGCAACATAAACCTCTTCATTAAGAAACCCATTGAGAAACGCGCTTTTCACATCCATTTGATATAATTTAAACCGCATAACACAAGCGATAGCCAACAAAAGTCGGATGGATTCAAGCCGAGCAACCGGAGTAAAAGTTTCATCAAAGTCAATCCCTTCAATTTGAGAATACCCTTGAGCCACTAGCCGAGCTTTGTTGCGAGTAATATTTCCATGCTCATCGTTCTTGTTTTTGTAGATCCACTTAGTACTAATAACATTCACATCGGGAGGACACGGTACTAAGTCCCAAACTTGATTTCGGGTGAATTGGCTGAGTTCTTCTTGCATAGCTCCTATCCAGTACTCATCTAGCAATGCTTCTTTCACATTCTTTGGCTCGAGCGTTGATGTAAAGCATGCCATTTGGATCATGTTCTCGATAATTCATCCTTGGCTTATCTCTAGTCGTATACCATCATTCAGACCACCAATAATCTCATCTGTAGGAGGATTCTTCTGAACACGTGTAGATGGTTGTCTGTGGTGTGTGATATCAGCTTCTCCTTCATCACAGTCTCTGTTTGATCTGGGACACCGCCTGAGACACCCTCTATGACACCGGGTGGAACACTAGCGCCTTCATTATCTAAAATGTGGTCTGCATCATCTTTTGGATTATGAGTTGTGTCCAGAGAGTCGTCCACTTGAACATTTGCAGATTCGATTACAGTTCGAGTTCTTTTGTTGTAAACCCGATAGGCACGACTATTTGTAGCATAACCGAGAAAGATAGCCTCATCACTCTTGGGATCAAGTTTCCCCCTATGTTCCCTGTCATTCAACACAAAGCAGAGGCTGCCAAAAGGATGAAAATAATGAAGATTTGGAGTTTTACCTTTCCATATCTCATAGGGTGTCATAGAAGTTTTGCCGCGGAGATATACCCGATTAATGGTATAACAAGCTGTATTCATAGCTTCAGCCCAGAATTTTTGAGGAACATCTCTTTCATGTAGCATTACTCGAGTCATCTCTGCCAATGTACGATTTTTTCCTTTCAACGACTCCGTTTTGTTGAGGAGTCTTTGGTGCCGAAATTCATGAGCGATTCCGAAATGCTTACAGAAATCCGAGAACTCAGAGTTTTCAAACTCTCTTCCATGGTCACTGCGGATGACGAATTTTCAAAATAACAGAGTCTTTCTCGCGTTGAAGTCGAATACACATTGACTTGAAACTTTGAACGTGTCGGACTTTTCTCTTAGAAACTCCACCCATGTATAGCGTGAAAAATCATCAACAGTAACGAATACGTAACGTTTCCTCCAATACTTTCAACATGCATTGGCCCCATTAGATCCATGTGAAGTAATTCAAGAACCCGGGTAGTTTGTGGAACCCTGTGACACCGGGTGAGACACCTTCGTTTGCTTTCCGATTTGACATGGTCCGCATAATTTGTCTTCATCAAATTTTAATTCAGGAATTCCTCGAACAGCACCTTCGAAATAAGCTTCTCCAGCATTCTGAAATTAACATGTCCCAACTTTCTATGCCATAAAATAGTGTCTTCCATACTCGACCGAAGGCAGGTAGATGAGGAATAAATAAGATAACAATTGTCCGATGATCTAACGCCTTCAATAACACAATCTTTGTTTTGATCGGACACAACACATCTTTCTTTCGTAAATTGCACATTCAGATCTTGATCGCAGAGCTGGCTAATACTGATTAGGTTGGATTTCAAACCATTTACCATAAGACATCACTCAACTTTGGTAGACCAGGGACATTCAACGTTCCCCTGCCAATGACATCTGCTGAGACACCATTGCCGAATGTAACTTTTCCCACGGATTCAGGTACAATATCCTTCAAATATCTCTCTTCACCTGTCATATGTCTAGAACAGCCGCTATCAAATACCATGCATTGGTTCCGATCGCCTTTAGTGAGAGATGTGTAACATTGCACTTTAAATTTGATTTCTTCACCCATTTCTGATAAGGGAATCTGTAGGAAGAAGCATTCTTTTCTTCACCCATTTCTGATAAGGAATCTGTAGGAAGAAGTATTTCTAACAGTACCAAAGTCTGAGATCCGCAAGATAGTTGAAGCATGTAGAACGAATATGACCACGACGTTGGCAATAATGACATACATAAACATACTTGTTACCTTTACTGCTTGAGGCATGATAGAAGTTATAAGAATTTGATTTTCTGTCAGTTCTTGGTATTCCGTTGGCAACTTGCTTTCCTTTGTGATCAAAGCCCTTGTCTGACACTGATGTGACACTGGCTGTGACAATGAGCTTCCCTTTACGAACTTCATCACAAAGCGATTTTCCTTTACTGCAACAGTCTTTGAACCTGAACTTCACCTTTGAATCCCAGTCCAAACCGATTTACGCTTGATTTGCCGACATTTAAAATATCATCGAGATTAGAAGAACCCGAATTCAGCATTTTGACATTCTTCTCATGAGGCTTATCTCATTGTTAGATCATTAGATTCATCCTGACTTGCTTTCAGCTTTGTCTCCAAATCATCAATAACATTTTGAAGATTGTTCTTCTCATCCTTCAAATTTCTAATTTGTGCGTGATAAAGCTGATTTACTTGAACAAGCTCGGTCCATTTCTCATGCAGAAACTTATATTCTCCAATAAGATCTTCTCTGTGACTGGTTCTTCATCTTCATCACTATTACTGAAAATCCGTCTGTGACACCCTGTATAACACTGCCATTTTCTTCACATTTCTATCTTTCCAGCAAGTGCTACATGATTGCTCTGAAATTCATCTTCGTTTTCAGACTCATCCTCACTCCAGGTTGCATTCAAAGAATTCTTCTTTTCTTCAGGTGTTAGCACATTCTGCTTGTATGTGCCCGAATCCTTCACATTCTCTGCACTGAATACCTTTATTCTTAAAGATTGATTAGACTCATTAGTTCTTCTTCTCTCTGCTTCTGTTGCTTGAAGAACCATTTTTGAAGTGTGTGACACCCTGCTTGACACCGCGTGTATTCCTTCCGAATCGCTTCATAACTCTGCTGAAATTCTTCGAGAGCAGGGCTAGTGATTCCTCCAAGTCATCTTCATCATGCTTGCTGTGATTTTGTACCTCTGATTTTAAAGCAACTCCCTTTGCCTTTTTATTTTCGGTCTCTCCTCCAATATTCATTCGAAAGTTCTGAGAGATCCCATTAACTCCTCTAGCTTCATTTTTGACACATCTTTGGCTTCTTCTATGGCAGTGACTTTATAAGCAAATCTTTGTGGTAAAGATCGTAGTGTATTTTCGAACAAGCTTTTCTTCGAAATCACCTCTCCGAGAGCAAAAGCCTCATTAGCTATGTCACATAATTTTGAGTTGAACTCCCCAATGGTCTCTTCTTCCTGCATTTTCAGATTCTCAAAACGAGTGGTTAGCATTTGCATTTTAGACAACTTTACCGTCGATGTCCCTTCATAGGTAGTTTGAAGAATTTCCCATGCTCGCTTTGCGGATTCACATGTTGAGATAAGTTGAATTGCACGGGATCAACGCCATTGAAAATAGCATTAAGAGCTTTTGAATTATATTTGCCAAGGCATCCTCATTTATCGTCCAATCTACTTCCGGCTTAAGAGAAATAATACCATCTTTATCAGTAAGTGTAGGCGGATTCCAACCTGTAAGAATAGATCTCCAAGCCTTCTCATCAATGCTTTGATGAAAGCTCTCATCCTTGCCTTCCAATACGCATAATTACTCCCATCCAATAATGGCGGACGCATTGTAGAACCTCCTTCTTTCATAGAGTCCATCGCACACGAACTAAGATCTTGTCCCTCGGATCCCGCTTAAGAAACAGAAGCGATCCGCTCTGATACCAATTGAAAAATTAAGATCAGTTCAGTGATGTCACACAAGGATCCTTGTGTGACACCGATTTTAAAGTAACGATGAACGATATAAAAAGTGCGGAAATAAATGACACAAGAGGTTGGTAACGCAGTTCGGCAACCAGCCTACGTCTGCGGGGCCACGCCCAGATATAAAACTTTTCTTTGAGTTAACAAAGTTACAAGAAAAACTCGGACTTATACAAATAAAGACTCCCTCTTATCTTTGTCGCCGCCTCTAGTTAACTTCCTCAACGAAACAGTTTTTGCGAGATCCCCTCGACTTTAGAACGACCTCTCCCGAGATCTAGATAACAACAAGATCCCCTCGTTGTTGGTTCCTCCCGAAACCCGTGTTATGGCAAGATCCCATCGCCCACGATCACGAACGACAAGCTCCCCTTGTCTAAGAAACAGAACTCCTCACGAGTTCGGATGCTGTCTCCTCCCGAGACAGAGCTTCAATGAAGAACAATGAATATTGCCTCCTGGGACACCTCCTGGAACACCAGATCGAAGTCTTCGGATGCAACACACAGCACACTCAGTAGAACAATGAAATCCACAGATTATGTCGAGTGTGCAAAACAATCACAAACCCATACGCAGAAACGTAGGGCGTGAAAGAAAACCGACGGCTCGGAAAAAGGAAGAAAACCTCCACACACGTAAAACAAAACTCCGTCGTCAATCTACTCTCTCAAAACCGAGAGCCTTAAATAGCCTTGGTAACTTTCATATCTTCAATTCGTTCAGTTACCAAATCGAAATTCAAATCGCATAGAATAAGGAAACCGAATCTGTTGTGTGACATCACATGCGACACTTAAGGAAAGTTTCTATAACTACTCGGATATTTGCCCAAAAATTCAGGAAAGCATCTCATTAATCATGGGAACTCAGAGCCCAGCAAATCGTGCCAAATCTATAGCAAATCGGCTTTCCAAATAAAACTTTTCCAAAAATCAAGTGCATATACCTTATTCAATATCTTTCCAAATAATGTTGTTTCCTTATTTTTCTCTTCCATAGAATCATAATTATTACTTCTATAATATCTTCACATAATCGGATTGGGCTATTTCTTGATTGCCAAGTCATAAATCACCACTTGAACAATAATGAATAAAATATTATTTTTATAATAAATTGCCAAAAAATCAAATGCCAACACTTATGCAAATCTTTGCATTTACAATCTCCCCCTTTGGCATTTTTTGGCAAAATCAATATAATCAATAATTTCAATAACTCCCCCTGAATTTTTCTCCCCCTGGATTGATGGCTTCAAAACATCATCAAAATACTCCCCCAAAATTACCAAAATACTCCCCCTTTTTGCCATAAAAAGACAAATATATATATAAGGGAATAACAACTACTATAACAGCAACATAATCACCAAATAAACACCATAAACACCAAATGATCATCATAGGGAGATAGTCAAAATCAAGAATATATAATATTCAGATACGCACCAGAATCTCCATATATAAGAGAGGGAAATAGGAGAGCTAACCGTGTATTCTTGCCGTCTTCATGTGTCATAATTTGGTCAAATAAAATAAAAAAATATTGAATTTTCGATTTCGAACAGCAAAGCCGCTATAATCCTTTTAACACCAGTTCCATGAGAAGTCGGCATCTAGAATTTCATACTTATCCGTAAGTTGTGAAGCTGGAAAATCTTTTCCATGGGTAATATGCATCTGACACCCCCAGTGACACCGATTAAAAACGCCTGACTTTACAACAATTTTGGTCTCCTTAACCTGTTCCTTCTCATTAGCAACTTTCTTTCTCTCAAAAATATCACCAGCAGTATAACATTCATGAACGCTCCAGGGTAAGCATATAATAATCATAGTAAGAGTATAGTATTCACCAAAAGATATATCCACAGAGCCAATATAGTCAGAAAATATCATATCTAGATCCAGATAGAGTAATTAACGAGTACCATAAGCACCACAGAAAATATTCAGAGAACAACCATATTGCTGAAATAGTCCAATGTTAAGCACTATCTTGCCCACCTGCTGGAACATCCTCAGGAACACCATTCAAAAATTAACCCGATCACTTGCCAAAAGCTTGTAGCTATTCCTGATCTCCTCCATAAACAGCATAATGAATCTTTGAATAATAATTCAAATCTTTGCAAGTTGGGAAATAAACCCAATATAATAATGATGCTCCAAACTTCATTAAAAATAGACTTCCAATATTTCATGAGAATAGTCAGAATTTTGCAAGTCGCATACGGTGTTGCTCCACATAATATCAGAATATCCAGAATGATTACTTTCAGCAGAGGATGAGCAATACCCAATAGATTGCCAAAAATAAAACAAACGCCTAATGCAAGTGGCGATTTTTTTTTTTTATTTTAAATAAATAAATGCAATAATCAGCTTACATAACACAAAGGCCTAGGGCAGACCTCAGTTCTTCAAATCTCACACCATCCAACGCTTTGGTAAAATATCGGCAATTTGCTTTTCGGTCACCATATGCTCCAAATTAATAATTTTGTCCTCCACTAAAGATCGAATAAAATGATGTCGTATGTCAATATGTTTTGTCCGTGAATGCTGCACAGGATTTTTCGAAATATTGATAGCGCTCAAATTATCACAATAAAGGGTCATGACACCCTGTGTGACACCATAGTCTTTCATCATTTGTTTCATCCACAAAAGCTGCGTACAGCTGCTACCTGCTGCTATATACTCTGCCTCAGCTGTAGATAGAGAAATAGAATTCTGTTTTTTGCTAAACCAAGACACCAAGTTGTGTCCAACATAAAAACATCCACCCGAAGTGCTTTTTCGGTCATCGGAACTTCCTGCCCAGTCAGCATCACAATAACCCACCAGATTTGCATTAGAATCAAAAGAATACCAGATGCCATAATCAGTTGTTCCACTGACATATTTTAGAATTCGTTTTACCGATACTAGATGTGACTCCTTCGGATTTGATTGAAATCGAGCGCATAAACCCACGCTATAGCAAATATCTGGTCGGCTGGCAGTAAGATATAATAGGCTTCCAATCATGCTTCTATATAAACGTGAATCAACAGCAACTCCCTTTTCATCTTTAGAGATTTTCTCGTGTGTTCCAAGGGGTGTTCTACTCGGGCGTGCATTCTCAAGCTTAAACTTCTTCAATAAATTCTTGGCATATTTGGCTTGAGATATAAAAATACCATTCTTTTCTTGCTGGATTTGAAGCCCAAGAAAATAAGTGAGTTCTCCAACCATACTCATCTCGAATTCACCGGTCATTTGAGCAACAAACTCATCCACCATCACCTGTGACACCGAGCCAAACACTATGTCGTCAACATATATTTGAGCAAGTAAAAACTGACCTTTGTCCCGGCGAACGAAAAGGGTTTTATCTACTCCCCCTCGCTCATATCCCTTGGTTAATAGATATTGAGTGAGTCGTTCATACCATGCACGAGGGGCTTGTTTGAGCCCATATAACGCCTTCTTCAACTTATAAACGTACTCGGGATGATGAGGGTCGTCAAAACCCTTTGGTTGAGCAACATAAACCTCTTCATTAAGAAACCCATTGAGAAACGCGCTTTTCACATCCATTTGATATAATTTAAACCGCATAACACAAGCGATAGCCAACAAAAGTCGGATGGATTCAAGCCGAGCAACCGGAGTAAAAGTTTCATCAAAGTCAATCCCTTCAATTTGAGAATACCCTTGAGCCACTAGCCGAGCTTTGTTGCGAGTAATATTTCCATGCTCATCGGTCTTGTTTTTGTAGATCCACTTAGTACTAATAACATTCACATCGGGAGGACACGGTACTAAATCCCAAACTTGATTTCGGGTGAATTGGCTGAGTTCTTCTTGCATAGCTCCTATCCAGTACTCATCTAGCAATGCTTCTTTCACATTCTTTGGCTCGAGCGTTGATGTAAAGCATGCCATTTGGATCATGTCTCGATAATTCATCCTTGGCTTATCTCTAGTTCGTATACCATCATTCAGACCACCAATAATCTCATCTGTAGGATGATTCTTCTGAACACGTGTAGATGGTTGTCTGTGGTGTGTGATATCAGCTTCTCCTTCATCAACAGTCTCTGTTTGATCTGGGACACCGCCTGAGACACCCTCTATGACACCGGGTGGAACACTAGCGCCTTCATTATCTAAAATGTGGTCTGCATCATCTTTTGGATTATGAGTTGTGTCCAGAGAGTCGTCCACTTGAACATTTGCAGATTCGATTACAGTTCGAGTTCTTTTGTTGTAAACCCGATAGGCACGACTATTTGTAGCATAACCGAGAAAGATAGCCTCATCACTCTTGGGATCAAGTTTCCCCCTATGTTCCCTGTCATTCAACACAAAGCAGAGGCTGCCAAAAGGATGAAAATAATGAAGATTTGGAGTTTTACCTTTCCATATCTCATAGGGTGTCATAGAAGTTTTGCCGCGGAGATATACCCGATTAATGGTATAACAAGCTGTATTCATAGCTTCAGCCCAGAATTTTTGAGGAACATCTCTTTCATGTAGCATTACTCGAGTCATCTCTGCCAATGTACGATTTTTCCTTTCAACGACTCCGTTTTGTTGAGGAGTCTTTGGTGCCGAAAATTCATGAGCGATTCCGAAATGCTTACAGAAATCCGAGAACTCAGAGTTTTCAAACTCTCTTCCATGGTCACTGCGGATACGAATAATTTTCAAAATAACAGAGTCTTTCTCGCGTTGAAGTCGAATACACATTGACTTGAAACTTTGAACGTGTCGGACTTTTCTCTTAGAAACTCCACCCATGTATAGCGTGAAAAATCATCAACAGTAACGAATACGTAACGTTTTCCTCCAATACTTTCAACAGGCATTGGCCCCATTAGATCCATGTGAAGTAATTCAAGAACCCGGGTAGTTGTGGAACCCTGTGACACCGGGTGAGACACCTTCGTTTGCTTTCCGATTTGACATGGTCCGCATAATTTGTCTTCATCAAATTTTAATTCAGGAATTCCTCGAACAGCACCTTTCGAAATAAGCTTCTCCAGCATTCTGAAATTAACATGTCCCAACTTTCTATGCCATAAAATAGTGTCTTCCATACTCGACCGAAGGCAGGTAGATGAGGAATAAATAAGATAACAATTGTCCGATGATCTAACTCCTTCAATAACACAATCTTTGTTTTGATCGGACACAACACATCTTTCTTTCGTAAATTGCACATTCAGATCTTGATCGCAGAGCTGGCTAATACTGATTAGGTTGGATTTCAAACCATTTACCAATAAGACATCACTCAACTTTGGTAGACCAGGGACATTCAACGTTCCCCTGCCAATGACATCTGCTGAGACACCATTGCCGAATGTAACTTTTCCCACGGATTCAGGTACAATATCCTTCAAATATCTCTCTTCACCTGTCATATGTCTAGAACAGCCGCTATCAAAATACCATGCATTGGTTCCGATCGCCTTTAGTGAGAGATGTGTAACATTGCACTTTAAATTTGATTTCTTCACCCATTTCTGATAAGGGAATCTGTAGGAAGAAGCATTTCTTTTCTTCACCCATTTCTGATAAGGGAATCTGTAGGAAGAAGTATTTCTAACAGTACCAAGTCTGAGATCCGCAAGATAGTTGAAGCATGTAGAACGAATATGACCACGACGTTGGCAATAATGACATACATAAACATACTTGTTACCTTTACTGCTTGAGGCATGATAGAAGTTATAAGAATTTGATTTTCTGTCAGTTCTTGGTATTCCGTTTGCAACTTGCTTTCCTTTGTGATCAAAGCCCTTGTCTGACACCTGATGTGACACTGGCTGTGACAATGAGCTTCCCTTTACGAACTTCATCACAAAGCGATTTTCCTTTACTGCAACAGTCTTTGAACCTGAACTTTCACCTTTGAATCCCAGTCCAAACCGATTTACGCTTGATTTGCCGACATTTAAAATATCATCGAGATTAGAAGAACCCGAATTCAGCATTTTGACATTCTTCTTCATGAGGCTTATCTCATTGGTTAGATCATTAGATTCATCCTGACTTGCTTTCAGCTTTGTCTCCAAATCATCAATAACATTTTGAAGATTGTTCTTCTCATCCTTCAAATTTCTAATTTGTGCGTGTAGAAGCTGATTTACTTGAACAAGCTCGGTCCATTTCTCATGCAGAAACTTATATTCTCCAATAAGATCTTCTTCTGTGACTGGTTCTTCATCTTCATCACTATTACTAGAAAATCCGTCTGTGACACCCTGTATAACACTGCCATTTTCTTCACATTCTATCTTTCCAGCAAGTGCTACATGATTGCTCTGAAATTCATCTTCGTTTTCAGACTCATCCTCACTCCAGGTTGCATTCAAAGAATTCTTCTTTTTCTTCAAGGTGTTAGCACATTCTGCTTGTATGTGCCCGAATCCTTCACATTCTCTGCACTGAATACCTTTATTCTTTAAAGATTGATTAGACTCATTAGTTTCTTCTCTCTGCTTCTTGTTGCTTGAAGAACCATTTTTGAAGTGTGTGACACCCTGCTTGACACCGCGTGTATTCCTTCCGAATCGCTTCATAACTCTGCTGAAATTCTTCGAGAGCAGGGCTAGTGATTCCTCCAAGTCATCTTCATCATGCTTGCTGTGATTTTGTACCTCTGATTTTAAAGCAACTCCCTTTGCCTTTTTATTTTCGGTCTCTCCTCCAATATTCATTTCGAAAGTTCTGAGAGATCCCATTAACTCCTCTAGCTTCATTTTTGACACATCTTTGGCTTCTTCTATGGCAGTGACTTTATAAGCAAATCTTTGTGGTAAAGATCGTAGTGTTTTTCGAACAAGCTTTTCTTCGGAAATCACCTCTCCGAGAGCAAAAGCCTCATTAGCTATGTCACATAATTTTGAGTTGAACTCCCCAATGGTCTCTTCTTCCTGCATTTTCAGATTCTCAAAACGAGTGGTTAGCATTTGCATTTTAGACAACTTTACCGTCGATGTCCCTTCATAGGTAGTTTGAAGAATTTCCCATGCTCTCTTTGCGGATTCACATGTTGAGATAAGTTTGAATTGCACGGGATCAACGCCATTGAAAATAGCATTAAGAGCTTTTGAATTATTATTTGCCAAGGCATCCTCATTTATCGTCCAATCTACTTCCGGCTTAAGAGAAATAATACCATCTTTATCAGTAAGTGTAGGCGGATTCCAACCTGTAAGAATAGATCTCCAAGCCTTCTCATCAATGGCTTTGATGAAAGCTCTCATCCTTGCCTTCCAATACGCATAATTACTCCCATCCAATAATGGCGGACGCATTGTAGAACCTCCTTCTTTCATAGAGTCCATCGCACACGAACTAAGATCTTGTCCCTCGGATCCCGCTTAAGAAACAGAAGCGATCCGCTCTGATACCAATTGAAAAATTAAGATCAGTTCAGTGATGTCACACAAGGATCCTTGTGTGACACCGATTTTAAAGTAACGATGAACGATATAAAAAGTGCGGAAATAAATGACACAAGAGGTTGGTAACGCAGTTCGGCAACCAGCCTACGTCTGCGGGGCCACGCCCAGATATAAAAACTTTTCTTTGAGTTAACAAAGTTACAAGAAAAACTCGGACTTATACAAATAAAGACTCCCTCTTATCTTTGTCGCCGCCTCTAGTTAACTTCCTCAACGAAACAGTTTTTGCGAGATCCCCTCGACTTTAGAACGACCTCTCCCGAGATCTAGATAACAACAAGATCCCCTCGTTGTTGGTTCCTCCCGAAACCCGTGTTATAGCAAGATCCCCTCACCCACGATCAAGAACAACAAGCTCCCCTTGTCTAAGAAACAGAACTCCTCACGAGTTCGGATGCTGTCTCCTCCCGAGACAGAGCTTCAATGAAGAACAATGAATATTGCCTCCTGGGACACCTCCTGGAACACCAGATCGAAGTCTTCGGATGCAACACACAGCACACTCAGTAGAACAATGAAATCCACAGATTATGTCGAGTGTGCAAAACAATCACAAACCCATACGCAGAAACGTAGGGCGTGAAAGAAAACCGACGGCTCGGAAAAAGGAAGAAAACCTCCACACACGTAAACAAAACTCCGTCGTCAATCTACTCTCTCAAACCGAGAGCCTTAAATAGCCTTGGTAACTTTCATATCTTCAATTCGTTCAGTTACCAAATCGAAATTCAAATCGCATAGAATAAGGAAACCGAATCTGTTGTGTGACATCACATGCGACACTTAAGGAAAGTTTCTATAACTACTCGGATATTTGCCCAAAAATTCAGGAAAGCATCTCATTAATCATGGGAACTCAGAGCCCAGCAAATCGTGCCAAATCTATAGCAAATCGGCTTTCCAAATAAAACTTTTCCAAAAATCAAGTGCATATACCTTATTCAATATCTTTCCAAATAATGTTGTTTCCTTATTTTTCTCTTCCATAGAATCATAATTATTACTTCTATAATATCTTCACATAATCGGATTGGGCTATTTCTTGATTGCCAAGTCATAAATCACCACTTGAACAATAATGAATAAAATATTATTTTTATAATAAATTGCCAAAAAATCAAATGCCAACACTTATGCAAATCTTTGCATTTACAAAATTAAATCCCTTGAAAAGCTGAGAAAGAAACAAGGCCAAAACCAAAAAGGATCCAAACCACAAAAGAAACAAATGTGCACAATCCAATGACGGCAGACTCACAAACAATAGCCCAAAGCATAGAACCAAGAATATTAATTGAACATTAGCATAGAATATGACATAAATGCTACTGACCATAAGTTGATACCAACAAACATTATTGAGCAACAAACAACCATAAAAAAAAATTATAGACATCATTTCACTACATGAGGCATGGGTGAGAGATACATTAACAAAGATACGTTAGAGTTGCATAGTCCAATAATTGTCACATAATTACAAGAAGAATTACGTTGAAGTTTATAAAGAGTTGTACTGTTGTACGGTGAAAGTCTATCATGTGAAGGCAATGTGGGTCCAGTGTGATGACCCAGCTCATAGGTCTAGGTCATACTAATGGAGCGCACAATTTCGTATTTTTTGGGAGAGTGCAAAATGCATAGTTTATAAGTAAGATTCCACTTCCTACCTAATGTAACGCGTTTTGAGCTAATCCCAAGAACAAATTTGTACGGGTTCTAGCTTAAAGCGAATAATATCGTACTGAAAGTACTGAGAAACGCTACATGTACTCTCCTTTGAGCATTGTCACTTAAGTTTCACGGCTTAAGAAGAATAAGATCTTTGGTTGCTTTATAAACTGTTGTAATGAATTCATTTCTTTTGATAATTTAAAATGAAAATTACACACAACATATGATACGAACCAAGTAAGCTCGAAAATTATAACTTTAATTAAAAAAATTTCAAGCACAGATAAATATTCATTAAAGGAAGATGATACATTTGAAAGTGAAAAAGAAATATCTTTGAGTCAAATATTACAAAAAGAAGCCAAAAATTTTTTGAAGTGCACATTGGAAGTCAACCAAATGAAAAACATGAAATGGTGTACAAAACAAAGCATTGGGAGGGCTAGAGGCACATTGGAATTAGAAAGACGAGGCGGCGCGGGCACACGCATCAGCATCAGCGCGCGCACAGCATGACGCGCAACGCACGTGAACAGTGGCAGCACACGCTCAGGACGTGGCATCACACGTGCAGTGCGCATGTCACAGAGCCAGTGCGGCCACGTGACGCCAACTTTCCAATAATCTGATTTTTTTTTCATTTTTTGACGTTTTAGGGTTTCCATATTCTATATTTTGACCATTATTAGGGTTTACCATATTTTAAATTATTTATTATTATTTTTATATTTCTTTGTATTCTATTTAAATACAATGTTTGTAACTCTTGGACACAATTGAATGATTATGAAAATTAAGTTTATACTTTTTGGTGAGATCTTTGAATTCTCTTCTTAAATTCGTATTGAGAAACTTGATATTCTTCAAATGCTTGCTTGAAAAGATCGAACTTAAAAGCTTTCGGTTCAACCAACAAATTTAGTTCGGGTCAAGTTTCTATCTTGATAACGATGTAATTCCTTACTTTATTCTTGAATAATAAAGACATTTATGTCATTATTCTATTGTTAGGTTTCGAATTGTCTAAAATTTTAGGTTCGTATTAACATATAGCATAGGTCTAAGTGCTCTTTTCAATATTTAAAGGTCAAAATAAGATCAGGTTTATTGTCATCACTGGCTGCAAGCCCACAATTTCTGCATCATTTGCATAAATATAGAGTGGGGTCAAAACCATGTGAATTTGACTTATTATTCAATGAAATGTCGTTATCAACCTTCGAAAAACAGCCTTGCTCACATGCAGGCTCTACCAACTCTGAAAAAAGAGTTATTATAGAATATTATTTTATGTGTTTGTGAATCAATGTTTTGTTATATAATGATACAGCATCGCGTACAGTATTAGGTTTATATTGAATATATGTTTTTGATATTTTTAAGTAAATAATTATTCAAAATTTATATTTATTATAGATGGATACTGAAAAGTTGATGAATCTAATTTTAAAAGAATAATGGGAATGACTACAATCCAGCATAGAAAAGAAGATTCTGGAGAAATAAAAAAAATGACGACCAACTTTAAATCTTTGGAGAGAAAATTAAATCTAATTTGATTTTCAAATTCAACTTAGAATGAGAGAGAAGAAAATGAATTTTGATAAAAGAATGAAATCGTGGCAAACAAAGAAGGAGAGAGAAATAAGAAATGAGACATTAAAAAGAGGCAACAAAGGAAAGAGGAGGCAACGAGAGGTAGACGAACCAGAAAATAAAAAAAGAGAAGAAGGAGACGCATAGATTCCAATAGGAAGTTCATGAAGAGAATTGAATTCCATCATGAGTTATTTTCTTAATATTTTTTATTTTATTTTTTTCATTATGAAATAAATTTATAAGTAGTAGGAATTGAGAATACCGATCTATGTTTCTTTTGTGAAATTGTTGTGGTAATTGCGTTAGAAAATTCAATATGATTTTAATATTTAATTTATTCAATGTTGGAAAACATGAATAAATATTAGGACTGTTATTGTACGTGACAGTAAATAGAATTATAAAATATATTGAATTGTGCAAAAATTAGTATTTTCATATCGATTTATTAATTTTGTATGATTGAATAGAATTGTTATTAAACGAGTTCAATAAGATATTTGTCTTTCATAAAGTAATGAGGAAAATATCGTAATAACTAATCAACTAACTGTGACAAGGCTTAATTTATAAATGATATTCTAAATTTTCTTATTCAATTGCTGCAACATTTCCTACAACTTCTGTAGGAAATTGAGAATTGATTCTGATCCACTTTTTATTAATTGACTTCTTGAAATTCTGTGTCAACTGATTTTTCTACTATTTTGATTATTACTCTATTTTCACTTTTATCTCATTCTACTTAAATTTAACTCTTGATTAATTTTGTTCTTCTGAAATCGATATTCTATTTTCACTTTATTACTTGATTGTAACACGTGCACTTGTGTAGTATAACGATTTTGCACAAGAGTCTCCTCTTAGGTTTTGTGGCTTTCATAGGCAATCGCCAAAGCTTAGTTGAAATACGAGGAAGTATAGGTCTATTTATTGATCCACAATTAATACTCTAAATTTTTTTAATTTTTATTAGCTTTAAATTTTGACTTATTAAAATAGATTTTTCTTTAAAAAATATGTTAAATTTATTGTATATGCGATACAAGCATCATTCGTTAAACAAGTCTTTGTCTTCGCATACACACTTTTTGCCAAAAAAGAAACCAGTTCAAAATTGTTAAAGAAAATGCAATGGCTAGGAAGTTAATTAAGATTATAAAATGTTCAAGTAAGGAATTCTCACTTTATTTTTGAACGAGTTTGATAAATAAAATAAAAGTAAAATATTAAAAGATTCTTATTTACAATCTAGTATTATTTTAGGTATTAGAGATTAATGGCGCCAATAGTTTGTTTAGGAAATAATGATCATACAAAAGCTCAAGAAAATCCATAATCGTTATCTCTTAGAATCTAGGTAAGCAAAACAGTAGGTCTAAACATTTTGACTATAGACTCTACATCACAAAACATGTTATGCAATTATTAGGGAAATTACTGATATAAACCTCGACGTATACTTTTTTTATTTGAAACCTTAAAGTATTAAATTAAACAATCCAAACCTTAAACTATCGAAAATTTAACGAAATAAACCCTAGTGACCGTCCGATCTGTGTTCGTTCTACATTTTTGCAGTAGAACGGATGGACGCTTAAAAACAGTGTCCGTCCGTTCACTATTCAATGGACGGATGCTTAAAAACAGCGTCCACTCGTTCATTGTTCACGTGAACAGTGAACTGTTTGCGTTTGTTTTTTTTTTCGTTTTATAAATTAATTTTAAAAAAATACTAAACGATATTAGATTTACTTAAACATTTTACCATATGTTCACCACGTCATGAGAAGATACTCTAAAATTTTTTCGTGATCTGCTAACAATTGTACGATTTATTGTAATTTTAGTGGATTATTTTATAAAACATACGTAAAACAATTATAATAAATCACAAAAATGTTATAAAATCATGAAAATTTTCAAATTATATTATCATAATATAGTGAACAAGTGATAAAATTTTTCATTAAATTCAATATCATTTGTTATTTTTGTAAAATTAATTTATAATAGAAAATATTACTACATGTTCACTACGTCTGTTATATGATTTACCATATATACAAATGTTATAAAATTACGAAAATTTTCAGATTATCTTTCCATGATGTTATGAACATGTGATAAAATTTTTAAATAAATCCAATATTGTTTGATATTTTTTTAAAATAGCCCTCAGAACGACCACCGTTTTATAAATTAATTTTACAAAAATATCAAACCATATTGGATTTTATGGAAAATTTTATCACTTGTTCACTATATTATGAAAATATAATCTGAAATTTTCATGATTTCATAAGATTTGTATGATTTATTATAAATTTTTTACCTATGTTTTATAAAATAATTCACTAAAATTACAATAAATCGTACAAGTGTTAGAAAATCACGAAAAATTTTAGATTATCTTCTCATGACGCAGTGAACATGTGGTAAAATTTTTAAGTAAATATAATATCGTTTAGTATTTTTTTAAAATTAATTTATAAAACGAAAAAAAAACAAACGTAAACAGTTCACTGTTCACGTGAACAGTGAACGGACAGACGCTGTTTTTAAGTGTCCGTCCGTTGAACAATGAACGGACGGACGCTGTTTTTAAGCGTCCGTCCGTTCTACGGCAAAAATGTAGAACGGACGCATATCGGACGGTCACTAGGGTTTGTTTTGTTAAGTTTTCGATAGTTTAAGGTTTGAATTGTTTAATTTGATACTTTAAAGTTTCAAATAAAATAAAAGTATACTTCAAGGTTCATATTGGTATTTTTGTTTATACTAAATTTATTATTTATTCTGATATATTATTTGGACATGTATGGATAGACATTGACATAAAAACATAGAAAGATAAAATTTATAAGACATATTATATGCAAGTATGAATGCATAAAACTACTGGAATTGACGAAAAACAAGATAAATATGAAATATCTGATGCAACATTGTGAGAGTAAGAAATCGCTGGTTGTCTAAAAGTCGAAATGCATGGTAAATAAGAGATGATTATAAAATCTTATGAGAGTAAAAATCGTTAGTTTTCTTGCAAAGTGAGTTACAACAGTAGGTAACTTTCCCAACTTGGAATTTGGTAACTTATTCTTTTCCGCTGTAAACTTCTAATAAATTTTGTTAGAGAGTCGGAGGTTTAACATTTTCTAGGTTGGATCACTCCTCATTTGCATCAGGAGCCTTTTTTGAAACGTGACATAGATACTAAATATTTAAATAAGAAAAGATTTCAATATGTACACGAATCAAAATAGATTTTTTTTTTCTTTATTTCCTGGGGCTTGTGACTAAATATTCATTTTTAATTAAAAATTTTGTACATTTTAAAAGATTTATGACAAAAAAGGATTATGCTTCCTTCAATCAAGGAAGAGAGAGGCCCCTACCTTGATGCCCCACCACGTGTAATCTTATATGCAAAGTTGACTATCAAAGTAAAATCAAGACTCCTTTGATTTGGATCTCTACCTAAATACACCTATTGTCTCAACCTTATGTTGAAGTAGAATATTTTAGGTTATAGTGTAGGGATTGAAATTGGGTTCTTAAGCACAAGTCAAGAAAGAAGTTTCTGTGAGATGATTGAAAAGTGTTGAAAGTTCTTGATCCATTTATAAATTATTTTGAGCAGTTAAAGAATAGTGAAAATGGCTAGGTCAATTGAAGCAGACTAAGAGAAAGTGGACTTCATTGGTTTGCAAGAATAAACACCGAATTTAATTTTTTATGTGTTACTATAACTCTATTTGACATATTTTTGTCTATTATTTTTGAGATTTACAATTCTTCTATTTTACTGATAGAATTCAATGAATTAGAACTTCTAAATAGGTATTCCATATATAATTATTAGGGAACGACTTCAACATCGAGTGAGAAATTTCGTTCATATAGGCAAGACCATAAGGCAACACATTGGTGTCGAGTTCTTACTACTTGACCGGCAAAGATGATTGGTAGGAACTACATTAATGTCAAGCTAATCAACTTTGATCTTTCTATCTCTCTATGCAAATAATGTGGTTGTATAGTGAGATTTCTATTACATTTCCGATGTCACCAATTTTTGCTTTCACACGAGTATTAGTTGAAAAATTTATACAAAATAAATAATGTAAAAAGACTGTATTAATACGTGTACATTATATGGTTACAAGTGATAAATGCGGAAATGCATAGGTATATCTAAGTAAAAAAAATCATCATTATTATGCACTTAGATTAGAAAATAAAGATACATTGTTTGTAAGTGATTTTTCAAATTGTACATTAGAAGTTATGTAGCTAGATGCTAATAGTGGGATTTAATGTGTTTAGAGTTGAATAGATTGTTGTAAATTAGTTAAGACTCTAAAGTAAGTAATGTATGTATGTGTTTGGCTTAATAGCCTACATCACAAGATGCTAAGATGATATATGTGTAATGTGAAATAGATTGTTGACATGTTGTGATACATGTAATGTGATACAGAGTGTTAAGATGTAGCAATATATGTGATACTAGGATGATATTTGGTTGTTGATATGTTGAGTTGTACTATTGATTGCTGAAATGTTGTGAATATAGGATATGTATTGTTGGTTGCTAATGTATTGTGAATATATGTGGCATGATGTGGATTGTTATGATGCTATGATATATGATATGAAATGTGGAAAGTATTGAATGACTATTATTAGCATGAACACGAGCATTTTTAATGCATTATGAAAATTGTTTTATAAGAAATGAGCGAATATAGTTTTTATGCGTACATTCAAATAAAAAAGAAAAGAAATATTAAAATTAAAGTTTTTTTACGAAAATACATATTGGAATGTACAACATGATCATATCATTTTATATTATTTACTAAGCGTTAGGTTCGTAAAAGAATCTTAGATGAAAAGATTTCTGATGAACCTCATGTCTATAAATCTAAATGAAAGGGGTTGTTGATGTAGTATCTTCATAGGTGAGAGCTTGTATTGCTATGACAATTTTGACTTGTGGGTGTGGCTTATAAGATGTATTTTGATGAAAATGTCTGAAGTTAATTGTGTATTTTGTTATTGATGATCCTATGCTAGGGAACTAAACTATGTACATATATTAGAATCATGTATTGATGGGATAAAGTACTATTTTTGGAAGATGGTTGATAGATATGTACATATTGAATGGAAAGTAATGTTTTACCAACTTAGTAGAAACTATGCATGTTCAAACTATAGTTAGAAGATCTTTCATGATTATGTAAAGGATTTTTCTGCTCCTTTATAAATAAATAAAGGATTATGATTCATAGATCAAATAATGGGTTATCTTCTGGTCTCTTAGTCTCCCGTCTATAGAAAGATCACAGAGAATAAGCTTAAAGACCTCTCTAGAGAAAAGTCGTCGTGATTCAGAAGTTGACAGTCACCGGCTCCAAAAGTAAATACGAGTATTAGAATTTAACCGGACAATAATTCCAAAGGCTATTATTTAAATGTGATTTCATAAATTCAAGTGTGCCCTACAGTTATCTTATCTTGATGAATAAAAGTAATAATTACTGTTTTAAGTTTTACCGAAAATAAGTTTACGAATTTGGTCTAATAGATTGTTCAACTTACACAGATATAGTTACTTGTGACAATTCTGATAAATTGATGATGTCATATAGGTCGAGATAAAATCCTTTCAAGAGACTGACTCCCAACTTTAGGAATTGTTTATACTTGATTTATATCATTTGTTGGAAAAGGTTGAGAATTTTCTATACACGTAGCTTTACTTCCTCTTCGGGTTTTCTAACTTTAAATCTTGGTTTTCAATTTTGCATTTTTTTCAAACTCACCTAACAAAAACAAAAATTACAAATTGACATTTGAGTACATAGTTGATGGTAGTAGCACTATTTTGTATATACCCTCTTTGATCTCACTTGTCTCGTCTCTCTGAAGCAAACTTGTTGATCAGAGCCAAAGCGTTGCTTGTCAACCGTCCAACATTCACTATCCGAGCTCCTATCGAAGTCTTCACCCGCTCGTTCATCCCCCTCCCGGCGAACCCGTCGGAGCAGGTGTTCTCGTTCGTCAGAGCGGCGCTCACCCACGTCACCACGTTGCTGATCCGCCACCTAAACACATTGCTTCTTTTCGAATATCCGGCTCGCTTCAGTTCCTCCAGCGATTTTCCGAGCCGATTCACCGTCTCGTCAATCTCCTCCCCGCAATCTTTAATGGCTGCGTATTCTCTCCGTTTCAATCCCCTAAACCTCCGCAATTTGGAGACGAATGATTTCGTTTCTTGGGCCTTTCTGAGACTGACGAACAGAGCGAAATGGGCTAGTTGACGGGGGCTCTTCCGGATGGTGGCGGCGTAGCTGGAGAGAGATCGGAAACAGAGGTCTGGGTATTTCGTGGCGGTGCAGTAGCCGCTGATGAAGCTCCTGTCGCCGCCTCTGCGGGCGGCGGAGAGGTGGAGAAGGGTGAAAATGGAGAGCGAGAGCAGGAGAGAAGAAGGTCTGGCCATTGATGGAGAATGTAGACAAGGTGTCTGTTGATTTGCTCAGCTGAGGAACAGTGTTTTTTATAGAGATTGTACGGTGGTTGTCTTTGAAGTTACTCTGTTGAAGTCTTAAAGTACAAAAGCTGAATTTTACCATTTTAGCATGTTGCTTGTATCTTAATTTTTTTATTTTCTTTTCAAGAAAAAATGAAAAGAAATAAATAAATTTGTAGATACCAGAAGTTTACGTAAGCTTACGTGTGTTTCTATTAATCTTACGAATATAACGTGTAATGTTTTTATTTCATGAAAAATAATAATGTCTTCGTAAACTTTTACAGTAATATTACGCTTACTCTTTACTTTTAACTATTTATTCTTACACTTTGATATCACAGTCATTAATTGGTATAACTAATGACTTATTTTAACTATTTGTAATATATCATGTTAATTTATCAATTGATCAGCTATACGTCTGAAAGTAAGAATTAGAAGATAGCACTACCCATAAATATGAAAATATCAGAGATTCCTAGAGTCATACCATCAACAAAACTTCATTGACCAATTGGATTGATCAAGAAAACAGCGGTAACAACTGCCACATGAACTGAATATGCAACAACGATTCAAGAGCTTATACCCAGACGGAAACTAAGTTTTCACTCACAACTACACGCTACACCAAGTAAAAAGCGGACGTGTATTATTTCAACTCATGTTCCATACCTACTCCTAGTGTCATTCACTCAAATAAGAATCATTGCTTAAAATTTTATTTTAAGTGGTCGGTAGTGACAAGAACTTCCAAAAGTTACTAAAATGAGTAATTAGTAGTAAATTTTCATATAAATTAGTTAATACTATTGTACTGAATTTTAATTAAAAAATATGTTTGCTTTACAGAAAAAGCATTTGACCTAATATTATAGTTCGTACTTTAAAGGTCTTCGCCATGTGTGCTATATTTCGTGCATAACGTGTTTGATTAATTTTTAATTTTTAATTATTGATTTCAAAATCATTTAGCTTTCTTCATTATTTAACATTCTTTTTCACGTTTGGATCTAACTTTAATCAAATATTAGGCGTAAATATTTTTAATTTTAAACAGAATCTTGAGATAGAAGCTCAAATTCATAGCTTTTTCTTTAATTAAATAACTTTAATCTTTTTATAAAGTGTACTTTAAGATACGCTCTATTATTTTGGCATTGAATTATTGTGGTAGTGTTGATGTTCAATAAGATTACATAAAATAAAATTAATTAATTAATTTCATTTAAAAAAAAAAGAATGCCACGAGATCATTTATACGGCACTCAATAATTTCATTAATTAAAGACAAATTGATAATATAAAATTAAATGATGAAAATATTGCACGCGATATTGTTTTTAAGAGAAGATTTTCTCCTCGTGCCGTCCATTTGATTAATTTAATCTAATGATCGTAAAGCATTCGCGTTTCTTAATCGATGTCATCACTTCTGTTCGTTTTCGGTTTCATCTTCATCTTAGTGCCCAATTCTTTTTTATCTTCATTAGATTTGGTTTGATTTGGTTTGGTTTGGTTTGGTTTTTATTGATCAATTAGTAGTGCCAGATGAGATGATCCTTTGCCTTTTTATAGTCAGATCATTAAAAGATAATTATTAATTAATTAAATGATATAAAATGAAAATTTAGGTAGAAATAAATTTAAAAAGAAATAATTTATTAGTCAAACTTCATAAATGTAGGCATGTGAGAGTTTGACTTGTAGAACAATTTATATGTGAATTAAAGAAACCACGTTTCCGGTCTTACTGGCTTTACTTAATCAAGAATCAGCACATTATTCATGGCAATTATTTAAATAATTGTTTTATGTACCCATTACATAATATATAAACTTTTAGAGACACCCGTTTCTCATTTTTCAATTATTTTTATTAATTATTTGAATTTACAATATATTGACTTGAAAAAAATGTGACAAATTAGTGGGTAATCTTTGAATTCCTCGTCATGGAAACTGACCTGTCCGTCGATCGTAGTTGTGGAAATTCATTCTAAGTCCAAATGTAAATTATATTAAAGTGTTAGATTTTGATATGACTCGTATTCTCATTTACAATATACTCACGTTGGAAATCTCATTAGGTTTTTATTTTTTCTATAAATTTATGTAAGTCGATTTTCATAGTAGATTTATTTCTCTGCTCGTAGTTTTTTTCTAATATGATTTTTTCACGTAAATCTGATGTCTCACATCGTATGTTCTGTTTTTGGTTATTATTTGATTTCTAACAAGTGGTATCAGAGTCTCGCTAGGAGAGAAAGCGTAGAATCTAGGTTTCAAAGTTTATCAAAACATCAACTCTCTCTGGTCGTTTCGCATCAAACAAGGTTTTAGTAATTTTTTAGAAAATTACAGTTTTTTGGGGAAAAAAAAAAAGATAAAAGAGAAAAAAGTGTTCCCCTGCCATTCTTCTTTTTTATGAAGATTTTGCTCTTCGTTGTCGTCCACCCACCATCAGAAAACTGTTTCTTACTCTTTGTGACAGCTTCGACTTTTTTTCGTTTTCAGTTTGTCGGAGCCGATGTACCTCCGAGTAACAGGTTCATCGTTGGAGGGTTTTCTAGTCATTATAAGTCGCCATAGATCTGCATCATTGTTCTTTATTCTCATTGTCAAACTATTTCGATTGAGGTTGCCGCGAGAGTGTCCTTTACAAAGTTAGATTTTCGCCAAAGATAAAAATTGTTGAAAATCTTTGGAATTACTTGGAAGATTTGTGGGAGAATAAATTTAATGATTTGAGGCAAATTTGAAATCGCAAATCAGATAGCTGACGCTCTAACGAAGCCTCTTGCAATGTACAATTTTTTTGTTTTCTTTTTTTTTTACAAGCAATGCATCGTTCATTTGACAAACGACTTAAGCTTGAGGGGGGATGGTAATCAAACGTGAATACTAATGAATTTCTTCCCTCATACTATTTGTCACTTGCTAGCTAAAAAAAAAACCTCCATTATGCTAAAGGTGTATTGCATTTTGCAATATGGTCTATTTTTACAAACGACATGTATTTTTTCTTTACCCGGTTTTGTATAGACTAGAAATGTGCTCTATCACGTTTAACAACATTTATTGTTTCCATACTTGTAACTTCTTAGTGCAGTATGAAGCAGCAAATTGCAGCTCTTTCAAGTTAAGAAGTTGAACATATGGCAACTGAGGAATGCCTTTGGTTTAAGTGACTATTTCAAGACATTGAAGTTTAAGAAATCATGGTAATCGATTTTATGATGTCCTCTTCATAGTTGCCATGTGTAAGTATTTTATAATTAGTTTGTTTTATTAAGAAGCAAATAACTTTACACGTGACACAATCAAAAGATAACATATGCCGAGAAAAAAAGAAAAAGTTGTATGCTATGGATATACCTTATGTTTTCTCTTTTTATTAGTACTTAAATATTTGATTTAGGCTCAATAATTTCATCATTAGTGACACAATCTAATATGTTATATAAATAAATTATTCGGGCACGGTAGCTATTATGGCACAATTATAATGTATTAAGATATGATTAGATTGGAAATCATACATTAATGCTTTGATTACGATCTAGAAACATACAAATTATCGATAGATTAACAATTCCTCAACCACCACATGTATAACCATTATTTTTATTATTTTATTGTTACATTGTCTTGGTACCTATTTTTTGAAATTTTAATACCTTTTTTTTTTGTGACCTGGCCCTGTCCTAGGAAATTATAAGGTATGCAAATTTTGAAGTATGTAGATATAGTTAATTACTTGAATAGTGCACTTCTATTTAACAAAAACACGATTATATTTGAGGGAAGTGGCGATAATCGTTGTTTGAATAATGGGTGGGAAATCCAAAATAAAATTTCAAAAAAAAAATCGTAGAATTATAAGGTTGACCGAGAATAATCTCTTATTTATATCTTAATTCATTATTATCACAATTAGGGTTAAACACATAATTTTGTGATAATGCTCAAAATCTTAGAAAATAATGAAAATTACAAAATCCGATTATCAAATGTCTAAAAATCGCGATCTTAATGATTAATTTTCAAGTAAAGTAGTTGATAGTTAGAGTGAGTAAATATCCTAATCATTAGCATATTATTAAGGAAAATTGATACAAAAATAGAAGATAAAAGTCAAAAAAGATGACCTCAACTCCGACAAAATCAAAATATCTCATTAAAACTTTGCGTGCAAAATCCGATTTAGAATAAAAAAATTTGTTACTTTTCATCGAAAGATAAGACAAGTATATCGACAAAAAAATGTCATCATCGACAAATAATAGGAATAAAATTGTAGAGCATATCGACTCTAAGTAGAATAATTCGAGAAATAATAATCGTATTCAAGGCAAGTTGCAAATAAAGAAGTGCGAAATGAGATTAAATAAACGAGACAAAACATGTTATAAGGAGCGATTTCGGTAAGGTCGGTAGCATAAGTCAATTGTTTTCACCAAATTAATGTTAAATGAACAAAGATTCGCATTCCCACGTGTCAAATCCAATGATTTTGACCAAATTAATCTTATTTTAATTTATTTTCCTTAATATTTCTCAATTTTATCGGCTAAATAATATTATAATTATATGTTAGAACAAAGAACACGTGTATGACAACACAAACTACTTCCCATTGATAGATCTGAAGATTACTTAATTGTGATTTGTTTTACAGAATAAATTAACATTTAAATTTTTTAATAAAACTTGTAACACTACTTAACACACTTTTCTTTAAATTTAGTCACTAAAATTATATTTTAACTAGGTCATAATCTCGTAGCTCCCGACAAAAGTAATTAAATAAAATTATAATTTTTTTCATAAATCACATGGGGTAGCGAATAAATCGGACATGTAGGCTAAACACTTTACGATGGACCTGTTTTAGGGTTCAGGTTAGTCAAAAAATTCGTATTGTACTTCTAATTTGATCACTAAGTTTTTATATGCTCATAATTTTTAACCAGTAATATTTTTCATGAAAATTTCAGTATTTGTTAAAATTATGAGTTCATTAACAAAATTACTCTTAAATTATGTTTGTTAATAAAATAGATCTTAAACTATCAGTTTGTTAACAAAATAAATCTCAACGGGCTCCTGGTCCTAACACTTTAACTGCAATGCTCAAGAATAGGGATGGGAGCCTCCTGAAGTTTATTTTGTTAGCAAACTGATAATTTAAAGTTAATTTTATAAAAATTTCGTGAATTTTTACGTAAATCTTGGTATTTGTTTTTATTTTTCTTATTCATATTTGATCATTACAAATGTTGGATGTGTTAATGATGTATTGTTGATTGATGGGTACAAATAATTTACACTAATAAATAAATAAATAATATAGTTTTAAAAAAATAATACTAATAAAGCTAGGTATTACTCTTAACCCCCCACAACTGCCTATAAATACATTATTACTTACCTCTAGCCCACCTCCGCAATTCAACAATCACTCTGGGTGCAGTGTCTGAACAGCCATGGCCAGATCTCCTTCTCTTATCCTTTCCCTCTCCATTTTCGTCATTTTCTGCCTCTCCTCCGCCACACACGGCGAAGATACGAGCTTCATCCAGGGCTCGTGCACTGCCACAAACTACCCCGATCTATGCGTGCAATCTCTCTCCATTTACGCCGCCAAGATCCAGAAAAGCTCTCACCAACTGGCTCTAACTGCTCTCTCCGTCAGCCTCACCAAAGCGCAGGAAACAAGTTCATTCGTCTCGAAGCTAGCCAGATTCAAGAACCTAAAGCACAGAGAATACGAGGCGTTGATCGATTGCGTGGAGGAGATCGGCGAGACAGTGACTCGGCTAGCGAAATCGGTGGAGGAGCTGAAGAATCCAGGCGATAAGAAGAGCCAGGAGTTCATCTGGCACATGAGCAACGTGGAGACGTGGGTGAGCGCAGCGCTGACGGACGAGGACACCTGCGTGGACGGATTCGCCGGGAAGGGGCTGAACGGGCGGGTGAAGTCGTCGATTAGGGGTCGGATCGTGAATGTGGCGCAGGTTACGAGCAATGCTCTGGCTTTGATCAATAAGTTCGCATCTGAGAACTGAAGCTGAAGCTTGTTGAAGAGACTGCGGTTAATCACATTCACCGGTTGTAGCTTTTTGCCCTAATTTACAATTTACAACATGTCTCATGTGTGATACTCCTTTCACGTGAACATCGATCATGTCACGTCGTCAATTAATATGTACAAATTTAAACTTATATGAATGTGCTTTGTGTTTATTTTATAAGTTTTGAGGGAATTTTATGTATTGTTGAGTTGGAGTACTTCTCGTCCAAAATAATTTATGAATAATGTTATGTTTATTATCTTATTCTACTCTCTAAACATATTTGTTAACATACGAATTCAAGATGACTGTAATTAATATAATAATGTAATTAATATAATAAATTATAAATAATTATTGTTTCATTTTGACAACTGCCAACGCTTCGAGTAACCTGAGTGGCTAGATTCGATAAAATTATCTATTTGATGAATGATAATTCCATCCATTATAAACTAATAAATAACTTCATATTTCACTTCAAGATTATGAATAGAAATGTAAAGAATAACGACCCCTTTTTTTAGTAAGATATTGTCTGCTCTGAGGATTGAGTCGTATCCCAATATCTTCTTCTCTCAAATTTGTTTGGCGAGGACTTCCCAGTCGGTCACCGTATATAGTATTGCTCTCACCGAAACACTTTTAACTTCTGACTTCTTATGGAATTTATTGTCAATTGTGCTTCAAAACACATCTTATTATCTTGTGAGAGTTTTCTTACGTATGTTTCATTTCTATATACCTCCACAAGCGATGTAGGATTGTAACGATCTTTTTTTTATGACCTGGGATTTGCCTATACTCAAGTCCGGTATTTGCCTACACTTGGCTTAGGTCCCGAGGTTTGCCCTACAGCCCGAGGTTTGCCCCGCAGTCATGCTCATACGTACATATTCGGATCATCACAATCACCATCCCCCCTCGGGAGCCCAACGTCCTCGTTGACCACATTTCCAGTTGGGTACAGGCTCTGATACTATTTATAACGACCCATTTTCCAGTAAAATATTGTCCGCTCTGCTGGGCGATCGATCGCCCTTTTGTTCACGACAGGAAAGTGATGTTTTTGTTTAAGTTTTTATTTTTATACTTTTTTTATTCCAACTTTGAAGGAGTGTTTTAAACATGTTTTGAGAATATCTCTCACTCATTCCAAATGGGTTAAACCATACAAAAACTGATTTAAAAGTTTTAAAGAAAAGTTGAAAAAAATTTTGCGTCGAAAATGTCTTAAGTAAAGAGAAAGTCATGTCAAGTCTTGAGACGACGTACGGGTCGTTACATAAACCCAGTTCGGTTTGTTTCTATTTGAATTAATCAATATTTACACATCTCGAATTAAACCGAACCGAACCAAACCGCCAAAACCGGCTATTAGTTCGAGTGCTTAAATTAAAAGAATACTTTAAGTATAGAGGAAAAGACTCACTTGGATGTCATGTTCCATTTTGAGCCAGACCTATCTCGTTCTTCTCGGGTCTTTCTTTCATCGAAACTTAATAATTCTCAAGTAATCGGTTAATTTCTCGACCGTCTCGTGCAGGAAATCACGATATATACATCGGTCATTGACGACTCCCTCCATCCGAAAACGTCCATTTCCAACATCTAAGAGAGTTCCGAGTGCTCAAACAATAATTATGAATTAATCAAATCTAATCCTCTATCCACCATCATCATTCTCACTCTCTTCTCGTCCTCAAATCTACCAGAATTCTTATAAATCTTCATCAAAAGATCAAAATTAAGCTCATTATCAGGCTCCAAATCAAACAGTTTCTCAGCTGCAATCTCACCAATTTCCACTTTTCCATGAACAAAACAAGCATATAACAAGGCTCCCCACACAGTTGGACCAGCCTCAAACTCCATTTCCTCAATTATCACACCGTAAGCTTCTTTGATCAGCCCTGCCCTCCCATACACATTCACTAAACAAGCATAATGCTCCATGCTCGGTTTTATTCGATATTTTTCCTTCATCGACGAATATAATTCTACACCACGGCTAACCAGACCCAAATGGGCGCAAGTTGATAATAACGACACAAATGTTACATTATCAGGTAAAACACCTTTGCTTTTCATTTGGCCGAAATATGATAAAGCTTCTATTTTTTTCGAATGAGCCGAAATTATCGAGTTCCACGAAACAACATCTTTTTCGGGCATTTGATTGAAAACCCATTTTGCTCTGTCTAACATGCCATTATTGGAGTACATAACTATCAAGGAGTTAGCTATGGATAAATTCTGATCGATTTCTCGTCGAATTGCATATCCATGGATTTGTACTCCAACATGTAAGGATGAAATGCTTGCAAGAATAGTGGATAGAGCGATCGAATCGGGCTCGTACCTCCGATGAATCATTTGACTGAAGATGTCCATAGCCTCCACCAAAAGCTCATGATGAATGTAGCTAGTAAGCATTGAATTCCATGAAACCAAATCTTTATTAGCAATCCGATTAAACGCTTTTTGAGCTTTGACGATATCTCCACATTTAGAGTACATGTCGATCAAAGCATTTAGCACAAAAATATCGTTCGAAAATCCAGATCGAATTATATGGCGATGAACTGCCTTGCCAACTTGAATCGACCCAATTCCTCCACAAGCTTTTAGAACACGAGGGAAGGTGAACTGGTCGGGCTCAATACGTTCTTCCTCCATTTGAAAGTAAAGAGCAACGGCGTCTTCATATAAACCTAATTCAGCATACCCTGAGATTAGTGAATTCCAAGGAAATGCAGATTTATCTCTCTTAGACATTGCATCGAATATGTTGTGGGCCTCTTCTAAGTACCCAAATGAAGCATATAAACGGAGAATTTTATACGAAATTCCAACATTTCTTCGCAAAAAATGAGGTGGAATAAGGCGATGAACTCGGATACCGTGATCGATTGCTTGTAACTGATAACATGATTCTAAAATAGACGAAAAAATTTCGGCATCCATGTGGATTCCTCTCTTTACAGAAGCTTCGAGGTCGGTAACAATGGCGTCAAGGGCTTGGAATTTGGTCTGGGTGCAGGGTTTGACGTTGAGCAGAAGGGGAGTTGGGGATGATTTAGGAAAAGAGAAAGTGGGCTTATTGCTTTCTCTCCGATCAATCTGTCTTCGTCGTCGCAGCTTCTGTTCCTTCACTTTTTTGCAGTAAATGATAAGTGAAACTGTACTGACAAATGGGGGGCGTAGAGTGGTCGTCATTGAAGGGGGAAGGAGTGGAATCGGGAGGGAAAATTGGTCAGAATTTGATCAATCAAAGATAGCCGATAGGAATGCTTTGGTAGACGATGATGCGGTTGACCATTGACGACGCATCAGTTTCAATTCAGGATCAGTTGTCCACCGTTGATTTTGATGAAAAAATTGCTACCATATGGTTCAAGATCTTTTTTTTTTTTTTTTTTTATGTAATTTATCTGAAATTAGACTTTCATTTTTAGCTTTAAGGAACGTATAATTTTAAATAGAATAATGTGAAACTTTCTCTTTATTTTTATTTTTTATTTTTATTTTCATACATGTAAAATATGAGTAATATTATACTACGTCTACTTTTTTGACGTATCAAATAATTATTGATGTAATTAATATAATAAATTATAAAAATAATTAATACATTAATTGCACCTAAAATTTTTAAGAAAATACAATAAAAGTGTAATCCTAATATTATTCTTTCTTAAAATGTTCATTAGTTCAATTAATGATTTATTTTAACTATATGTAATTTATTGCATTAATTACATCAATCAATATTTATCGTGACAACGAGTAAGAATTAAAAAATAAAAATATAGAGTAAATATAACATTATACTCTTGACAATTAATCTCCCATCAATCGACAAGGTAATTGAGTAAATCCAGTTGAACTTGGTTAACCATACAAATTGAGAATCCGAGTCTAGTTCGGTTCAGTTTCGAATTTTGAAAAAATATTTTCAAAATTGAAACAAGTAAAACCAAAATTCACGGTTTCGTTATTCAAATATCGATTAGAACTTGAACTGAATCAAAATATTTAGAGGCTCAGGTGAGTTTAAGGTCCAAAAATTGAAAACTGTGTTCATAAGTCAGATATATTTGCTTTCAGATAACGACACTCTCGACGACTCGGGAGATTTTCAGACAAATTAGCTACTCAAGATTAAATATATATACGACAAAAATGAAGCATCACTTAGCCTCTTTGATCGGAGAAGATAAAAGAGTGAACATAGATTTTCCCAATTAAAGTTGAACAAAATTGAAAATTCAGCTATTATTGAAGTCTTTTTTGTCCATGAACCATTTTCTCCACACGAAGAGCTCTGTATCATCACAGTTTATTCATACCTTGCTTGTGAGAGGAACTTTATCTAAAATATATATATATATATATATATATATATAAGCACTTTCATGCAACTAGAGAGAGAGCTTACTCCTAGAGCCAGAAAGTGTACTGAAAGTAGAAACTAGTGATCATGATTCAGGAATGTTTCTGCAAATTGAGAGCTTACCATTACTACTACCATTGAAGGTAAAAATACAGAAGAAGAAAAGTGAAGATAAAGGTGATTGATAGCTGTATTTAATAAATATGAGCACTAAGAAGTCACCGTAAAAAGAAAGTATACCTCGAAGGTGGCAAAAATCGGACGAACATCTTCAAATACTTCGTCTTCGGTACCAACTGCATTAATCTTGATACAACAGAGAGTTTGGAAAAAAAGAAGAATTAATTATGTAAACATGAAAGAATGGTAAAGAGTAATCTATTAGGTAATAACTCTGACAATATATATTTATGCCGATATATGTTAAGAAGCGTCTTAGACTCGATTAAAAACCTGATCATCAACAACAATTATCTTCATGAAATTTAATTTTGTAAACCAGTTGCCATGTCCATGCACTTTCGGACCTATTTCAATTTTTAAAAATAGCAACCAAACAAGCACTCGAATATAGTAGAATCGAGAGCCAAACATATTTCAAAACATGTTACAAAAAATATTTACTGAAAAGAGTATATTTTCTGAACCATGAAATAATGTTTTCAAAAGCTCTTTTCTTTGTTTGATGTTCAGAAAACCCAAAACATCTCGTTTTAAAATTTACTTTTGTTTTACGAGAATTTTGTTTTGTTTACAGGATTTCATATTTCAGCTCAACAATTGGTTGCATGCATACCTTATAAAGCTTTCCTTTCTCCGCATAGTATCTAATTACTGGTAGATTCAATGCCGTGAAAATTTTAAGCCGTTTTTTCATTGTTTCGATATTATCATCTACTCGTCCCTGCATAAAAGAGTCATATTTTTAAAAATTTCATAGAGGAATTTTGAAGGTTGATGAATCTACCTGATTACGGTTTAGCACTCGTTTCACCATCTCATCCTCGGGACAATCGAAGAAAAGTACAAAGTTGGGTTCCATTCCAACCTGCATCAATTTATAAATCATTAGTTTTTTACAAATATTTAAATTATGAGTCAACGAATCACTATGGAAGAGCAATCTATGAGTAATTACCTATAGGGGATGTTAAATTGTACAAAAAAGCAACAAGTCAGTTATAAATGTAAATTGGAATGAGTAAAGATGGGAAGAGAATAAAATAAAATTTGAAACAACCACAATTGTTTACTTCTCTGTACTTCTTTTGGAAAGGATAAATTAAGTCACCATCCCAATTTCTACTTTCAACATCCCATTCGAAAAATAAATATAAGATCAACATTGTATCCATGAGAAATTATTCATTTATTATATGATAACCAAGTGTATATCCGGTATTCCATGTATTAACTAACTATTTTTCCATTCATCAAGTTATCTATCTAGGGGTTTTTCATGATATGGAATAAGATAAATGTTTTGAGGGAGATACTAGCAAAACTTACAATTTGTTCGAATGCTAATCGATTTTCTTCAGTCCGAGGGAAACCATCAATGAGAAATTTATAGTTGTCACTTGATTCTATCTCCCTTTGGATGAGCTCAACCGTCACTTTAGAAGGAACAATTTTTCCTTCGGCAATTGTGCTGAGGAGCATGGTGCTGAAAGAATAACCTGACTTCATTAGCACATTTAAAGATGAACTTCAAAAAAATTTCAATCAAAATGTCGCATCCTTACCCATTTTCACTATTAGAAGCTATCTCCCTCCTTAACAGATCTCCTGCACTCAAATGTGTAAATCCAAAATTCTCAGCAATCTTCAGGCATTGTGTTCCTTTTCCACTACCAGGACCACCTATAAATTTTCAATAAATTTTTTCTCTCTTATAATCAACTTCTATCAGTAGAAAGGTTTAAAAAAAAAACAGAAATATTTCACAACTATGTCCAACAACACTTTTTTTAAAAATTATTATGAAAAAACAATTATTGAAAATGTGTTTGGATATCCTATTTCCAACTAATTTCTGATAATTTCTTTTCAACACTATCCAAACAAGCCCTTATCTTAGTTTTTTTAATCAATACAAATGTTACTCCACTTAAGCATCAAGCTTTAATCTGTCCACAGGTTAGCTTAGCGCTCATCCCATGAAGTTGGTATTACAAGGATTAAGCAAATTTTAAGAACTTTTATGATAGGCTACCATCCAATTACTTTTCTCTATAGTATAACGAAAGGTTACATATTTGTTCGTATTATTCCTTTTGAAATAGGAATGAGGACTCGACAATTAAAAACTACACGGCCATTTACTTAAAGTCGCTCAAAGGTGCCCGTCTTTTTTATACCAAAAAAAATATTTCATGAATCATTGCAAATACCTAACACAAAAGAAATGAATGGCTTTTTATCTTTTGGGGAAAATCCACTTTTTTCCTGCACAAAATCAGAACAACTCAAAATTTGTATGTCCAAAATATTATATAAAAGTTTAAAAACAGAATGAAGCTAAAACAATAAGAGTGTCACTAAAATATAAAAATTGTTGACGAGAATCATTCGTATGCAGGAGAAGCAAGTAATCCAATTTTTCCAATCACTGGGACAAGCTTAGAACATTTTTTTCTGTTATATAGGGAAGTTATGCTTGCTTGTATCATAACTTTAGATCATATCTCAAAATCAAATGGTACACGTTATTATAAGAGATCATATAAGAAATATAATTGTCAGGCAACAATGATACATCATATTGATGTATTTTGACAAATGAAAATTTGTTAAGAAACATAACAAAAGAAACTGTTGTGAAAATAATTTCCAGCATGCTCTCAACAACTAATTTCAGATAATAATTCTTAAAAACAGAAAACTTTCTAAAAATAATATAAAAAGAAAACTCAAAAACCTTTTAATTTTGCTTATATTTTTCAAGAGCAGTTCAAAATATCTTATGAGGTTCAGATTGCATGTAAATTAATCAATAAACAAGGAGATATTGGTATGAGTAGGCGCTTAGAAGTATCCAAATCAATGAGTCAAAAGTATGCTTTAGAAGGTAAACCATCAAGTTGCACAGTACCAGTCTGGGTATTTCTGTAGTAAAGGCTTCCCAACAATTCAGTTTATAAATTTCCTGAAGAAGATAATGGGAAATTTATGGATTAAATGGAAGTCAAAAGATCACCAATATAGCAAAAAACTAAAAGAAAAGAGAAAGTAAATCGATCAAAACTAGCTGCAAGAGCTTAAAAATGATAGAAAGTAAGATAAAACCATGTGAAAACTGAGCAGTATCGCATATCTCAAGCACAATTCGAGTATAACCTCTGTTTAACAAAATCTGCTTCTATTGAAATGCATTTCATTTCTTCCAACATTAGTTACCCACAAAGCACGTTCAGATAGGGGAGGGACACGTGCGGATGTGGAGATTTTTTGGCGGAGGAGATGTGCATTTTGTTGCATTTTGGAACAAGTGAAATTGATTGATTTTTGGTGTTGAAAAGCCGGATGTGGATAGCCTTAAAACTCACTTGTTGATTCATCCCCTTTGAAAACATCTTCTATATTCGTTACACTTCTTTGTTTACAGACCAAAAACTAAAATTAAAAGCATGATCAAATAGGCTCTCATAGTCGTAGTGCTTAAATATTGTTTAATTAAAAAATAAAATTAGAAAGACACTCAGACCCCTTTGAACTTCCTGATCCAGCCACTTACAGTCATTTGAGACAATAGCAGGACATACAACTTCTTTTTTCCCAAACAATTAACGATGTATAGAAACACAATGACTACAGCTCATAAAGAACTGTAAAATTATTCAGGAGTAAAATAAAAATGTATGGGCTAAAATTCAACCGCACACACGAGTTCGTGACCTTGATATTCACGCCGTCAATTGATCATAAAGAGAAGCTCGATATTTCATCTGGTTAAGAGAATTTTAATGGATTTGTATTGATGTACCTGGCTGTGAGTGGAAGACTTTGAGCCGGACAAAAAATGACGAAGCGAAGCCACACGCCTCCACATCTCTCTCCGTTTAACTTCAAATGTGGTTTTGATCGCCCATGATACTCAAGTCTCAGTGAGGCATTTATCCGAACACCTTGACCTTGCTCGTCTTTCGCTGTAGCGAGGCGGAGTTGGATCTGTTGATGTTATTTGGCATCCACGTAATCGATTGATCAGCACTAAACCAGCGAATGGAAACTCTTCTTCTTCCTTCTCTTCTTCACGTTTTCCTTTAGGTTTACTCTCGAATCTTGCCCTTTCACGTGGCGTCCCCTTCAGCTTCCACGTAAATCAATCAACGAATACAAACGACGCAGTTGCCTCCCTCCACTCAGAGAGAAGAAGAGTCAGTCTATCTCTCGCTCTCCATATCTAAGAGGCGTGAAAATGGTGTAACAATGATCAGAATCGTTGTAACTGAGAAAAGCAACGCCGATAACCAGAAAGAAGGAAAAGAAAACCTTCAAATTCCATCAACTATGGTGGACATCAACGCCAATCTGAACCAAACACTTCACGCTAACACCGCTCTTCAATCATTCCTCCACGCACTGCGCTGAATTCAAATTTTGATCGGCCAGTCCCACTCCGACTCACTACCGGAAACTTAGATATAACGGGGCGAGAGACGTCCGACTCTTATTGTAGGCGTAATTAGACGTGAATCAATTAAGAAAGAGTAACCTTCTTATTTTATTTTACTCTCTTAGACGAGATTTATTTAATTAATATAATAAATTATAAATAATTAATTTATTACATTAAATATATTAATTATTATTTAACATGTAAATAATTATTATAATAAAAAATAAAAAATATAATAATTAAAAAATCATTAACAAAATTAAAAAAAAAATACCAAAAATTAAAATAGTGAGTGAGTTTTGCAATTCAAAGGTAATATATATAACTCAGTCCTATCGATTCAATCTTTTTGCTATTGTCGCAGATTCATGGAGAAAATTTCATACTTTATTTTATCACTTTTAACGTACTTAAAAATTGTCAGTCTAATTTAGATAGAATTTCAGTGACGTAATTTATCAATAATATCTTTTAAGTTAAGGAGTATGTGATATCAGAGTGTACATTTATAATTATTTTATTTGGATTTAGATCATTGCATCCACCCAATAAAATAATTTGGTTGGTTACAAATTTTATTGTCTTCAATTGACTCGAGCCAACCTCAAATTTCTATTTCAATGCCTATTTCTCTTCCATAACAAAACAATGGAAGCCAAGACACGATGTCCTTGTGTTATATGTACATGTTACTTTAAAAAAAACCATTGAAATGAAACATTATAGGTTAAACTCCTTGAAGAAAGCTAATGGAATGAGACAATCTTCGGAGCTCGAGAATACTTAAGAGCAAGGGTGAAACTCGAAATCCTTATCGTAGAACAAAAATTTGTTCGATATGATTTTAAAATGTCATATATCTTTAACAAAAAATATATACTAGTTAATTGTTTCTGATTGTGTTTAAGGGTTGGGATTAAATTTTTCTTTAACAAAATATAAGAATTTTTTTGTGTTTGTAAGCCTATGCGAATAAAAATAAGACCACATGATATATGTTTAGTATTATTGACGGAAATTGACCAAGTGATCATTTGAAAACAAAATTTAAAAAATTCAAAGCATTAGTTAAGAAAATTAAAACGTTTGATTGCCAAATTGAAATGCACCCTGAACTATGAGAATTATTAGTTTTCATCTTTATTTTTTTTTATCAGTTCATATGTCTCGTAAAATATTTAATAATACGATAAGACAATAAATCAATTTTTTTAGTATATTTATAATGTATTAAAATAGATAATGAACGAATGCAATATGATTTTACACTCTAGTTTCACTCGTTGAGATGTCATAGACATGATAGATATGTTATTCGTTTAGTGATTTAATCGGCTTGTCATTTTGAATTATTTATAATCTATCGTAATTTTTTTATCAATAGACAAACAACACATCAACGTGTACATCTAAATGCTAAACCAAAAATCATAATTTGTATTCTTTATTCTCATAACAATAATCATCATGTTATATTTGTCAAAATTAACTGAGTTCGCAATATACTTGAATCCATGTAATCACCAATCATTTAACTTAGAGACCATAGCCTTATATTATAACTTGTGAATGAGGGTTAAATTTAGCTCATTATCACAAACAAACTCAGACAACGTGTATTTATACATAAAATCTCACATTTTAAATAAATGCTTAAAATCCAATAGACTTGAATCGTATTTGATCACTTTTAACGGGTTTAACTTTATAATAAAAATAAATATAATTATTATTTGATATATGTGTTTACCATATAATCTTTAAATTATATCCAACACTACTTGAAAGATCGATTTAACCTAAGGTGGGGGTGTGAGTTAGGTTTAATAATTTTTTCGTGTAATTAAAATTCTGCTTATTTGCAAACTCAAACTATATATTTTATTTCTTACTTTGATGTCTTAATTCTATTGTACAAGAAATAATAATAAAATAAAGAGAGAAATGATAGATAGTGCAAATGATTGTTAATAGCGCGGATTACCTATTTTGACTAGATCAATGCCTCAATACTTATCCTTGAAGATAATTTCCTCTATAATCTTTATTGTTACAAATAATTGAGTTTATAAGCGTCAATCAAATATTATAATGATTCTTTACAGATATCACCCTCTTCTTTACAAAGTATAGAAGATTACTGAAAAAATTTAAGTGTGTGACCTAACTCTATCAAATATGAACAATTCAAGTTTAGAAGAATGAGATGTTAGGTTTTAGCTCAAGAATGAAAACTTGAATATAAACAAGTGAAAGGGCAACACTTAAATAAGTAGAGCAGAGTGAACTTCTATTTATAATCCTTCAAAATTTCCAAACACTAAGCATACAATGGTAAGCATCGGGCATCCGCGATATTAGCGTTAAAGACATCAATGAGGCAAAGGGCTTTTGTAGGTTAAGTTGGGGATACTGCTCCAGCATCCGCACTTCTGGACCGGGCGTCTGCATGAAGCTTCAATTTGAATTCTTCTCTTTATGACCAGATTTTCGTTAGGCTCTTTGAGTGTTCGCTGCAGATGTCTGCACTTATCTCCAAGTGACCTCAAATTGAACTTAAAAAAATATTGTCTCGGGAGTGGACTTCCCCGGGTTCCTCTAGGTATCCGTTGCGGGTGTCCGTCTACAGGTCCCGACGTTTGCAAGTCAAACTTGAAAAATCTTGTCTCGAGACTAGACTTATGCTCTTCAACACATGGTGCCCACACAGCGTGATCTTCAACACTTAACTCATTTTTCGATTGAGTCATACATCATAATTTTATCATTTACGACATAACTCAATAAACATGTTAGTACATCTAAATACACACTTTCAAAGGTATAGACTTTAATAACTTAGAATAATACACATTTATCATCAAAACAATAATACTTAATCCTTATGAAGCCAACACTTAAGAAAATCATTATTATTTTATTAATAGACAAACTACAAGCCAACGTGTACATATTAACTACTAATAGACTTTCTAATACAAGAGAATGAAGTTTTATGAGCACACGCATCGAGTTTTAATAAAAAAAGAAAATGTCAAATGCAGTTTTTTAATTCCTGGCATTCTCTTTCACAAATGTTGTTATACATAATTTACTTATACAAAGTCAGACAATTGCACAAACAAGCTACGTAATTACTTATGATCATAGCTTACCTTAAAAGTCATTTTTAGACAATTGACGAGACTTCTATATGCATTTAAAGACTAAGAACTCGGTACATACGCTACTAATTGAGTAATTAACAATAAACATACAATGTGAAACCTACTTCCAAAGAAATATTAAATGAAGTTTATTTCCTTGCAAACTAAATGTAATATATATTTTTATTATAGTTATAAATATATATATATATATATTGTGATGACCTGGATGTGTAAGTATGTGTACGATGGCTGCACGAACCGGAACCCGAATGGCGGTACGTCCGCGCGGGCCAACCGGAAGGTGACGAGTCGTAAAAAGGGAGTCGTCACAATTCCACATCTTTTGAGGAAGTATGTGGAAATGAAACATATGTAAAGAGACCCTCCCAAGATAGCAAGACGCGTTTTGGAGCACAATTGACAACGGATTCCATAAGAATTCCAAAATTAAAGTGTTTCGGCGAGAGTAGTATCAGGTTGGGTGACCGACTGAGAAGTCCTTGCAAAACAAAGCCGTGAGGGAAGGATATTGGGCTACGACCCAATCCCTAGAGCGGACAATATCTTGCTGAAAAAAGGGGTCGTTACATATATATATATATATATATATATATATATATATATATATATATATATATAATACATGACTCATTCTTAAATGCTCAAGTCAACCTTTCTTTTGTAGACGTCTTATGGTTCTATTTCCCTTTGCATCGTTATACCTTATTGTCTTTTTTTTGTCGATTTAAGTTATGTTGTTTATGGAGTTGAAACTAATCGTCTTTCCTTAACGTGACACATTGCTTATTTTTTTTTCACGTAGTTGTATAAAATTAAAGAATGATATACTTATGAGAGGAACCGCTCGAAAAAGAAAGTAGTGAGTAGTAACCAAGAATTTCGGTTCTGAAAAAAACAACACCGAAATGTGATTTTTCTGTCTCAAAACCGACCAAAACTAAATCAAATTGTCTATTCTGGTTCGATTCTTCAGTTCGAGTCGATTTTTACTCACCCCTAGTAGTAGAGGTGTGCAGAGGTTAGATTAGTCCAATTTTGGACCAAAATAAACTATAAACTGATAATAAAAACAAAATTAAAGTTGAATAAGAAATTAGAGCTATTTTTCTAGATTCAAAGCTCTTTTTTAATTTTTCAGCACACTTTTTTTTTTTTTTTTTTTTTAACTTTAAAATAAAAAATAAGTATAAATTTTTTAATTAATTTTATCTCGTCAGACGTGAAATTAGAAAATAAATCTACAAAATATGAAACCGAAATGGAACCATTGGTTCAGGTTCGATCAATTGGGCCGGCAACAAAACTGGTGTTCCACCTGTTTGACTCCAACGCACCGAGTTAGTGTCGCGGAAGCTCAAACCCACGGCGAGAATGGTCCGACGAACTGGCCTGAGACTCGTTCTCGGATCGATTCTTGGGGATTGCTGCTCAATCGGAGCTCGCCGCATCCACTTGTCGGCCATCGCTACTCAAAACGGAGCTGCGGCCGGTCTATATGGCATCGACCATTTGAAGACTCCCAAAGGGTTTCGACGTTTCGTTGATGAAGCCATTGAAAGGTAATGTCGTCCATAAATGAAGCTTATATGCTCGCAGGAGTTGTTTGGATGCTTGAGGCTAGTATTAGTGTTTGTAATGCTAGTGCTACATAGAAATGGTAAATTGGATGTTTGAAGTTTTAATGCTCTTTTAGTTCCCTACGCTTGTGACTACATCATTGGAGTTTGACCACAAATTACGAGTTGTGCTTAGCTGAATTAGAAAATAATACCAATGTTTAGTTACAGACTGCAAGTTTGCTGACTTGTTTAGTTGCTTCACATATAGGAAAAATAACAATCTAGACTTTAATGAGTAATATTTAGTCCATCAGTTACGTTTTCGTTGCTAAGCGTTTGGATACGATGGAATTTGGTGTTACTGTTATTAATCTCTGAAAATATTGCTTTGAATCACGTTATTAGGGGATAAATTCAGCATAGTATTTTATTAATCCACTATGAGACTTTTATGACTCATTTTTACAAAGTAGTTTTGCAATATTAGCTTCATCATTAAGCGCGTTAAAATTCTTTTTTGATTTGTGACGAAGTGTACTTTTTAAAACTTATGTGTCTATACATTTTTCATCATCTTTTTCTCATATAAAAATATGAAACTAAAGGAATTACCACATATTGTCTTCCGTCTTGCTATTTCTAGCTATACATGTGTGTTTGTTTGTGTGTATTTTTATATATATGTTTTTTTTTTACTTTTCAGGTCTGGAGAGCTTCTTACCTTCATCTCTAACTCACATTCTCCATCTGAAATTATCCACACAATGGATGAGATATCTCAAATTGTATGTTAGCAGATTATGATATAATTTTTCAGTTATTTAATTCACAATTGGCTTTGTTATGGACCAATTATGCTGCTGAATTTTAAGGTCTGTTCTGTGGCTGATTCTGCTGAACTTTGTAGACATACTCATCCAGACAGGTACCATATTTCCATTTGTCTATTTACCTAGTAATATTATAAACGAAATTGCACAACAGTCCCGACATCAACAATGATTGTTGATTTATATATCTTCACTATCTTGTATACCAGGGAATTCATAGATGAGGCAAACAAGGCATCAATGAGAATTAACGAGTATTTACATGTAAGCAGAATAGAAAATTGTTGTCAATGCTTTTTGTTCTTGTTATTTTTTCAAGTTTATTTGCATTACGTTTGTTCTTCAAACCATTTTAATCATCATTTTTTGTGCAACAGTTTGTTTTTGATGATGTAAATGTTCATTCTCTTCTTTTTTGGTAATTCCTAAATTTGTTTTAAGAAACCAGTAAGGGTAATTTATGAGAAAGACCTTAGTCAGTTCCAAGAATCTATGCAAAGATTGTACTTCCACTCTACTGATGAGTATCAAAATACTCCAAAGCAATAACTCGACTAAAACAACGAATAAAACGGAAATAGAAAAGCTACAGCTCCGACGAAACACCGGCCCAAAATCCGACCACGGGTTACACACTTGGAAAAAAAAGACTACTCTAGAGAGTATTTTGATGTAGACAATATTCAATGCCCCTCTCTTCCCCATCCTTCTATGCATTTTCTCTTACTTCACACACAAATCATTCTCTAACAAATATGTCAACTCACAATATATTATTTCTAAAACTACCCCCTATTCGCTATTCAACATCTACCCAACCAAGAAATGCTTTGAAAAATAGTTCAGCTTTCAATGCCTACATCTCCAGGTTAACAGTTTTTTTTCCATTACAAGCATTCAAGATCCCACTCCATTCCATTTATATGCTCCACATTATCAAATGCATTATACTTGATAGTACAAAAATGTATTTGGTTTATTTTTCACTGGCTAACAGCATCTCAACACAAACGATATTCTGTACAATCATGTCAAAAAAGCGGAACAAGAGGGCCATCTGCTTTCTGATGAAGCTCAGAGGGCAGCTCAATCTTTAAGGGTAGATTTTGAAAGGGGTGGAATTCATCTCTCTTCAGGTACTTATTCTTACTTTTGGTGATGCTTAGGATCGTTTTCCTACAGAAAAATAATAGCTGATATTGACTGCAGGGAAGTTAGATCGAGTAAATCAGTTAAATCTGAATATATCTCAGCTTTGCAGTGAGTAAGTATGCTGTGGCTAACACAGTTTCTCTCTCAAAGTTTTTATTTCATAAATTTCTTAGTTTGATTGGTAAAACATAAAATTTTTTGATAACGAAATCATCTTTTCTTTTTTCATTTCATTTGTGCTTTTATCATGAAGAAAAAGAAATTTCGGGGGCTTTAAAAAATTAGTTCAAATAGTCTTGAGTTGTATTTTTTGTTATATGTCTACAGTTCTAAAAACTATTTAAGCATTTGAAATATTGATTTTTTTTAATATTCTGCTATGGGTGCATTTTGTTCAAAAATGGTGAACAAACATATTTGGGACAAATTTAACATCTAAATAAGATATGTAAATATTTTCATATTTATCTCTTTTTTTCTAGAAACTAAATTCTTAATTCGACTCCTGAATTCAATTATTAACTTGTAGTTTTTCAGGTTCAATGACAACATTATCAATGACCCAGGTTCTATTGATATATTTCCGTCATCTCGTATCCCAAAGAATTTGCATCATCTCTTACAGCCCATTCATTCTAGAGAATCTACTTTGTTAAGAAATTCTTCGAAAGAAAAGGGGTTTCGCATACGAACAGGTGAACAGACTTTGTCTTCTATTTTGCAGTGGACATCAGATGATGAGGTACATTTGTCCCTTGTTGAAACCCATTTGAATTTTGATGAGTGTTAAGTTGGGAGACATCGCTTGTCAATACAAATTTCTCTTACCAATCCAAAAAGTAAGAGTGGTGTGTTGGGAGCATGCATCATGCCTACCATGCTGAACAAGATTCACACGGAACGAAGTTTTTTCTGCTATCAGTATTTGTAAATTGACTTACATTTATTTATTCATTCCATTCATTTAATAGTCTCAGTATGGTTTGAACTAGAGATGTATTGATATGCTCATAGAATTTTCGTTTGATGCCTGGACATTCTTTCTATCTGTTTTCAATAGTCTATTGTTTCTGACCTTGTACATCCTTCCAGGTTCGGAAAATGGCTTATGTCAAGGGAAATTCTTCTCCTCTTGCTAATCTGGAAGTTCTTGATAAGCTTATATCTACTCGTCATGAACTAGCTCAGGTTATCCATTTTCACCTCTTTAAAGTGTTGATACCATCGTGATATCAATAATCTGATCATTGTATTTCCATGATAGGCAGATAAAATGCCCTGGGGGGTTCTGATTCTATGTGCATTTGATTTCTTTTTAGTTGTCTTGCTAACATTTTGAAGTTTTACAATTATACTGAATATAATATATTTTTTAAAATTCTATGCTGATCAAGCTATCTGAGAATATTTGTTAGTTCAAGTATAAGATATTGAATGATAAAGATTATGTTTTTCACTAATTAAGTTTGTTTGTTATGTTTTAGAAGGTTCATTCTTCGTAAACTAGGGGATTTATCTTTCTCCAATATTCGTGTCCACCATCTTTCTTACCTCATGATCCCAACTTTGTTAATTATGAGGAATTTTCACTGGCCCAAATATAGAGGGAGATGCGGAATTCATTTGGTTAGAGGACATGTTGTGCATAGGCCCCTTGTTGGGTGGTGTCATGGTCAAAGGCGTTAATGTTTTAACGAAGTTTTTTAGGGAAATGATTGTGGAGGTTTGAAGTGGAATGTAAGAAGCTGCAGAGAATAGTGTTAAATTTGAGGTGGAGAACCTAGCCCAAGAAGAGAAGGATAGTTTGTAGCCTTTGGAAATGTTGCATTAGAGTAAGGTTGGGTTTGATTCACATATCTCTTCCAGAATCAGGAACAGTGGAATGCTTTATTTTTGGCATGGCCATTATGATAAATACAAATTACATTATTTTTGGTTAATATTACCATTCAGATGAATAATTCAAATGTAATAAACTAAAAAATGCCCAACACTTGTACTTATCATACTTATTGTTTTATTGTCTTCCTTAGGTAATGTGTACACGGTGAAGTAATAAATGTAAAAACTAGTATTTTTACGTTAATTAAACTTCCGAATAAATTTATTGTGTTGTTTAATGGTCAATGAGTCACTGATTGACTCGCTTTGTCATGTTGTAGTCAACTTGGAATTTGTCAGTTAATTAGTCAAGTTGGTAACTCGGGAAATTACTGTGTGGTTTAATTAGAGAAATTTAATGTTGGATAATTTAAGATTTACCTCGATTATGAAATTAGATAATGTTCAAAGTTCGACCTCCACTTATAAGTGTCGATCGATCTCTTATTTCAATTAAAGAAATTTTGTCGCCTCGACGAAATTTGTGGCCGTTTATAGTGTTATGGATTGAGTTTCTAATATCGATTGGGACCCATTCTAGTGTCTTTCCTTAGTATTGATTGAGATAATTATAATTTTTGTTTTAATTTTAAATTCAGACAAATTTGTGGATTTCGAGTCAGTTGTTGAGATCGAGGTAGAAGTTTTATATTATTTGCATTTATTGCATCATTGTTTTCTAAAAACCATATTTTGGTGAGTTGTCACCCGTATAAAAGTAGGTCTGGATGCCAGCACGTCGGTTTTTACGTGTGTGTATGTACGGTTTACCCGTTTACCATTAATGCATAGTTTTATACTTTGATATATATACATGTTTGGGAGGATGAATCCTCGTAATACTTTTGAAGGTTTCGATGTCAAAATATCAAGAGAATATCCCAGTACACCTTCTGCTATGGGAAAGTTGTCTTATTTGCACATTTACTAAAATGAGTAATAAGGCGGTGATGACGTGCTCCTTGGGTTTCGAATCCTTAAACATGATCAGGGTATGTTTGTATATTGGTTTACAACTAGTGTCGTGCTGAGCTTGCTAGCCGGCTACCCTGAGTGACGTTGATGGATCTTTGGATCGCCGTTGCTTTTATTTTCTTCTAGCTCATGAGGTATTGATGGATTTTCGGATCGTTACCTTTCTATGTTAGTATGCCGGAGGGGTCCTTGAGTGACTTTCATTTTTTACTGAGATGATTTTTATGTGATAAAAACGATGATGACTTATTTTCGTATGGTTGTCTATGTATGCGACAATGTTTGACTATTGTTTCTTTGGTGACTCGTGAAACTTGTTTCTTTAAAATAATGAAGTGAGTTCTCATAGATAGATGTTTTGAAAACCATTTTGAGATGATGCTTTGAATTAAAATTAAAATTTTTTTTACATATGCATTTAGTATAACATTTTTACTGAGTTAGTCACTCATCCCAAACGACTTCCTCCCTTCCAGGAAAGAGCAAGGGCCGTTAGTAGCTGAGATTCAGTAGAAGCTTGCCTTTATTTACTTGTTGAGTGATTTAGTTTCTTGGTGAAGACTTACTTTACTTTATATTTGGACATGTATAAGATAATCTGGATTATAATCGGGATGTTTGGTATGTAGACCTTATTGAATTGTCTTTCTATTATTGCACTATTATATCTATATTCATTGTGTGGATGTTGATTTTTGATTGTGTTCAAGTCTTCCATTGCAAATCAAGTTTTGGACTGGGTAATCGGGTTCTTCCTGAGAATAGGGTCATCTAACGTGACGTTCTGTTAGGCCCGATTCTGGGTGGTGACACTCAACATACACATATTGTACTCTAAAGAGTCATTATGAATTGTGGGTACTGCGATATTTTGTTTTTGTGAGGGATAGAGAGCGGGAGATAAGTTGATGTTGTAGATTTGAACTGGCAATTAGATCTGTACTTTGTTGCAATTTGTGGGCCAACCATTTGTTTCTTACTAATGCAGGTTTTGGGATATAGATCTTATGCTGAATTTGCCGTAAAGCCTAACATGGCCTCATCACCAGCTGTGGTGCTGACCTTTTTACAAGAGATGAGCAAGATGATGAAGCCCAAGGCTGACGAGGTATATATTGTTTGCTAAGATATTTTATGAGATGAGTATTTTATCACGTGTAAATATTTATTTTAGATTTATTCTTTATCAAGAAGTTGTTATCTATGTAGGAGTTTGCGAAAATTAGGGAATTCAAGTTGAAAAAACGAGGTAGAGAGTGTGAAGATCTAGAGCCATGGGATGAAACCTATTATACAGCAATGATGAAGTCTTCCTCATATGATTTGGATTCCTCAGTATGCTAGGCATTCTTGTTTTCTTTTCATCGCACTTAATCTATTATGGAGTATTTTTTGGTTGTCACAATACTTTTTCGCACCTTGATTGTTGAATTTCTTTTTATGTAACTGTTTCCCTTCTACTTGTATACACTCTTTGGCTGATTGTCTTTTCTATTTTTTGGCCTTTCCAGGTTGTATCATCATACTTTCCTTTGTCACAATGTCTTGAGGGTTTGAGAATTATAGTGGAGTCATTATTTGGTGCTACATTTCGTACAATCCAATTTGCACCAGGTGAATCATGGCACCCAGATGTGCTTAAATTGTCTCTCCATCATCCTAATGAGGTATATAAAATGGTTAGAAGATATACAGATTAGTCTGTGTGATTTTATTTTTTTTAAAGTTCCGAAGTTATATGATATTTCTGTAAATCCATAATAGAAGATGATAATCTTTACCTAGAAAAAAAAAAAAAAAAAAACTTCTAATTATCTCATGCTAAAAAAATTCTTGTACCTAAAAAAATCATTTTGGAACAAATAATGAGAAATTATACGCACTTTTTTTCTTTTGAAATTTCCCTATATTTCAGTTAAAGATCAAAATACAAATCACTGTATTTCCATATTTCCTTTTAAGGTGCAGTTTCCCCAATAGGAATTTGGCGCATTTCTTTTTGAAATAGAATGCTCGGGTGATTGCAATGAAGTGGTCATTTTTTCGTTTTGCCATTTCATTCTAATGAGGAGCATCTAGACATGATCATGGATGATTCCTTTCAGGAAATAGGATGATAAGAACTGCTTTAACCAATCCTTAGCAGATCTTAATTTCTTGCTTAAACCAAAATACAAATCATTATCAACTCTTATTTTTTTCTCGCACCAAATTAATTTTCAATGTAAATTGGAAACCACACTGCTCAGATCATATTTTTTCTTTGAGTTAGAAGATACAAAAAAATATAAGCAAGACTAAAGGGACACCATATACCACCATAAATCAAAGCAAAAGGAAAAAAACTTCTTTCATTTCTCTAACTGAGAAGGGTACGGGATAGTTTTTTGCTAGCTTACAAAAATCATACTGAAAATTTTCTCCATTTCTTTAAGGGAAATTACCAATTATGGGCATAAACTATGAGTTTTTTTTATTTTAAACCATAAAGTAACGTTTTGAACAATGCAAATTATAAAGTATAAAAAATGTGACAATTCAAACCACACCGGACGGACGGACATGGATTAGTGTCCGTTCGGATGTTATATCGGCCGCCAACCGGACAGATGTTCTATTCTAGCGTCCGTCCGCACTTGATAAGTAATAATACGCTGCCGCGTAGTCTGGACAGATGGTAATAAATAGCATCCGTCCGGACTATCGATTATAAGCGTCCCAAGGTCATTTCGGACGATAGATAGTGCCGCAATCTGTTTTCTCTCTCGACGCTCTGCAAATTTCTTGGACGATTTTCGACCGAAAAACGCATCAGGTAATATCTTACTCCTTTTGTATTTGATTTAGTTTAATTTTTAACGTTAAGAACGCAAAAATCCGAGCCCTAGGTCAAAAACGGCCCTTTTAGGATTAACCGGACGAACGCTATTTATAGTCCGTCCGGTTGGTGGATCCCAACCTTAACCCGGACCTTGGCTGTGAAGGCTGATTTTCACCGGGCTCTGATTTTCGCCACGGTTCGAGTTATTGTGGCTATCTTTGAACTTTCCAATTTGAAGACTTTACTAAAATGACAGAAAAATTGACTTATAAACGAAAGAATGATTCGACGTCAAAAGGTGGACCATCGAAGCGGCCAACGATGCCACAGCCATCTCCACTGCCCTCACAGCCACATCCACGGGCTTCACAGCCACCTCCAAGAGCCTCACAGCCACCTCTCAGGGCCTCACAGCTTAGCTCCATCGGCCCCACAATCGAATGACTTTCGCAATCAGCATTGTCGAGAGCAATTTCAGCTGGATACAGTACACCGAAAGGTGTCGTTGACGAAGATTGTGGACTTTACAGGTTGAGTCAATTATTCTTACAAATTGTTTTTACAATATTTCGTTGAACTAGTCTTATTCATTTGTTATTAAAAATGTTCAGGGTGGGAGTTCTTAGAGATAAAAGAAATGTTCGACAGAATCAGACTACACGGACTCTACAGTATTCGAGGAGACGGCTGTGAAAAAATTGTTCGCCTATTTTATGCGAACATGAGATTTTCTGGGAGGTCAGGAGTTATAAAGACCTACATAATGGGTCAAGAGTATGAAGTAAGGGCAGAGCTTGTGAATCAGTTGCTTGGCTTTGACTTAGAAGAGGCAGAAAGGTACTACCATGCCCAGAAGAAGTGTCCCGTGCTCGCAACAGCGGAAGGAATAGCGTTCATTAGACAGATTCATCAGAATGCTGATATTGTGGCTTTCGTGAAGCCAGGAGCGAAAGATATGAATGTGAAAGCTCGCGTCATCCACAACCTTCTAGCACACACCCTTCTACCACGCGTTGGACATAGAGATCATGTGAGCTACATGTGTCTCTATGTCACGGAGAAATTGTATAGCGGTAACCTCTTCGACCCCGGCTTTGTGATTGTGAGTCACATGAGTGAGATCTCATGCACACGCAACAAGAACCTCGCGTACACTGTCTTGATTCAGAAGATTATAGAGTATTTTCAGATTCAGTTACCGCGAGGGGCGCAGACTATATCACAGCGGCCCGTGGATGCATTCGGCAGGCTGCATTTGGTTCGGATGGGCTTGCAGGAAGTAGACGGAGGGGGATGATGTTCGGCCCCCTCCTGTAATGCAACACCCTCGTCGAGGGCAACACCCCCCCTCCTCTCTCTCTCTCTCATATCGTGCCTCCCACGGATATGGATCCTATTAGGGCGCAGATAGAGTCTGTTCGAGCGGAGGTGCAGTCTGTTCGAGCAGAGGTGGCGTCTGGTCGAGCAGAGGTGGCGCTGAGGTTCACAGAGATTATGGAGTATCTCGGAGTTATGATGGAGTACCAGAGAGAGACGAGACAGATCGTCCAGGATTGGATGGAGGCCCATGCCCTTGATCCCGACGATCTTGGGAGAGGTGATGATGCCGATGATGAGGTAGTCCTACTCGAGGGTGGAGATGACGAGGGATTGCAGCCTGGGGTTGGAGATGACGAGGGGAGATGACAGTGTTCGGATAAACCAAATGTCTCGTCCACAACATTCAACAATCCCTGAAATTTTAAAGAAAAACAGGCTCAGATTAAATCAATATAACTTCTGCCGATCCAAATAATAATAACAATATATACCTTCTGTCGATCCGACAGAAATGTCCATCATCGGCCTTGGTCAATGCCTAAGTCGTTTCACAATATCTCCAAAAATCACTTCCATGAGACTTGAGATTCTGACTCCACGTTGGCAAACAGCAATGAGATATATGTCATTGTTGCCATCAATACTCACGGCCGTGAGTAATTGGCCAGGGCAAGCTCCCTTCAGATGACATCCATCTAAACAGATAAGAGGTCTGCCCATATCCAACAAACCTGCTTTGCAAGCAGCCATACATATGTACATTTTTCTAAATATCATCTTCTCCTTTCTATCCTCAACCACCAGTTCACCATCTATTACCATTGTGCTACCTGGATTTGATCTTAATATTTCAGCTCCGTAAGAACGAAGTATCTTCAGTTGTTCTTCGTTCCTCACGTAATTAACTTCTTTTGCTTTGGTTCTTCCTCTTCTCGTAAGAATTGGCTTAATGTTAACCTTATGTTCCCGCCTCACTGTCTCGATAATATCATAAATGGGCCAGTCAGGTTGACTTTTGAACCTATCTGAATAAGTTGTTGCCAACCACTTTACCGTAGCGTGTCGATTATGCAAATACCTTTACACAATTGTGATCATTACAGTATGACTTTATTTGGAAGGTCGCTTCATTTTGCATGGAAGAAGCATGCAGATGCCATTGACAATCTAATATCCTATGAATTGAATACAAAATAGTTTTGACAATAATATAATTTCACATACACCAATAAACGAACAAAAAAATTGAAAAACAAAAAAATTTTAATTTTTCTGCCAATTTAATTTTTCAAATTAGGGCTTGGGATTAGCACGTTATTTATGATAAAAATTGAATCAAATGAATCAGAATTGATAAAGCAATTACCAGAAACGCTTTTTGGTCGTAAATCTACGAAAAATTTGCAAGAGTCGAGAGAAAAGTCTAATTTTTGCTTTCTGATTGGTTTTAAAACGATAATCCCCGGACGAACGCTATTTATTACCGTTCGTAGGGTAAATTTTGTAAGTTAGTCTGGACGGACGGTAATACATAGAGTCCGTCCGGACTACGCGGCAGCGTATTATTACTTATCAAGTGCGGACGGACGCTAGAATAGAACGTCCGTCTGATTGGCGGCCAACCGGACATCTGTCAATGCTGATTACTTATCAAGTGCGGACGATAATAAATAGCGTCCGTCCAGACTATCGTTTTAAAACCAATCAGAAAGCAAAAATTGAACTTTTCTCTCGACTCTTGCAAATTTTTCGTAAATTTATGACCAAAAAGCGTTTTTGGTAATTGCTTTATCAATTCTGATTCATTTGATTCAATTTTTAACATAAATAACTCGCTAATCCCGAGCCCTAATTTGAAAAATTAAATTGGCAGAAAAATTAATTTTTTTTTGTTTTTTAATTTTTCTGTTCGTTTATTGGTGCATGTGAAATTATGTTATTGTCAAAACTATTTTGTATTCAATTCATAGGATATTGTTTAAACTTGAATGACATTTTGATTTTTTTACAGATAATTGTCGTAAATGACTGAGAGATTGGATGATGTAAATGAGCCTGCGAACATAGACTGGTATATGGAAGAGGACGCTCCCATATACGGTGATATTGAACCATTTGATCACTTAGAGGGTGATGAAGAAATACAAGTGCGTTCAATTTCGCAAACTTTAGACGATTAGCTACGAGAACCATTCAATTCTGAGGATGACGAGGTGCAAAGCAGACAAACAAGGGATGCATTTCGGGTGATTTTGTTCTGAGTAGACAATATATATCGTTGCAGGCCCTTAGAAATGAAATACGAGACTATTCTTTGAAAAAATGATATGATATCAATATCGTTAAAAAGTGGGAGGAACAGACTGACGGCAAAATGTGAAGGAGTAGATTGTCAATGGCATCTGCATGCTTCGACCATGCAAAGTGAAGCGACCTTCCAAATAAAGTCATACTGTAATTATCACAATTGTGTAAGGGTATTTGCATAATCGACACGGTACGGCAAAGTGGTTGGCAACAACTTATTTAGATAGGTTCAAAAGTCAACCTGACTGGTCCATTCATGATATTATCGAGACAGTGAGGCGGGAACATAAGGTTAACATTAAGCCAAGCCTTGCGAGAAGAGGAAGAATAAAAGCAAAAGAAGTTAATTACGGGAGGAACGAAGAACAACTAAAGATACTTCGTTCTTACGGAGCTGAAATATTAAGATCAAATCCAGGTAGCACAATGGTAATAGATGGTGACCTGGTGGTTGAGGATAGAAAGGAGAAGATGATATTTAGAAGAATGTACATATGTATGGCTGCTTGCAAAGCAGGTTTGTTGGATATGGGCAGATCTCTTATCTGTTTAGATGGATGTCATCTGAAGGGAGCTTGCTCTGGCCAATTACTCACAGCCGTGAGTATTGATGGCAACAATGACATATATCCCATTGTTGTTGCCAACGTGGAGTCAGAATCCCAAGTCTCATGGAAGTGGTTTTTGGAGATATTGCGAAACGACTTAGGCATTGACCAAGGCCGAGGATGTACATTTGTATCGGATCGACAAAAGGTATATATTGTTATTATTATTTGGATCGGCAGAAGTTATATTGATTTAATCTGAGTTTGTTTTTCTTTAAAATTTCAGGGATTGTTGAATGTTGTGGACGAGACATTTGGTTTATCCGAACACCGTCATCTCCCCTCGTCATCTCCACCCCCAGGCTGCAATCCCTCGTCATCTCCACCCTCGGGTAGGACTACCTCATCATCGGCATCATCACCTCTCCCAAGATCGTCGGGATCAAGGGCATGGGCCTCCATCCAATCCTGGACGATCTGTCTCGTCTCTCTCTGGTACTCCATCATACCTCCGAGGTACTCCATAATCTCTGTGAACCTCAGCGCCACCTCTGCTCGAACAGACTCTATCTGCGCCCTAATAGAATCCATATCCGTGGGAGGCACGATATTGGGGGGGGGGGGGGTGTTGCCCTCGACGAGGGTGTTGCAGTAAAGGAGGGGGCCGAACATCATCCCCCTCCGTCCACACTCCGTCTACCTCCTGCAAGCCCATCCAAACCAAATGCAGCCTGCCGAATGTATCCACGGGCCGCTGGAATATAGTCTGCGCCCCTCGCGGTAACTGAATCTGAAAATGCTCTATAATCTTCTGAATCAAGACAGTGTACGCGAGGTTATTGTTGCGTGTGCGTGAGATCTCACACTCATGTGACTCACAATCACAAAGCCGGGGTCGAAGAGGTTACCGCTATACAATTTCTCCATGACATAGAGACACATGTAGTTCACATGATCTCTATGTCCAACGCGTGGTAGAAGGGTGTGTGCTAGAAGGTTGTGGATGACGCGAGTTTTAACATTCATATCTTTCGCTCCTAGCTTCACGAAAGCCACAATATCAGCGTTCCGATGAATCTGTCTAATGAACGTTGTTCGGGCATGGTAGTACCTTTCTGCCTCTTCTAAGTCAAAGCCTAGCAACTGATTCACAAGCTCTGTCGTCACTTCATACTCTTGACCCATTATGTAGGTCTTTATAATTCCTGACTTCCCAGAAAATCTCATGTTCGCATAGAATAGGCGAACAATTTTTTCACAGCTGTTTCCCCGAATACTGTAGAGTCCGTGTAGTTCGATTCTGTCGAACATTTCCTTTATCTCTAAGGACTCCCGCCCTGAACATTTTTAATAACAAATGAATGAGACTAGTTCAACGAAATATTGTAGAAACAATTTGTAAGAATACCTGTAAAGTCCACAATCTTCGTCAACGACACCTTTTGGTGTACTGTATCCAGCTGAAATTGCTCTCGACAATGCTGATTGCAAAAGTCATTCGATTGTGGGGCCGATGGAGCTTGGCTGTGAGGCCCTGAGAGGTGGCTGTGAGGCTCTTGGAGGTGGCTGTGGAGCCCGTGGATGTGGCTGTGAGGCCCGTGGAGGTGCAGGTGGCTGTGGCATTGTTGGCCGCTTCAATGGTCCACTTTTTGACGTTGAATCATTCTTTCGTTTATAAGTCAATTTTTTTGCCATTTTAGTAAAGTCTGCAAATTGGAAAGTTCCAAGATTAGCCACAATAACTCGAACCGTGGCGAAAATCAGAGCCCGGTGAAAATCGGCCTTCACAACTAAGGTCCGGGTTAAGGCTGGGATCCACCAACCGGACGGACTATAAATAGCGTCCGTCCGGTTAAGAGTAAGGTTGTGTATGAATTTCAAAACAGTTGAAGAACATAAAAAACATGTTTTAGAACAAAGAAAGGACTAATATGAAATATTTCCTAGACTTGCCAGTGTAATCAATTAGCTGATTGTAGTTGCAACTTTTCTATTGCTAGGATACTGATGACCCCAAAATACAGAAACAGGTAATAAATCTCAATTCCTTTCAATAATAGAGTTCTACCAAGGAAATCCGGCAAACAAAACTATCAACTACAGCAAAACATTAACTAAAAGCCAACAGCAAAATGTAAAACAAAATAAAAGACACCACATGTTTGGTAACTCCGACCATGAAAACTACACGAGTTACACACTTATAATATTGTACTCCTAACCAGAATGCTCAAGGTATTTTCCAAAAGATGCCTCAACTCTCTTATCCCTGCTTTTTTTTTTTTTATCTCCAATACGTCCATATCCAAAATTTTACACCACTAACACCCTAACCAACTGCCAACTTAGCCAGCAGACTATCAAAACTACCCGTTCGTGCTAAAAGCCCCTCATGTATAAACTATTCTTCGCTCCATCATAGCATATCTCAAGAATATTGACAAAAGTGTGGAAGTGAAGATGACGGCAACAAGAGAGTGCATCTCATCAGTGGCTCCTTATACTTCCTCTGACCCAGGAAAAATAAAGTAACCAGCACAAAGTAGCTGTCCAAACCAAATTATCCATCTCCTCAGTTGTAGCAACAATGTCTTGATGTGTGGTTACACTTGCCAAAAACTAGCTTTTCCCTTCTTTTCCCTTTGCTCATTTGTCTTCCCATAATTAGCTATGAGTACATGAATCACAAAATAATCACTATCTTCCTTACCAACCTGCTTGGAATTACAATCATAAATTTCCAATATAAATGTAGAGGAGCTTTATTAATTGTGAAAAGTAATGTAAATGGTATCTTCAAAGATATTTAACACCAACTGCATACCTCGTTTTTCATTTAAGTAGTTTAGCAGAACATGATTGCTTGAAACAAGCCATCTTTTCCTCCCACTTAAATAATTTTCATCTCAACCTACATCATCCTAGTAATATATATCCACATTTCTTGGGGCGAGTTAGTCCACGACCAATGTTCTTATGAGAAATTAATTATGCTACACTCAGTTGAGCAGAAAACAACATTTAGAGTAGCAATCCTATCTTCAGTTAGTCTATGACCCCAGAGGAAAACACCTATTATATGCATCTTATATTCAACATTAATGGTTATTTAGCCTATAAGTGTGAAGTTCTTGTTATATTTGGATGTGAGCTTTAATGCCTCTGGAGTCTTGAAAAATAAGGCACTCGCCTGAGATTGATTGAATCTTTTTTTTTGCATGTTTTATTATTATTTAATATTTGTTACTCCCTTAGGCATCTATTTTTTCTGTTTCAGGGTGACTTGGGATATCTATATTTGGATTTGTACTCAAGAAAAGGCAAATATCCTGGTTGCGCACATTTCACAATTAAAGGAGGCAGGAAGATTTCTGAAATGGAATATCAACTTCCTGTAAGTAAAAATATATATTATTGATGATAGATCCAGTTGATGTGTAATATCCATTTCTTCTTCCTTGTCAAATTTTGTTTCATTAGGTGGATTGTTGAAAATAGAACTGTTCAACTCTTCATTAAATCTAGAAGTTGTGTAGCGCTCTATTGCTAGTTTAAGATTTACACCATTTTGGTACTTGTCTACTAGTGAGATTGTAAATAACACCAGGAAGAGGTTTAATGAACAGATATCTTTCCATCAAGGAAGATCCGTTAGTTTAAGGACTCACCATTTCGCTAACTATAATAATGATGCAATTCCCTGTTGTTCTTGACCTGTTGTAGTATCTCTTATATTGTCATCGTGGAGATGTCATTAAATTCACTTTGTTCAAATTGTTTGATTCTGTTATCAAAACGCCTCTGCATTTTTTTGAAATGACTTGGTCAAACATCATATTTTAAGCTGTTTCATATTTTCATTTTTTTTTTTGTAAAAGAAGCGAAAATTGTGTGATAATGAAAAGAGTACAACAAGAATACTGCAAAAATCAGGAATGGAATATAACTCTTCAAGTCGAAATTTGCAATTGCAAATGATACTTCTTTAAAGACTTAGAAATATAAGTTCATTTAGCAATAAAAATTGTAAGACATCTCCGAAAAAGGAATTAGAAATCTAGATATCAAGAAATATTCATCTATTTAGGTAAAAGACCCAAAAGGTAGTGATGTTGTTCTTCCGGAGAACACTTCTTTTTTCTTATCCTCCTCTATGTTGCTGCCATGTATTGGCTTCTTTCTCCTGCAATGTGAAACTTCACATTGTCCTCAAAGTGAAATAATTCTCTATCATCTCAGTTGATTCCCATGTTGTCTCACAGGCAAGCAAGTTCTTCCTCTTGATACTTTTCTTCCTGAGTATTGCTTTTTGTTCTTCATCATAAATGAGTATGACTCTCAACCCTTTTTAGAATTGATGGCCTAAAGTATAATTCTTGTCACAACAGAAGCATAGTCCTTTTTTCTTTCTCGCTTGTAGGATAACCATGATTAATATTTTGAAGTCATTCTAGCTTGCGAAACTCGATCGAGACTTTACCCACACGAACCATGTCAGTGCATTCCCATCAAGGCCAATTGTTGCCGACTATAGCTTCTCCCAATCTAGAACCTGATTAATGTTGAAATAACGTTTGACTCTAAATAGCCATCATTAGGATTCTGATAAACCTCTAATAGAAGGCTAGCAACTACTATATCTAGAAGATTAACAATTATACAAGGCATATAAGAGTAGTTGTGAAAAGCATTTAGAAAAGGGAGGGACTTGGGAAGTTAGTGAAGGTTCATATGGAGGAGGGTTTTTAGAGAAGAGGGATATCAGAAAATTAGGAAGCAAAATAAGGTTTAGGAGACTTATGACTCTCAGATTTCTGGTCAACATTTTGTAATCCTTTGGTCTTCCAACAAAAAGGAGTTTTTACCAAAGATTAAGGGAAAATTGAAGATAGGAATCACCTAGATTATATTCTCACTGACGAAGATGGGCTTCTCCAATCGATGGTCACCACCCCTCACCTGGGTCTACAAATTAGCATGTCTCCTCTCACCTGGGTCTACAAACTAGCATGTCTCCAGTTGTGGTTCTGGTAGGCCTCTAATAATTAATTAGTTGGATATATGAAAGGAGAAAGAAGTCAGGTGATGCAAAAAGACAAGAAGCAAGGGAGGGAGAAAACACTGGCGCCGAGGCACCAACTTCTGCAAATCTGTACAAAAAAATTGCATATTCACAGTGCCATGGTTCTGAGAATTTGTTTTGTTAGCAAAGAATGAGCACTTCTATGCTAGAAACCAGCGTTGAGCGCTCGAACATAGAAACTGTCACTTATCTTTGTTTTTATTGGTCTATAATTGAATTTGCGATTGTAAGTGGGTAGTTTTTGGCTTGGGTACTGTATAAAGTAGGTAGGAAAGATATTTATTATGTAAAAATACTAAGTGCGCTGTGGATTTCCCTTGTTCAAGGAAATTGTGTTTCTTCTTAATTTTGGTGTTAGATGCATTTCAAATTGGTAGAGTGATCGGTTCTTATGGCGCACACAAAAAAAAAACGATTGAAGATTTGAGTATTTGGAAGAAGAGATGGAAGAAATGAAGCTTGATTGCAGTGTATTCTGCGAGTGAAATGATCAGTGGAAGCCTTGATCCAAAATGTTGCAAAAATACTTCGATTTGTGGAGGATGAACAAAATGTAATGAATAAATTATTAGTAGCTAGAGTATCTCCAGCTGAAACGGGATCACCGAAACCTTTTTCCATTAATTCGTTGTGGAACACTTCCTACTAAGGTGATATTTGTGGAGCAACAATTGCAAGATCAAGATGCATCATAAATTGGTAGTTGGACGAGCTCAGGATCATCTTAATCGTGCTCAATCCATCATGAAGTTGAGGACAATAATCATAGGCGAGATGTGCAATATAATGTGGGAACATGGTACTTCAAAACTTTCCCTATTGTTTCTTTTTTATAGCAGAAAGGAAGAGGTCAAGCGATGAAGAAAGACAACAAGAAAATGATGGAGAAGATGCTGGTGCCGCGACGCAAGAATGGCCGCTGCAATGCCAGCTTTTGAGAATATATAAAATAAGATTCCTAGTGCCGCACGATGAGAATCTGTTTTATTAGCAGATTACACTACAATACTAGAAATCAGCCGGAGCACCCGAATATGGTAACTTACCTGCCTTTTTATTGGTCTGTATTTGGATTTTGTCATAAATGGGCAGTTTTTGGTTGATGGGTTGGTGCATAAGCAGGAGAAGAGTAAGAAAAATGTTTTTATGTTACAATACTACGTGTTGTGAATTTTCCTTGTTTTAAGGAAATTGTGTTACTTCATAATTTTGGCGATGGATACTTAAGATCCTTGCAACATATTTTATTCTCCCCAGTTTCGTTGGTGTTTGAGCGTAACCAGGTAGTGACGCTTCCCAATTTGAGTTTGGTGCTTGATTCTCTGTTTTTTTTGGCAACCATTAAAGCCAATGTGCCTTGATTATCTTCCAATGGCCGAAGAATTTTGGGCTATGTTCAGACCTCTTCTCTCACTCTCACTTTCTTCTAATTTTTTTTTTTTTTTTTTTATTGGTCTGTATTTGGATTTTGTCATAAATGGGCAGTTTTTGGTTGATGGGTTGGTGCATAAGCAGGAGAAGAGTAAGAAAAATGTTTTTATGTTACAATACTACGTGTTGTGAATTTTCCTTGTTTTAAGGAAATTGTGTTACTTCATAATTTTGGCGATGGATACTTAAGATCCTTGCAACATATTTTATTTTTGGCAACCATTAAAGCCAATGTGCCTTGATTATCTTCCAATGGCCGAAGAATTTTGGGCTATGTTCAGACCTCTTCTCTCACTCTCACTTTCTTCTAATTTTTTTTTTTTTTCAAATTTCATTTATCATTCTTCTATTGAAATTATCTAAAATATCTCATTCCTTTTAAGTATTAGGAAATCTAAAAATCTAACTAAAAAAATACTTAATTCTCCTCTATGTTTCTGCCACGTGTAGCCTTCTTTCGTTTGGATTAAGTCATCTTATTGGTGCCTCATTAGCTTGCTGGAAAATGCTAAGTGATTAGCTGTCATTAAACAATAATTGGGAGACAAAGCCATAAAAGGATATTTTTTCCAGCATGATTCCCAGTATTAAACATACCTAAAGTCAGGAGCCAAATGAAACCCTTAATATTTGAAACAAAATTTGCATTATCACCCAAACAAGTTTCCAAACAAATTTGCATTGCGCAAAATTACTGTTGGGTGTGGATGAAGAAATGTGAGATAAGAAAGACTATGAAAAAAAAAGACTGAACTGAATGCACTGACGTTTATCTGAGACCAAATTTTGGACTTTAGGTAAACCAAACTAAGGGAAATGCTAATTTGGGAGTACTGCTGCTGGAAAAACTAGTATTTACTCCTCAGTCCCACGTGATATAATTCCAGTTTGATTACATTATCATGAAACTATAATTTTTTAATTCCGTGATTGAAGGGCACTAGAAAACCAATATTGCATGTAATTGGTCTTTCAACTTCAGCTCAGTACAGAGGAAGAATGTTTTTAGACAGAAAATAATGGTCCATTTGCTACAATTACTCAATATGGTATTATTTTTGTTCTTTAGTCACTTGCAGCATATTACCTCGCTGACATAGTAAAATGGTGTGCTTAGTTATATTTGTCGTAAATTCCATCTATAAACATCTATGCAAAAAAACAAAATTGATATCTCTGAGGAAACAAAAATTAAAAAGACGAACTCCAAGATAAAGGATTATATGATTCATCCAATGATGAGCCAACTTAATCGTGATCACTTGCAGGTTGTTGCCCTTGTTTGTAATTTTTCAGGTTTGCAGAATTTATCTGTTGTGAGACTTAATCATTGGGATGTAGAGACCCTTTTTCATGAATTTGGACACGCTCTTCATTCATTGCTTTCTAGAACGGTACTCTGTTTGAGCCTTCTTTTTGTGCATACAAGCTATTACTGCCTTGCTTGGAATTTGACAGATCATATTTATTCTTCAGGAGAACCAACATTTTTCAGGTACAAGAGTGGTTCTTGATTTAGCAGAAACACCTTCGAATCTCTTTGAGTAAGTTAAAGGAACGCAATAATTATTCTTCTTAGATAAAAAATACAAAGACATGCAATCACCATGCTTTTCTCTTTTTCAAGGCGCCATTTTTTCCCTTGGCCTCCCTGGAAACTCGTCAATGCTGAATTATCCTTTTCTCCCTCTCTTTTGTCCTCTCATTTGATGTCTCTCGTTCTCTTTATCTTTTATTATTATTTTTTTTCCTTTGGAAACTGATTTTTACCTTCTCCCGCTAATATTCTCTGTTTGAAACACTTTTTCTAGGCTCTATCTATTATTTTAATCGTATAGTTATAATGTGATAGATTCCCACTTCTAAGTATGTTGTTTTTGTGTTTTGCTAATTCTCATCGATGATCATGCAAGTGCCAAAGTACCAATAATATTATCTTATGACGAGATTTGTAATCTTATGTTTCCTATGCTTGAAATAATTTTATTTGTGATGGCATTTTATACCATCCAACCATTTATTGCTTCCCGTTTGTACACCTTGTCCCCTTATTTACAAAATATATCAAATTGCATATTTTCATGTCGGATTATTTTCCAAATGTTGGCGCCATTAATTTTTATTTTGCTAAGTTATTTCTTAAACTCAATTTTTCAAAATAAGAACCAAAATTTGTACCGGTGTAACAAAAAATAAGATGAGAAATTCTTCCAATGAAAGAGAAAGAATTTGTAACTTAAGATCTTGCTCTACACCCTTGTCAAGCATACTTGGGCATTTTTTCTGAGGTCACTATCTACATTAAGAGTGACAACACGGGTTTTGTAACCTCTATAATATATAATTGGAAATCTAATTAAAAAGATTTTGACATGGTTTATGAACATTTGAAACATTGAGTACAATCCAAGTGGCATTATTTTGACCTGGTTGAGAATTTAATTTAGGGTGCACTGCACCACCTTTTTTGCAGTATATTATTTGATCTTGTATTTTTCTATTATATTTTTTACATGGAGCAACTAAATCTTCTGCTTTAAACTAATAAAAAATTCTGCTTTTATTTGGACTGTTTGTATGCCTACATGATTGAGGGCTAAACATCATTGATGAATACTAGCAGCATGTGTCTATCCCAAGTTATTCCAAGTCAGTGATATACCTTTGTTCATGCTGAAAGTTTCAACTTTCAATCAATTTTACAGATTGTCAATGAACTCTATCCCATTTGCTTTAATTATATCCGATGGATGCCGACTTTTATAATATGAAAAAACCAAAAACTGTTTTGAAAAAGCAAAAGAGAGAGAGATGTACAAAGATGAGGAAAAAAGCAGGGAAAATACATCTCAATGGAGAAATAGGACCTGTCCATTTATGACATTGTTGATGGATGCTGATTTTAATAACACCTGTAGGTACTATGCATGGGATTATCGAGTTTTGAGGACATTTGCCAAACACTATTCTACTGGTGACATAATTCCTGAAAAGTTGGTTAAGTCTATGCAGGGAGCTAAAAAAATGTTTGCAGCCACTGAGCACCAACGCCAGGTAAATTTTTGGGACAAAGATCTAGTAATGTTTTTTTTTGTCTATTTATGATTAAATGTAAGACATTGAATTTGAAATCTAACGGTGAGATAAGTTTAAACCTAAGTTGATTACTTTTTGTATGCTTAATTAAACTATTAGATTAGAAATAGCTGAGAGGAGAATAAAATTAGTAGACAATTGCTCAAAATTGATCGACAAATGGTTTTAAGATTTCTGTGTTTATTTACAGTTTCTTCTTATATTTTGTGATGAAACCAGATTTTCTATGCCTTAATCGACCAAACCCTTTTTGGGGAACAGCCCACTACACCGAGAAATACTAGTTCCATTGTTGCTGATTTGAAAAGAAATCACACCAGTTGGAAGCACGTGGAGGGCACCCATTGGCAGATACGGTTTAATCACCTGTTGAATTACGGTGGAGGTAAGTGCTAAAAAAAAAAAAAAAAAAAATCTAAATAAATTAGTTCCATCTATCATTTCTGACGTTCAAATATTTGTTATAAGCATGTTTAAATTGTTCAATAGTGGTCTTTTAACATAAGATTTTGAGAATCTAAAGATTTCAAAGCCTGGTGAAAGTTTCCATGTAAACTCTTATACAAATCTGAAAAACAATACTCAGTCTGGGTTTTCATCCCTTTATTTATACTATGTTCAAGTTCTTCCTCCTAAACAGTGGTTCTAGTTTATTGAACTTAGAAACACGAGGCAAAGATGATTCAAAGGTGTTTCAGAAACACCATTCTTGTGTTTTTTTTTTTTTTGTTGAAATGATTTATGTTAGATTTAGTGTGATCCAGAGGCTCATTAGGTAGGTCCAGGTTGAGAATCTCTTTATGACTAGAGTTAATAAATATATGGTTGAGTCGCAAAACTTATTATACCGATTCTATTACAGAATTTCATTTCTCTTTTTTGTGGTTTTTTTTCGTCTTGAGTTTTTCACGTAAGTTTCGGTATCTCTTATTTTCTGCATTTTCTTTTTCAACTCTCGTTCAGTTTTCAACAATTTTGAGACTGAATGCTTGCAAGATTGACTTCATTACTTCACAAACTACATTTTTTGGCCTAAAATACTGCATTGGAAGATTTGGTTTTATTGATTTATTTGTATTTGTAGGTTATTATAGCTACCTATACGCCAAATGTTTTGCTGCAACGATTTGGGAAAAGGTATGCAAAGAGGATCCACTTTCATTATCGACAGGAAGTGCTTTAAGAAGAAAGTTTCTAGAGCACGGGGGAGCAAAAGAGCCTCATCATTTGTTGACTGCTCTTGTGGGAGATGGAATTCTTAGGCATTGTGATGGTGGAGTTGTTCCTGATTTAACCTGTCTTTGTGAGGAAATGAACATCCATCCAAGTTCTAATTGATTTTCTATGCCTTAATTGATTGTTTAATTTATTGGAAATCCAGAATACCATTCAATGGCCAATACAAAATGTGAGTTGCTCTGGGTTGCAAGCGCTGCTTCATGTTTTGCGCGTTTCTACGTTACATACTGCTTTATTGTTCCGTGATAATAAGGCGGCTGTACACATTGTTGAGCATTCTATGTTTTATGAACGAAGCATGTCGACATTGTTCGTCATCAGCTTAAACTTGGCAATCTCAAAACTTTACATGTCTCTTCGGTTTTTTTGAGCAAGATGGGAGTTTTAAATATTAACTCTTCATCTTGAGGGGGAGTATTAGATAGGTAATCTTTAAATCAACTCGATGTTAGCTAGTAAGTCGGTTAAGTACGTTTCAATTTATAGTTTTATTGACAATTTACTTTAGTAATGAGAATAACAGTTTTCTCGCTCAATCATCTTCTTCATTCTCTCGTAATAGGAATAATTAAGAATTCTGTGTAATTGGCCAAACTGCTAAACTAGAGGTGGTCACGGACCAGTTTAATTTGGTTCTTCCCTGGAACCAGGGTCGAATTATGGAACCATGAAGATTTAGAACCAAATCGAACCGAACCATGAAACATGTTTCACTCCCCGTTCGGTTCCAATTATATTTAATTTTTTTAATAAAATAAATAAATGATAGATTAATAACCAAACCATGAAACACGCTTCATCTAGAGACTCACGGCTCGGTTTAGTTCGGTTCGGTTTGGCTAAAGTAGTGATAAATCCGGAAAGTAAAATAGGTCATGTAATTAATCGAGTTGGGTTAAATAAGTAGAGGAAGCTAAAATAGGCAAACTATTTTTTAATTTTATTTAAATTTATTAAAAAAGGTTATAAAATGAGTAAAAATAAACACAACCAACTAAACTGAAAATGGCGCTACAAATCCACTCGACCCCTTCTCTCACCAACAAACCTTATCATCTTCCTTCCTCTACTCTGCTTCACTTTCTGGGTAGATCCAAATTCACCGTCAAATCCTTAAACTCTTCTGAATCTCAGAGACCCATTTCGGAGATCGACGACGCTGCGACGGAGCCGACCATTTCGAAGACGTCACAGGAATCCGGGAAAGGATTTGGGTCATCTTCTTCATCTCCGACCAAAGAAAAAGCCAAGGCTGTGGTGGAAAAGAAGGAGAGGGGTAAAGGGAGGCGAGCCTCGATAATCCGGCGTTCGCCTGTGGAAAAGCCAGTGTTTGCTGTGGAAAGAGACGAAGAGAAAATAAAGGAGCAGGGGAGAAATGAGAGTGCTTTTCTTCTTGCTTGGTTAGGGCTCGGCGCTGTCATTCTAGTTGAGGGTATTGTTTTGGCCGCATCAGGTACTGTTTTTCTCTCTCTCTTTTTTTTTTTTTTTTGAGAAATTCAAGCTCTAATGTTAGAAATGGAATATTTCAAATTAGTGTAGTAATTGTCTGGTTTATTGAAATGAAATAAATGGTGTTTGAATTGGTATGAAATCTGTCATAACTCGAAACTTTAACTAGATTGAGTGGGATCAAAAGTGTTTTGGGTATGTATTCATAACTTTCATTAGTCTGTATCTCTGCGTTTGCTCTAGCCAAAGAGGTGGGTCTGAAAATGGCGGTCATGGTCGTTCTTTGGCCACTTATTTGCATCTCTTTAATGATTTAAACAGAAATTTAGTTTAGCAAAGTAAGTAAAAAAAAATGAAATTGAATAGCAAACTAGATACGTTTGGCTTTCTGAGAATCATTTGCATCAAGTAGTAGTGATTCAAAGGGTTCACAAATATCATGGAGTTAGCTGCAGTGTCTGAGAAATGCCTTAATTTTGAAAATTATTATGCCAAATTGCTTTGAGCTTGATTACTTATAGACCTTATGGAGTTTGTTGAGGCAATGTTTGAATGTTTGAAAATTCTCTCCTTGAGCAATTTTAATCATGTCCTTGATCTTTGTTGGCCTATGTCAAATCAGAGAGAGTATGTCTTGAGAACAATTATTATGCATATTAATTGTCTTAGACTCCTTTAACTCTAACTAATAAGTGTAATTCAACATCCATTTCACACACTACATTAGAATTTGTTTTGTTTAAGTTGAATCATGTTCTACGAGAGTTTTATCGAACTAGTTTTGCCATGTCGTTTGTTTTTTAGAGTAATATTATGTGTATAATCTATATTCTAATCTTGCACTCTGACATTGACGTTCGATTATGTATTTTGTCTGACAGGATTGTTACCGGAAAAGTGGGACAATTTCTTCGTCAAATATCTGTATCCATCTTTTACACCAACGGTCGTTTTGTTCGTCGCGGGAACTGTGGGCTACGGAGTTCTGAAGTATCTTCAAAATGAGAAAATCAAAGGTTAGGACGGTAGAGGAGAGAATCAAAATACCTATTAATACCTATTATATTAATGAGTTGCTTTATAATTTTATGCATCATTTCCACAAATGTGTACCATAGGTTATAATTTTAGACAACTTGTTTGATAAAACTAAACCTTGTCACATGTTTATAGCAAAAATTTCATGCACGTTGTATGGATAAATAAATTAACACCAGATTTAAATTGTAAAAACTCCTTCGCGAAGAAAATCTCGAGATAGTTCTGATCGAAACTTCTACTATAACAAAGATTATAACAAGTTCTTTTCTGAAACTCCTCTTCATGATTAGATATGTTGCTTGCAAAAGATGAATCACGATTATAGAAAAATGATATAATCAGTTTAGGCTTGCGAGAATAATAACTCTAGAAGATTGCCATAAGTTTCGATAATTGATGTTGATTCTTTCCACTTCACAAAGAATACTTGAAAATGATTGCACCAAAGAGGATTGTGGTGAGTTGTGTAGCCTACGCTGATTAAAGACCTTACGCAGAGAAATCCGCAGACAGGGTCTTTAGTGTTGGGGGTATTTTGGTAATTTTATCCTCTTATTTTGTTGCCTTATTTCGTTAAGTATATAAAGATGTATTTAGTGTTTTTCGAATTATTGTAGAGTGTGTGAGAGGTAAGAGATAGGATTGTAACTCGTTTCTTTCTTTGATCTTAGTGAAATCCCGTAGCGTCAAGTGGATATAGCTCTCGCATTGAGAGTGAACCATTGTAAATCTGTGTATTCCTATTTTTTGCATTATTATTCGTTTCAAAGCAGGTTAGATTAGGGCATTTAAGCTTAACAACTTGGTCGATCACTTGATAAAAGTTTATTTTTTTCTTCTTGTCAATCTCTCTCTCTCTGGTGGACGCTTGGATCTCTTGGCAAAATCTTCCTCTATTGTTAAATTAAGTGTAAAGTGCAATTTTACCCTTAACATATAGAGTAATGTGATGATCATAACACTTTAATGTTTATTTTTGTACTTAAAACACCTTAATGTATCAACTGCGAACGATCTGAGCATTTTCGTCCATTTCCCTGATAAAATGCACATGAGCAAAGCATGTGCTCATTTTTATTTATGGAAATTCCTCGTTGCCTACATTAACTCTTTTTTTTTTCTCTTTCCTATTTCACTTGCTTTTTATAAAAACAACTTAACTTAACTATAAGGAGACTTTTTCTCTTTCCATGGAGATGAAACTTTTAAAGGTCTTATAGCCTCTCTCTCTCCACCCAAAATAAGAGTTACCTTAAAGCTAGAATTTTCTATCAATTACATGTTATTTGAAAACTTCCAAGGACTTGATAGAGAGTGGAAAGTGGTTTGCATTCAAATGGAAAGTGATAAACATTTATATCTCAAAGTACTCCCACCTAAATACAACACCTAGCAAACCATTAATGTTCATTGAAAAACCTTCCTAACAAGTCATTTGATTAAAATATTCTTTTATTTGTTGATGAAATTTTGACGCACTACTATGTCGATCAAAAACCGATCTCGAGTTATTACACATCGATCCATTTTATACATTGAATTAGAGTTCAATTTGGGTCAAAAGTACACATTCCACGCTTCGACCGACCTGAACTAAGATCTCTAACACAATAAGTCGAGTTGATGGGTTTTTTGCAATTGCTAGAGATGCATGTCATGTTCTCAATCTTTAATGCGTCCAAAGTGTTTCGATAAATCTTATGGGAATTAATTAGTAGCACTTTTTCTATACATTGATTAGGCTTTTGTCTATTTCTCATATTCATGTGTCAGTCATCAATTATGTTAAAGTTGTAGGAGTTAAATGCATTTTACTCGAAATAAAACAATTAGGCATAAAATGCCTTTCGAGCTCCTACAGATTAGAAAACAGATACTCTAATTTTTGTTTTTTCAGAATAGACCTTAAACTTATATAATGTGAGTAAATTGGACTATAACTTTAAAAAATGTGTTATTATGTCGTGTTTAACTTCTAACGTGACAATTAATAGCGTGAGTGTATGCTTAAAAGTAGCGGTGGAAATTAGTTCGGATAAAACCAAACCCAAGTTTGGTTAGTTTCAATTTTGAAAAAATCAATTTTGAAACAGAACCAACCCGAGATTTTTTGTTCAGTTCGGTTTTCAGTTCATTCTTTCAAAAACCAAATCGAATCTATAATATTTATATAATTTTTAAAATTTTTATATCAAGACCGAGTCAAACCGATATAAAACGAGTTTAAACCGGAAAAAACAAGGAACCGAAAACCAATCGAAAACTGAACCTTGGTTTTTGGTTCTCTATTCGGTTTTGGTTTTCTTTCAGTCGGTTCGGTTCCAATTTTGCCAAAAATCGAACAGAACCAAATTTCCCCTCTACTTAAAAAAATTAATATTAGAAAGTGAGAAGAAAAAGAGTAGGTCAAAGATGAAACATCATGCGCCGCTTTGCTTTCTACCCACTCCTTTCACTTTTTCCAATTTAGCCTAATACCCAATGAACTTAAGGGCAATTTTGTCTTTTTAATATTACCAATAATTTATCTCAAATATTAACATAAATAAATAAAAGAGTGATGCTTTTAAGGAAGAAGAGGAAAAATAAAGCCTTCGAAAGAGATGCTTTGAAAAGAGAGTGAGGAGAGGAGGTGATGGGTCCCAACTCCAGTTGTTACATTTGATCAACAGCTACTCTGATTCTGACACGTGTCCACATCATTTTGTATACAAGAGTAGTATACGAAATCTATTATTAACAACGTAATTAACAAACTTAATTACCTTCGCTAATTACTAATTACCCACTACGAAAACAACACCAAGTTACCAAAAATAATTTAAACAAACCAAAAATTAGCCTCCGCTAATCAAGTGCATTTGGGCCAGTACAGTAATTTACCAAATGGTTCCAAACCCACTGGACCAAGAACCGCCGTCTGATCCCATTCATGTTGTACGTGGCCCCATCACGACCGTCCAGCATCTGCCCAGTGTAGGACCCACCCCCACCCGTCCCATAAATCCCCTCGCAAAGATCCGCTATCTCAACCGGAGCGGTCGGGTCCTGACCCGCATACCATGCATTCACCAACGGGTTGGAAGCCAGCTCAGCAACCTCGTGGCCAATCACACTGATCATTCCGTCCACCCCGACGTCGCCGTTTGGGGACTTCATAGGCTTTAGCCCCGGGATAAAATCCGGTACGGCGAAGGGATATGCACATATGCCAGGGCATAGCTTAGCAGAATTACCCACCCAGGCGTAAGGCAATGTGTACCCTACGATCGAAGGGAACGTGAAATAGTGGAACCCACAAACTTGGCCGCAGAAATCCTGGACGTACACGTCATCAGAAGTGAGTAAAAGGTAGAGCCCACTTTTGGGATTGATCGGCAACGGCTTTGATTTTGCTGTCACCGCGCTTTTGATAACTGACTGTATGGATAGCCGGGTGAGCGACTTACCGTGAGAGCAAAACCGGTCGTTCTTCTCTTCTCCGAGGCGTACCGTTCGGGAAATGTTGGCTCCGGTTTGGTCGGTGTAAAGCTGAACCGTCCGCCACCAGCCGGAAACCGACGGGTGTTTGGAATCAACGGAGGAGATGGAGTTGATGAACTCGCGGATGATCTTCTTCTGGCTCCGCTGCCATGTGCCGTACCAGATTGTATGGACGGTGATGTTGGCGGTGAGAACCGGGCCCATATGGTACTTCAGGTGGACGAACTCCGAGGAGCCCTCGAACTTCTTGGAGTCTCTGAAGATCATGTCATCGGAGGCGTTTATTTGGGTTGTATGAGGCCATGGTCGCCAAGATGAAGCTGGGTTTATGAGTAGCAGTGCGAGTAAAGTGGGGAGAATACATACCGGAACACAAAGATCCGACCGCCGGAATGAACCGGAACAGCCGATCATTTTAACTTGAGAAAGGAAAGAGAATCGGCGTCCAAGCAAATATATAAAGGACTCCAATGAAAAATCAAATATATTATCAAATTTTAATTAATTTAATGAAATGGTTTTCGGGTAATGGAGGACAGTTTGATTCTTAAAGTGAAGCTGAGGGAAGGGGGGGATGATGAGGTGGGGCCCTCCCAGTCAGACGATGATCATGATGGACAACTGATCTCATCAGAGCCCCTCTCTTGTTCGTTTCCCACTTTCCATCGCGCGGGAAATTTTTATGAAGGGTACTTTCGTCATTTCCGTTTTAGGGTTTAGCGTATTCTCCGTCTTGTTTTGGACCGAATGGACAATGGGCCTCACTAATATGTTGTCATCGCGTTGGACTTACTATAGACCTTAGCTATCTACCAATAAAAATATTCACTTTTAATTTACCTTATTTTGTAATTTTTCATTATATTTCCACCAAATTGTATGCTCCAAAATTTAATAAAATCATTCTTTTCAAGCCTTCCAATAAATAAATAATTAAAAATTATTATTTTTTCAAATAAAAATTTGATGAAGTTTTTAAATTCCTTGAAAAAGAAGAGATTTAAAGGTGGACCACAAGAGCTTTCACTGCAGGGGATAAATCCAACTTCACAACCTTTCAGAGAAAAAGACCAAAATACCCTTGACTGCTTTCTGCAAAGAGGGATGCAAAAGGTGGGACCTCTCAGATGTCCTCTACTTGGAGGACAGCCCTCAGAAAAAGGGGCATTTTTGAAACTGCCGCATTAAAATAATTAGAGCATTACATCACGGTGCTGCGTCGGTACAGCATAACTCATGCTCCTGCACCACTCTTGTCAAATAATTATTGATTAAATAGAATTTTTTAATTAATTTATTTTTAAAATGACCTGAAATACCATTCCATTTATTCTAAATGCATATTTTGGCTATGTAAAATAATTATTATATAATTTTTTATTTAAATTTAATAATGAAAATAAATTGGATGAATATTTAAAAATAGGGAAATTATCGATTTGAAACTTGTACTATACACATTTTTTCAATTCGGTCCCTGTACTAAAAAAATCGACAAATCAAACCCTATACTTTGATTCTGTTATTAATTTTGACCTTCTATAAATAATTTCATTAAACTCTCATTGAAAAAACTATCAAACGATCGTAGATTTAGTTGAAAGTTTTACCACATGTTCATTACTTAATGAGAAGATAAAAATATCAAAATTAGAAGAATTAAATAATATTTAACTTTTTTTAAAAATTTATTAAAAAGAAATATCATAATACAAACTATTATTTTTTAATTAAAAAAAAGTGATGGAAAATAAAATGGCAAAAACAAACGACTTTTGAATCTCCCAATTTTGTCCCTCCATCATCATCTCGCCCATTCTTTTCTTAATCAACGGAGCCAATTGCGTTAAAGACGTTTGAAAAGATTGTACCAATCGTACGGCCGAGATTGATTTAGACGGCACTGTGGGGCCCAAGGAGAGCAAAAGTGGGCCAACGTGGGACCCACCACTCAAAAACACGAACGTATTGTGCAGAGCTTCGATGTGCGGTGGGCCCCGCTGCGAATGGATCGACGCGTACAAGCCCAATTCCCACGCGCCTACTTGGGTTCCGCGCTCGAACGCGGCAGTGTTGCGGAATACTTGGACTCTGTAAAGCGCATATATATTTTGTGATAACTCGACTCGCTTTTGGGCGCGTGCACCCACTTTCTTTTCCTCTTTTAATCATAGTAATTCTAAATTTTGTAGTTCTGTGCAGCATAAAATATTAACTTTAAAAAAATTGCTTAAATCATTAATTTTTTTTAAATAAAATAAATATTGAAATTTGTATAATGAATAAATTAGACCCTAGTATTAAAATTAGATGTTACTCCGATTCAACCCCGCCTAGTCTTAAGCCTCAATTCAACCGGATCGTAAGTCTTAATGCAAGGCCTACCGACTCGTCAATTTTGGTTGGATCAACCCCACCCAAATTTAGATTCTAAAACTTAAAAGGTCAGATCTGTCTTGCGAAAAAAAAAATCACAAGCAGATGAGAGAAAAATTTTAACTAAAAAATAAATTATATAAGAGTTTATATGCGATAAATAATGAAAATCTAAGCAAAAATACGAAATATATATAAGGCTCCTAGTTGGGGGGCCTAAGGTCAAATTTCTCTGCTCGGGCTATATTTTCTAAAATAATCATAATATCATTATTTAATGATATCGTTTCATAAGTTTTTCTGGTCAAGGTCGAATTGAATTCAAGTGAATGAATTTTAACATTTTGTTAGCAATAATAAGCAGGATAATTTCATGATTGGATGATGTAACACTCGAATATGATTATAGTAATCCAAAACTAGGTCAAAAAATCTACTTTATGTCCATACAATATTAATTATTATTATTATTGTTATTATTATTTGAAATGGTTCAAATGATGTTCCCTTGAAACAACGCTTTTTGTTTTCCTTCAAAACAAGAAAGCAACTACACTTTTGTATGAATGAAAAAAGCACCGAAAGAACCCTAATTTGTCATCATCTCATTGACAAAAGCAAAAGCGTGTAATTTAATAATAAAAGTTACCTTCTCACCCGATATTTGTCGAGCTTAATCGATTCCGTGATGCACTACTACATATGGTAAGTGTCCAAAACCATTAAAAAGGTTTTGTTTTCGTATTTATTTTAATACGCGATGACATTAGGAGAACTCACCCGATTAAAAATGTCACCCTAAACGAATTCAATTTTAAATTTTATTACCTAAATGTTAAACAATGTGTGTTTATTGGGCAAAGAGAGTGAAAATTAAAAGTAAAAACTTACGTAGTAATTAGGGGTGGGCAGGACTGAACCGCAGATCGAAAACTGGACCAGACCAGATCAGCGATTTCGGTCCGATTTCAATCCCAGGAGGATGGACCACTGTCTGGTCCTCGGTCCTTGGTCCCTGGAACCGAAGAGAGTCGGTCTGGTCCTCGATCCACAGCCCGAATTCCCGAAAATACCGGACTGGACCGAAGGTTTAAAAAATAAAATAAAATTTCACTGTTTTTTTTTTTAACGGTTCAGCAACCGTTCAATTCATATTTTAATTGAACTCTGAATCTTCAAAGTTCAGAGTCTGAAACTGAAAGCAAACCTAGCGTCGAGCGAAACCCAAACTCCCGACTCCCGAGCGATCAGCGACGCGTCCTGCTCCCGACTCCCGTGGTGATCGAGTCCACCGATTCGCAAGATGCAAATCTCTGGTCTGGTGCAAAGACTGAAGTAGAAGCCCGAAGTCGTTGACTGTCGAGCGCAAGGGCGACAGAGCAGAGGGTGACGACGAGGAGCATGATGGCGAGTGGCGACAGAGAGAGCAACGCAGACACAGTTTTTGCGGGCTTCATTTGCGTGAGTTCGGCTTTACAAATTTGAGCGAGGCGAGAAAATCCAAATCCAGGGAAGGAGAGGAAAAAAGAAAGGATGGGAGAAATCAGAACCGAACCGGGATCGGATCGAAAATTCGGTTCGGTCCCGATCCCTCCCATGATCGGTTCCGATCTTTGGAAAAAAAATTCCGAATGCACGATCCGATTTTGGTCCAGGCTCGAGACCGGACCGAACCGAACCAATAGTAATTCCACTAAGAAACTTAGCATTAATTATTTACTAAACACTACTAATTAAGGTTATTCGCGACTTCGACTATAGAGATTATGATAATAATCTTTTAAAAGATGGAAAAAAGGTTTAAATAAACATTACTAATAAATTGTGATTAAAATGGATTTAACAAAAAAGATTAACAAGCACATACGTCTTGCATATAAAGTATCATAATAATTGAATTACCTAAATATATGATTATCATGACTATTATTAGCGGACCTTTTCTCTAAATTTGGAAATATTTTGACCAAAAATGATGATTCAAGGTCTGATCTGCAGCTCAAATCAAAGTAATTTTTTTTTGAATTAGTAAAACTATGACACAGCCTCGAATTCTCGAGTTGCAACCCCATATGTTCCTTTCTTGAAAACATTAAACTTGTAACTAAGAGTTGCGTATGACCTTAACTTCTCGAGCCGCAATTTTAGTAGTTATATTTTTATCTCAGCTGTTCAACTTCTAATCAGATATATACACATGAAAATTTTATTTTTGAGCTTCGTACCATGCCAATAAATCAAAACATTATCTTCATCTTTGGACCTAAGCTAGATCAACATAATGATTGAATCCACACTACTATTAGTTGAAGAAGTGTTCAAACCAGATTTTTACTTCTGAAAGTTTGTAACTGAATTTATGAAAAAAAAAAAGTTAAAGAAACGTTTGAAGAAGAGGACATGAAGAAGGGTCTAGCTTCGTTGAGAGTGTTTAATCTCGGAAATGTTTCTCTGGTAACCCTCGCAAAGCTTGTCAGCATATTGGAGGAGTTGCTTAAAGTGAAGGCTGAGAAAGCCTTTTTGTCGATGCCGAAAAATGGGGACATGTTGTTTACTCATGCTAATATCAGTTTAGCACAGAAAGAGCTCGATTACGATCCCACTACAAATTTGCAAACGGGTTTGAAGAAGTTTGTTGAATCGTACCTTCACATTTCGCTTTCGTTTGTTTATCTCGAACTCAGATCTTTTGCTTAACTTTATACTAGTTAGGCAGAAATTTCTCTTTTTTTTTTGCAGAGGATTAGATCCAGTAACTGGGGTAGATCTTTCTTGTTAAGGCCATAATCAAAGATGATCAGTTTTCTATTGTTGTTTTTCGTTTTGCCTATAAATTCTGAGAAGATTTTGTCGAAATGAGTTCATATTTTCTTCTTTAAGTATATGGTTGGTTGTTTTAAAGCCTAACTTAAGAATAACTTTGGAGATCTTTTAGTTTTTGAATCTCTCGAGCTGCTTAATCAATTTACTTTTCTATTTTGCAAATGAAATCGTGTTTTTTTCGATGTTCTCAAATGTATGCCTCGTTATCGTAAATCGTTCGAACAAAGGAAATCAATCACCGTAACTATAGGCCGTCGGAGTTCAGGATCGACAAATTTGATAACAATGCGTTTCTATCGAGATCGTGGAATTTCTTGCAAAGGCCTTCTCGACATTATGCTTTAAAGACAACTCGAGTTTTGGTGCTTATTAGTACAAAATTTTGAGTCTTGAGTGTCTTTAGACTTCATAGATTTGGAGGGAAGATGATGTTATATTGAACTAGGCACATTAACTCTTTTGGGATTCATATAGAAAATAGAAGGTAAAAGTGCCAACCAATCAAGTCGAGTCGAATTGAGTACAAAAAAGAAAAATTTTTGCTTCTCCGAGTTAATTTAGGTGAGTTGAGTCCAAACTGGTTGAAAATAAGTCTGAATCGAGCTCAGAGAAAAAGAAAACTTCAATTGAAACAAATTGAGAAAAATCTTAAAACCAATTTGATTTCGGTTTGATTTTAATTACTCGAATTCTAGAACTAAATCGATCAATTTAGTTCCAATTAGAAGTGGAATCGCCAATTTTGCTCATAATAACGCCGTAATAATCGTCGAATTTCAAAATGTAAAATGAAGAGATTAGAATAAAAGTTGGTAGCTAAATTTAATTTGAGAAAAATCATTATCAAATGAAGTTGAATTCCAAGCTCAAAGTTAAACAAATTTGACTTAATCAAATTCAAACAATATTTTATTGGTTCAATCCGGTTTACCAATTTGATTTGGTTCGGTCCGACCGATTCTATTTATTAAAAACAAAGGAAATGGGTCCGAGAGGTTGTTATACCTTATATCAAGAGGGAGGAAGCGCCTCTTAGGGTTTAAGATAAACCCTGTTCGTTGCAGGGCTCTACACCGCGAAAATGGGGTTTTGGGGTAATTCTTTTGAAATTTCTTATTGGTTTTTTGCTTATTCTCCCTGCTATGCTGATGAGAAATGTATACGAATACTCTCTTCCATCTCGGAGAACAAATTGAAGATTTTAATTTCCCACTTTTTCTCAGCCTATGAGATGAAATATCTTTTGCTTCTTGTATTTTCTTCGACCTGGTTTCAGCTTCTGGCAACCCGTTTAATGTATGATTTTTTCATTTTGATGTTAAAATCGATTTTCCTTCAGTTTTTAGATACTCACCATAATGTTTGCATTTGGTTTCACGCATAAATCTAATTTTTGTTTTGTTGATGCGATACTTATTTCAGGGATTGAAGTGAAACCAGGAAAACCGTATCCTTACCACTCAGATAATGTGCCCGGAAAGCTTCACATAACTCAGGTTTGTTTGACTGTTACCCAAGTAGTCTTACTACTATTTGATGTGATGCTTATTAGTTAGGTGATTACAGTTCCTTCTCTTTTTCGCGGAAGCTAAATTTATACTTGGGTTTTGTAAAATAATTCATTTATAATTTTTGTTTGTTTGGAAATGCCATATTGCCACTGGGAAATGTTGTGGAATGTATGTGGTTGATATGTTTCTGAAATCAACATCGTTATGTTTTTTAATGTGTTGATCGGAGGTAATTATTGTAGCATTTGTCAGAATATGCAGTGGATGAATATGAGTATTATTTATTTCCATTTTAATGTTACTACATGTTTTTTGTTGATTCTCACTGGTTTTATATTATATTTGTGAGCTTTTCATTTGCTTTCTAATTCAGGCAACTTTGGGACTTGGCACATCGACAGAGAGGAGCATACTGCAATGTTCGGTTGGACATAAGAATCCCATTTTTTTATGTTCTTTGATGCCAAATAAGATCGAATCTTGCCCTTTAGATTTAGAATTTGATGATGAAGATCTAGTTGCATTCTCCATCATTGGCCCACGCAGCATCCATCTTTCTGGGTTTTTTGTCCCAAATGAGGAAGATGTCATCAGGGATGACTATGAATCGTATCCTTTGTGACTATGATTGTCTTAACCTAAATGCTTCTAAATCATTGTTCATTTTTTCAGTACTTTTAGGATTCTAAATAGATGTAACTTGTACTTTTATGTTCAGTGCAATGATATTAATTGCTATCTTACTACTATAAAAAGTGATTCTTTTGGAGAGGATATTGTCGAGACAGATTCAGAGTCATCTGAGTACGATACGGAGGATGAGTATGATGATGACTTCATTAATGATGATGATGATCTTGACATGTACCCACCATCACCTATTCCAAATAGTGGAGGTATCTCCGGTTTTAAATCACACTGTGATTGTCCTTTTTTTTTTCACTTTGATGCCACTTAATGGTTAACACTTCGCACATTTTTTTGGTATCATTAACAATATTTTCATGATGCATAATTATCCCTAGTTAGACCATTCATATGTATGAGACCATTGAGGAAGGGGTCATGTATAGCTTTGATTTGATTATTTATTGATTTTGTATTTTCTTACCATAGTTGTGATTGAGGAGATAGTGGATGATGTTGCACCAAAAAATGGAGATGATCAATCCAAACATTTAAAAAAGGATCAATCTAGCAGTGATGGGAACAAAAACAGCTCTCAGAAACAGATTGTTGTTAAAAGAAAGGCTAGGAAGACAGTTTTGGAAAGTGAAGATGAAGACGGATTTCCTATTTCCAGCAAAGATAATGGCAAAATAAATAATCAAAAAAATGAAGCAGAACCACAAGTTGAGCAGAAGGATGAAAGAATGGATGCAAATGTTAAGAAGAGGAAAGCAAAAGATAGTGAGGCAAAAGTTGATAATATCAATAAAGATGATACTCTAGATAGGTAAATAATCTGAACTTAAATGATCATGGATATCCTATTTCATATTTTATTTTTGGAACTTGGGGCAAATCTAAGTGAATTGGTTCTTGTTCCCTTCCATAAAGCATCATCAATTAAGAACTGATGACAGATTATGTGTTATGTATACTTGTCTATTACTTGGAAAATCTTCTAAAGATGTGTTCTTTGATTTCATAAGCTGAAGTTTCTAAAACGGTGTTACCATTATTGATTAGTTACTGATGGCATAGTATACACACTAGTTGAGATATAAGATGTTTTCTTTGATTGCATAGCTGTCTAAAATGGTGTCAGGCAAAAGAAAAAGAAGAAAAAGAAGCAGAAAAGGCAGGATAAAGATGGAAAATCACATGAAGCTGGAGGTGATAGTGATAGTGGGGAGCAACCTATGGAATTGAAAAATGATAAGAACCTTGACCCGGATTCACCAGCCACAAAAGAGCATCATAAAGAATTATCTAATGACAGGTTTAAATTTTTGTCTCATTATATTAATTCCGAAACTTTACTCTGAATATTTCTAAAGCATGAATGATTATCAATTTAATTTCCCTTTGGGTTCTAAATCTTCCAACTATTTTGATGACTTGAAAGTATGTTAAGAGGACCAACTAAACTAGAGCTCATAAAACCATATTGCACCACCCTGAGAAGCTGTTACGTGAAGGTTGCTGGTGTATGTTGAACTTTTATATTTTGTTATCAACTTTGGTGGGAATGTTCGTAGGCTACTGATGATGCTTCTTTTTTACTTGGTATATCTACAGGTCTTGAGTTCTACTTTGACTAATTTGTCTATTTTTACAGAGACCTTGACATTGCTGCGGATCATGATAATGGGGAAAGTCAGTCCGGGGAGAAGAAAAAGAAGAAAAAGAAAAAGAAGAAAGGTAAGGAGATTGAAGGGGGTGCTGCAGTGGATCAATCCACTGAGCAGAAGGGATCAACTTTATCAGTAGAGAATGAAAAAGAAGCCAAGTCATCTCAAGTGAGAACTTTTGCGAATGGATTGGTTATTGAGGAAATATCAATGGGAAAACCAGATGGCAAACGAGCTTCACGGGGAAACCAGGTTCTTTCTGTTCGTATACTTTTTGTTTATCAGGCTCTTTATTTGATCGGAGCCTCTTCCACTCTTTATTTTATGAAGAAGGTTTTTGTTTCTGTTGAAGCTAATTATTCTTCAATGCTTTAAGACTTTAATATATATAAACCTAACGATTTTATGGAGAGTTTACTAGAAATTTGTTTTCGAAGAATGAAAGATATTTTCTCATTGAAGACAAAAACAGCTTGTAAATATCTTTTATAATTTTTATAAAAATATTGGAAAATCATTTTCTGAAAATTATTCTCCCAACCTGGCTAACCATTCTAGCACGATCTATTGCATTTTCCTTTATTGTTCATGTCCTTTATCCATTAATTATGTAAGAAGAATTTACAAAGTTACCAATGTTTAAATGTTAGATATTGCAATATGGGCATGTAAATGACAAGTGTTTACATGAACATAATCATGTGGTTTCCTAAATATAATCTGAAATAACTATTAGGTTAATTGATTTCAGGTGAGTGTGCATTACATCGGGAAGCTTAAAAAGAATGGGAAAATATTTGATTCCAACATTGGAAGGGCCCCCTTTAAATTTCGCTTAGGTGGTGTATTATACCTGCTTGCGGAGTAATTTTGTGTACAAGTGTAACTTCTTTTACTGACAAGTTTTTGTTTTTACTATTTTGTGAAACTCTTGCAGGTGTGGGAAGCGTTATTAAAGGATGGGACGTAGGCGTGGAAGGTAATTGACTTATTACTCAAATGTAGTTTGACTGTTTGTAAAGATAATATTATGTTTACCTTATTTTCATTATTACACTATTTTTTTAAGGATTTATAATTTATTTTCATTATTACACTACTTAACTAGTGTCTAAAGTTAATATTCAGAACTTAATATTAAAGTGTAGAATTAAAAGAGAGTAAACCTAGTGCTACCATTAATAGAAACATAAAAAAATTAATTAGGCATTGTTTTTCCATCAAGTGATCACTCAAATATTTTGATTATGTTTGCATCATTCATTTGACTCTATAATTTTTTTTTGACGTTATTATACAATCAAAACTTCAATAGTTGGGTGAGATTCAACCTATTGCTATTGATTGATTAAATGTAATTTTCTTGTCTAAGTATTTCATTTTATCGATGAACTTCCAGGTATGCGTGTTGGGGACAAGAGGAGACTCACAATTCCACCGTCCATGGGGTATGGAATACATTCTCGTATATATTTTTCTGTCCATAAAGTACGGAAATCCATTAATTTTATGACAACGTGCATTCTTCTGAGCCGCTTATCCAAAATGGAAATTATAAATATTTCACTTGTCTTCATTATGTTACTAATCGATAGTTAGATGCCAACGGTGAGTGATGATAAAATTCATTATTTATTTTATAATATCAAAAGATAGTTACTTTCGACTGTAGTCGATAATCTTGTATAGAGGACCTAAGTTGTAAGTATTGATACATTTTGACTTGTACTTTCGAATTGTGAAATATATGATGTATATATCTGATGCAGATACGGAGAGAAAGGTGCTGGTGGGAAGATACCAGGAAATTCATGGCTTGTCTTCGATGTTGAGTTGGTGGCTGTTCGTTGAAGAACCAGGTTTTTTCATATTCTTCATCGATTTCAAAACGGCCTTTATGATGAAGGATAGATTTTATATATAGCCCATCAATTGTGATATGGAGTTCTATTTGAAGTACTGCAGGCAGTTCAAAACTGATGAGAATTTTTGGAAAAATGAAGAAATAGAAATGAGAATCATTTCCCAACTTTCTACTTTGATTTCACCTGCTATAATATAAATGGTAGTGGTAGTGGAGTGGTAGCAGGGTGAAAGGCTGAAACCCCTTTTCGAAATGAGCTGTTTGACCTGCTTCGGCGTGTTTTCCTTCGGGTTCGGTTTGGTTTTTGGATTCGATAAAAAATGACTTTGTTTATAGTTTTGCAAACTCATTAACTGATATTAATAATTGAAATTTACGGCAAAAATTTCCTTGGCATTGCGCAGACTTGAAAGGTGACGAGAATCCACAGCATATTTGGTAAAACAATTACATTCCTCAAGTCCTGTTTGCTCTCTAATTATTTTATTTGACTTCCTTGATCTACTTTTATTTAGTTCATCAATTGTTGAAACTTTTGTTTTATTTAGTTTATCAATTTTAGGAACTTTTTTGAGAGGTAATCAAACTCATAACTTGACATCTCAAATAGCCAGAAGTTAAAAAAAAATGCCAAAAAAAGTTTAAAATAAAATTCAAAATGTGATATTTAAATATTTCTTATGAAATATGGTTAGGTGCACACTCTAAATTTAAATACTGGCGTAACTTTTATAATGAATTATCGATAATTTTTCATGTAATTTAGCTTGATTATTTGAGTCCCAGATCGATAAAGAAACATATTTGACCTAGGATGAGTTCGAGTCATTTTGTTTTCTCAATTTAACTACAAATACTTCTTATTTAACCAGTAAAATGGTTTACATTCATTAAAACAGCACAAATGGGCTTTTAACTACTAAAAACAGTCAAAATGATCTTTGCAAATACTGTAATCTGCTCAGGAAAAAAAAAACAATACCAACTTTTATAGTGGTTTTTTTTTTTTGATAATTAGTGACCAAAACGAGTAAGTTTGGGTGCAGATGATGGATTTAAGACAATTTGTTCACAATTAAAAGATTGGATCAAAAAAGATACGAGTGTTAGTTATAAATGGTCTGTAAAATTAAGATAAATTGTCTTGAAGATTTACTTCGAAAAGCAACCTTCGATGATAGGAATCCATGCACATTTGATAGTTCAATTTGAAAAAAAGCTTACTCAACAAGTCCACGTCCAAAAACTGGTAGACTGTTTACATGATTCTTCATAAAAGCCAACTCTTCTCCTCTTTCTATCAAACTTGAATTGCCTTTATGTGATGAGTTCTAGGAAGTACAAACCCAGCTCTTCTTTCCTCAAAAGAATACTCAATCTCTTCTTCCAAACCCTTCTCTTTATCTGATTGAGCAGTAAGATTCATCAATGGAGGAGGAGGAGCCGGTGTTATGGATGTCTGCATTAGAATGGACACAGTCGAAGGGGTAGACGGCACAGGATTTGGCATTGCCTTGGGTGTTTTCTCTACTTCGTCTGTAATGGAAGTTCTCTTCAATGGAGTCGAACATGGAAAGTTTTCTGCTGGGACCATGCTTTGAATGTTCAGATTATTCTCAATTTGCTGTGGCTGTCCTTTGGAAGAAATGGGAGAGAGTGGTTTTCGAAAATGCGTCGATTCTATTTCTCGAGCACTTGTGCCTGATGATGATAACTTTTTTAGTGGGAGATCAGCAATGTCCAGACCTCTCCTCCCTGGAGATAATAAATGTGTTAGGATTAATACTTTCTAAATATAAAAAATTTGATTTTTAATCAAATTATAAATTAGTTTCTTTAGAAACTATATTTATGAACTCATCATGTTTTGAGATGAAAGATAAAAAAAGTTTTACATGTATTAGATTTAGTATAACGTGCCTACTGAGTTAGTCACTCACCTCAATGACCTCTCCCATTCCAAAAAAGAACAAGAGCAACGAGTAGTTGAAGTTCAGTGACAACTCTTCTTTTATTTTATTTGTTGAGTGTTTAAGTGGGGTTCTTTGGTCATGACTTATCTTTATTTGGGTATGTATAAGATTAACTATTTTGCCTTGGATCCTTATTGTACTGCTTTTACTTTATCACACTATTATATTTGTAATTACAGTGTGAATCTTTTACTTTTGAGCTGTATTCTAGACTTTCGCGGCGAACCAAACCTTAGGCTGGATGACCCGACTCAGCGTTCTGTTAGACCACCTTCGGGTCGTGACAGTATTCTAGTCTATTGCACAATTAGGATACAAGGCTAGCTCAAACTGCATGTGAAAATTATGTGGATATATCAATTGTTGGAAGAAGTTGCCATTATAATGTGATAACCAAGTTGATTTTCCTACTTCTTTGAATCCTATGTTTCATGAGCGTACTAAGCATATTGAAATCAATTGTTACTTCGCTTGTGCAAAGGTAGAAGAAGGTAAAATCTCTACATGGTATGTGAAGTCCGGAGAACAAGTTGGAGATCTACTCATGAAAGCTTTGAATAGAAGTATGGTGAATTGTCTTTGTAACAAGTTGAACATGATTTACATTTATGTTCTAACTTAATGAGAAGTGTTAAAAGGTGTAAAAGATTAACACTTCCCTAATTAAAGGGGATTTGATTTTGTATAAAATTATGAATTAGTTTCCTTATTTACATTTCAAGTTTATGTAATGTGTTCAACGTATGAATGAATTTATATGAATAGTTATTCTTTTAAGCACTCTTGTTTTAACAATATGATAAGTTCATAATGTAAAACCAAATTTTGCAACGTCAATTTAATAATGACGCCAATTTTACCAGCAGATGAAACTTAGATGACGAAAATAAATATAGTACGATAAGTTTTGTGATTCGAGAAAATAGATAATGACAAATCAACTTTCGCAACATAACAAAAACAAATATAATACGATAAGTTTGTGATATAAATTTCAAAATGATGCGAAATTTATTGGATAAATCTTAGATGACAGAACTAAATATAGTACGATAAGTTTGTGATAAGAGAAAAGAGAAAGAAAAATCAAATTTCGAGACAAATTTAATAATAATGTGATACTTACCGGCAGATAAAGCTCCAAATCCATCATCTTGAAGAAGACTTTGGTGATTGAGTGGCAGTTTCTCGCTCTTCCTACCTGTGCGACTATGAGGCGTAGCTTTAACAGTGTGAAGTAGATGATCATGCTTTGGAGTTTGAAGCATTGCTCCTCCAAGAGAAACTCTTCTATTACTAGCACCTCCAGTAGACATTCTAGTACCTTTTCTCATACTTTGAGGCTTTGAAGGACTTGGTTTTGATCCATAAAGCGCCTCTTGTTCAGCCAAAAGTTGTCCTTGGAGTTTCTTTTGGTCCTAAATATAATACAATGTTTATGTTTCCGTACAATATAAAAGAGCATGTTAGCTTCCAAGAGAATTATTTTTTTGATTTTGGTGGTCCTAGAATTGAATAATTCCTGCTGACAAATGATAAGTGGTAAAAACTGGAATACTCTTACCCGTTGCCTTCGAAGCTCTTGTTCTTTTTCTTGCCTTAACATATTATATTCTTCGAGCATAGATAGAAGGCGAACCTACAAAATGAAATATACCGATAAAAACAAACATTGAGGTAAAGTTCTTCAGGACGTTGAAATTCACTTACACCATCATATGTAAATTCTATTCTTCTTTCCTCCTCCCACGTGATCGTTTTTGAAGCCAATGCCTCAACCATTCCTGTTATAGTTGATTAAAAAAATGAATAGACATAGACTATTAGCAAATTGAAGCGTATGAAGATGCAAAACACAACACGATGACATGAAGAGAAAAGCATCTGTGTTATTGGAATTATAAAATTAACTCTCTTTTGCTAATTACACAAACCGAGACACACAAATTGTTGAGGAAACTCTGATAGTCAAAGTTGAAACAATTGAATTTTTAATGTATGTCCTTTTGTTTATGAAATTAACTTGATTCTATCAATAATCCCTAACAGTATTGATTTATTAAGAGTCTGCTGCTGAAGAAATGATCTCAAATCCATACGATCTACTTGATCTATTTCTCTTAAATATTGACAATTCTACATCATCTGTTTTCAAAATGCTTTTTTTTTTTAATTTATTTTTTCGTTTCTTGGAGTGCAGACCTGGCAATTTACTAGAAAGAGATCGAGCTTTCTCAGCGCGCTTAAGAGCCAGATGTGCACCTCTTCCAGCATTATATCTATTTTCATCCTGAGCAAGAACCAAACAAATTAATGGAGATAGAAATAAAACTAGAAGTGAAATGAGAAGTACAGAGGACCAAAAAGGACCAACCCTGTTATATTCTTCGAGCCAGCACTCTTCATCACATCCATGCAGCCACTTTTCTACCTTTTCAAGAATTTCTTTCCTCATTAAAGCTTCTTCTTTCGCTTTACATATTTGAATCTCAATTTGTTCAAGGACAAAAGCCGAGTCCATAGCTCCTGAATAAAAACGCAAAAAGCAAAAGGAAAGACAAGAATTAATAATGTCAAGAGTATCTGATATGGCTGAAGGATTGATGATCTTATACCTGATTCGATAGCTTCAATAACATGTTCAATTGAAGTATCTTCTTCTGGTACCAAATGTGTCTGCCTGCACACCTCTTCTAGCTCTGACCTCTTCTTCAGAACAAGTTCTTTCATTTTGCTTGATTTTAACTCTTTCAACCGAGACACTTCTGCTTCAACCTGCAGCAAAACAATAAAAAAATTTCATGGTCTTGCAATTACATTAAACAAGAGATATGAACAGATAGGTAGATGATTTTTTTAGTTTGAATTACTCACAAAACTAATACAGTCCAAGGAAAGGGTATTTGGTTCTGTTATGTCATGTTCGGATGAAGCTATATTACTGATTATGTTTTGAAACATCTGTTGCTCTTCAATTGGAGTATCCATTAGATCCCACAGGTCTAACATGGTAGCCGCAAGATCTTGGAGCTGCCATAGTGGAGTGTTACTTCCAATTTACGAAAAATCCCCATGAAAAATCTCTGGAGTTACAAAGTTCCAGAAACAAAAATTATATTAGTTAAATTACCCTCTGCATTCTTTCCAATTTGATCTCCCGCAAGTTTTCAGTTGCAGCAGCCAACCCTTCGATTGTTTTTGTAGTGATATTCTTAGGTCCTTCAGAATTACATAAAGAGGGATGCACTTCATTGACTATTTGCTTGAAATCAATACCAAGCATTGAACAAAGTGATGTCAAAGAATACAAGTGGTCATGAAGCAACTTAAGCCGATCCGTCTATGAAAAGAAGAAGTTTTAGTGAGTATAATATAGACAGTAAAAGAATTTAAGGCTAAATAAGAGTTCACCTTCTCATTCTGTAGTGCCTGGAGCTGTCTATGGAGATCCTCAAGCTTCCGTAGAGATATATCTGCTTCATTCACAACTATCTTTGGCTGCTTATAATCTGACGAGTGTATCTCATTTGATATCCTTTCTATCTGCTCAAGGACTTCAAAAAATTGATTTCTTCTATCAATACGCTTCTTTCGCATCTCATCTAATTGAGGAATAATTTGTTTGAGCTCTTCTTTTAGGTTCCCTGACTTCTGATCAGACTGAAACAAATATGATAAACTAATTATCTTTTCGTATTAACAGGGCAAAAAATTTACAACAAGACAAAATCACATTATAATTTTCACCCACTTTCTTTAAATAAATTCTTAAATTTTAATTGCTATTTAAGAAAAATAACCATGTAATAGTCCACCAACCTGCCTAATATGCACTGGTCGTTCCCCCATTGCAGAGCAAATGGCTGCAAGCTCAGCTTGAGAATCTGCAATGGCCTGTCGTAACTGAGCTCTAGACCTATTAGCACGGTCCACTTTTCGTCTATAAACTTCCAAACACTCTTGCTCGAGCTCAAACAACATTTTATCTCGTTCAGCATCAGTCTCACCTACTTCATCCCATATTATCTGAAGTTCAAATTCATACGGTAAAACTAATCGGTTACCAATCTCTATGCATGCAACTTAAAATTGAAGGGTTGTTATTTTAAGGTGAGAAAGTTTAGTTCCAAATATTTCAATCATGAAAAACCTGAAGTTCATATAGAAGTGATCCACAAGTTGTCTCCACTTGTAAAAGTGGATCATTTGGGATGATTGACATGATGAATAATTGGTACCTGAAAAACACTTTTCTCTATTAACATCTTAAACTACACAAGACCAAAAAAATTAAAAATTACTAGTGATATTTCAATTTGAACCATTGAGTGCCATCGTTACCTCCAAATATTTAGACTTTTGTTTAACATTTTTAAGAAGTAAAATCTAGAAGCATAAAAAATTAGGGTCTAACTGGTGCGGGAAAAAAACTTAAAAGTTAGATAATGCCTGCCACGAATCCAACCCAAATATAATATCGGCTGCATTTTAGACTTTCAGCACTTCATCACGCCGTTAAATTCCCATCTTTACTACAATTACATATTTTCATGAAATGAAACGACTACAGCACTATTTCAACTCAACGATTCGAAAACACTCGCAAAGTAAAAATACAAATCGGCGATCAAATTTAACAAAAACACTCAACGGAAGTAAGCTTATCTACCAGTAAATAAACCAAAATGACGTGATAAGAAAAGCAGACAAATGACAGATTACTCTCCAACTCATGCTTGCTTTCACTTCCGAATCACATCAAATAACGTCGAGTTCAGTAAAACAAATCCGATCCGCCATTTTAATCCAGTTCCCCGCATTTTCTCAGCAACCAAACAAGTATTAGACAAACCTGAGCAAGAGATTTGACTGCGTCCCCTTCCCGGTGTCCCTTTCAGTATCAGTAACTGCAATTTTCCTAGAAAACGAATTGCGATCGTTTGAATAGTGAGCTAATGGAAAGGGAGATGAGAGGCGAATTTGGACTGTGAATTGAATCTGCGAATCTAGAGAGAGAGTACAGAGAGAGAGAGAGAAAGACGTTAAAGAGACCGTTGAAAGGCGCTAATTGAGGATGATTTTAGATATTTATAATTTATTCAATACAATAATTGACGAATTAGGATTTGAATTTCAAATTCGGAAAGTAAGGGAAAGGGCTTTCATCCCCTGCTTGCGGCTCTACTGAGAGAAATTAAACTACTTTTAAAATATGATAATTAATTAGGTTTTTCAACCCTTAATTTTTTTTTTATTTGTCATTATTCTCAAATACTTTTTATAATTTAGTTTGATAACTACTTACAAATATAATTATTGCAAAAGGAAAGTGAACTTTTTGATCTTAGAATCGTTAAAAATTAAGTCCGAGTCGTAAAAAAAACCATATCACATTTCCAGATCAGATGAAATAATATAAATTGAGACGGTATTTTGTAAATACGTGACTGTGTTGAATATATTAATTATTTCTCTAATTTTCTAATCGTCTGGAAGGGATAAAGAAACATTTTGTTTTTTTTTTTCCGACAAATTCTGATATTTAGTGCACCTCTCTGGAGAACGAATGAATCTTGTAGGATTTCCAAGAAATTTTTCGATTTCTTACGCAAGCATATAATTATTCAGCTTGTCATTTGATTTTTTCTATTAGACGATATCAAAAACACAAACAACTTCCATTAGAATGATTTTGGCTAATTTAGTGATTTTGAACGTTGAATTTTTTTACTTATTTCTTTATGCAAATCGCTGAAATCATTCTATCAGAAACTGTTTCTCTCTGGTCGAGGGTCAGTAACTTTTCTACTCCGCGTTTGTTTTCCTTTTGAATTCATGAATTTTTCCCGAATGGCATTTCAAAATCAGTGATGATATCCTAAAGAATTAACAATTACCAGATCTAAATTCATTCTTGTTGTGAAAGTTTGTAAACATATTGACATTAACTTGTTCTCCTAAACTCTTTCTTTTGGGTACTAATTTCCTATTTTAGGCAATGTCTGTCCATCTATGGACTTTCACAGCTGCTGCAATGCTTCGGGATGATTTTATTCAGCCGAAACATGTGTGTTTTTGCACAAGTTTTCTATTTAGACCGTAATATCTCCATACGAACTAGTATAGTGATGGGAGAATAGTGATCTCCAACTTTAAAAAGTCATGATTTTTACTACAAGTATCGAAATTTTTCGTATAAGATATCAAATCAAAGTTCTCGTAGAGGCCCACAACTTGTCACCAAGTGAATCAGTGACCGACCTTTCTCGGGTTCAAAATTCTACGTTTCGGCCTTCAAACTGACAGGTCAAGATTTTATATAATATTTCTTGTTTTATTTAATTTTATTATAATTTTTTTAATCGTCGGTATTTATTTTAGATGTAACTCGAAATTATGGATCTTTTTGCGTTATTGAATTTTCGCCTGTAAAATTAAGATTTTCAATTTCTCTCTGAAGATTGTTTTCTACGTCCCGCTCCGTCATATAGCTGTCAAGCTTCTCAGATCAATTGGGGTTACGCTTTTCAAAGTGCGAGAAGACATGTACTTTTAGCCCGGAGCATCCTCCATTGACAGAAACTGCTCAGCAAGCCCTTTTCATTGATCACTTTACATTTTGTACACTACTGTTTTGGTCAATGTAGAAGATAACTAGGCTTGGGGGCAGAACTGAACCGGACGAACTGATTTTATTTATACTTGTGTAGATCGAAACTAGTTTGCGACGAAGAAGAATTATCGTCTACTGCACCAAACCATGATTTTTTTTAACAAAATAAATTTTAAACTTTGCATCGTGAACAAAATAAATATCGAGTCAATTTTTTCAGTTTTGCTCGATTGGTTCCCGTTCAGTTTCGTTTAAGATTTTTTCGATTTAGACTCAGTTGTCGATTTTAGTCGGTTTGTTTGGGCCAGTTTTGGTCGTTTTTATTAATTTTTAATAATAAAATTAAAAAATATATATATGAATATTATACATTGGTTTAGCTTGTTTATGGCCTAAAGTCTTGGGTTTAATTTGGAAGTACCCAGAAAGTGGGGGGTTTAATTTGTTCTTTATTTATTTAAATAATAATACGTAATAAGGGCAATTAAGTAATTTCAGTTTCATCATCTTCTCCTTCCCTCCGCTCTTGGCTGTGGAGATTCCTTTCTTTAATAACACTATCCAAACTCCAACAACAACCGATACCAGCCTACCAACGACACGCTTCCACTCGCTCAGATAGCGAAGGGTTCACGCCCATTTCGACTCCGATGATTCAGCCCGACCCATTTTTGATCAACAATCTGAAACCGGAGGACTCGCCGGAGATTCAGCAATGAGGCTTATCGTCCCTCTTCAGGCCGTCGTTCAAGGCCGCGGAGGCCTCATCTTCGGCTCTCTCATTCCTTGCGCTCTCTTCTACTTCCTCCAGCTCTACCTCAAACGAAACCGCTCTTCCAGCCCCTCCTCGAATCCTCCGTCGCCGTCTCATTCCTCATCCAACCTCCCGGAGCTCAACCGCTCGTCGTCCAGGTCTAATTTATCGAGCAGGGGGTCAATTGGTCGTGTTCGAATTTCTTCCCGAGCTAGTTTCATATCGAAACCCAATGATTCGCCTTACTATGTTGGGTTGGATCGTGTTTCGGAGGATCCGTTTGATAGGTTGACGAATCTGAATGGTATAATTCAGCTTGGATTGGCGGAAAACCGGGTAGCTTATCTAGTTCTTTTGTTTTGTTCTTGTAGTTTTTGAAATGGGGTTATCCTAATTTGTGTTGTTTTAATTGTTTAAGCTGTGTTTTGATTTGCTGGAGAAATGGGTATCGGAGAATACAATCGATTGGGATGCTGGAATCTATGGCGGTGATTTGAGTATCAGTGACATGGTGAAGTACCAGCCGTTTGATGGATTGGTGGAGATGAAAATGGTGAGAAAATAACATTTTTGCTTTTATCCTACTATCTGTTCTTGTATGTCTCATATGCCATTCAAGACTGTGCTTGGAAAATTCAAGATAAATTTATTTGGTTATTTGGTTAACTCAGTAAACGATGCAGATTTATAGAGGGTTGTAATATGGTTCGTGCAAAAGTGAACTTGATAGCTCCACCATCTACTACCTTGATCGAAGAAGCTCTGAAACAACTATTATCTAGGCTTTGAATCTTTGAATACTCTTAGTTGATTAAAACATTGGTCTTGAAGGTATTCACTTTTATAAGTTTTAAAGTTCAAATTCTTCAAAATGATTTTTTTTTGGGCCTTTGTTTTCTATTAGTAAAATACTAGCAGACAAGGACTTAACTTGATTCATGAAGGAAATTTTATTTAGATACTTCATGAGTCTCGTTGAATTAGACAAGATACACAGAAGTCGAATCAAACATCAAAGGAACGATTAAGATTCGAAAGTCCTCTATCTGTTCTCATTAGAATTTGTAGCTTTTCACGCACTGTTTCAAGATCACCACGAAGAATCCATTTCAAGGTGTAGATTTTGCTTAACATCATCTTCATGAAGGTTGAAGCATTTGTAGTGCTAATTGGAAAACAGAACTTTTTGATTAAAACATGATAACATGTTATTTTGTGATAGTACCGGTTTGATCTGACAGAGTGACTTTTATGATTATCAGCTAGAAAATCCCGACTTCTTTAAGCTATCTGTACACCCTTAAAATTCTGTAAATGCTTTTTTTTTTCGAGGCTATGATATGATCTGAACTTGAATTCATTGTTATGATAGTGACTTTGTGATTTAAGTTAAGTACAAGCTCATTGTTGAACTAAAACAAATTTAATAAGGTTTTAGCCTTGCTAATAATATCATACTATTGCCAACATTTTCTGAATCATATAGGCTATGGCGGATTTCATGTTCGAGGTCATGGATCGAGCAGTCACCTTTGATCCATCACAAATGGTGCTAACATCTGGTGCAACCCCTGCTCTCGAGATACTTAGCTTCTGCTTAGCAGATCAAGGAAATGCATTTCTAGTTCCAACACCTTATTACCCAGGGTGAATTTCTGTTACTTTATTCGGTCAAACCAGAGTTTAGTTTTTGTTTTTTATCATAATTGAAGAAATTGCCCTTTAGAATTTCTAGAAATCTTCTGTGATGTTGACTGGAAGCACATTTTGCAGTTTCGATAGGGATATACGATGGAGAACCGGAGTGGAAATAATACCTGTCCACTGTCGCAGTACTGATAACTTCATTTTAAGTATCACTGTTCTTGAGCAAGCATTTAATCAGGCAAAAAAACGCGGCATAAAAGTTCGAGGAATTCTCATCTCCAACCCTGCAAATCCTGTTGGCAACGTGTTGCCACGGGAGATTCTTTATAATCTCTTAGACTTCGCCCAAGAAAGGAACATCCATGTTATTTGTGATGAAATATTTGCTGGTTCAATTCATGGAGACGATGAGTTTGTAAGCATGGCTGAAATCATCAATGCAGAAGATTCCGATAATCACAGGGTTCATCTGGTCTATAGCCTATCGAAAGATCTCTCTCTTCCCGGCTTTAGGGTCGGGGCAATTTATTCACGCAATGAGGATATTTTAGCAGCTGCAAGAAAATTAACAAGGTTTTGCTCCATTTCCACTCCTACACAGCAAGTTCTAATTTCTATGCTTTCTGATAAAAGATTTGTCAAGGATTACTTAGAAATGAGCAGAAAGAGAACAAGGGAAATGCATGAACTATTCGTCAGAGGTTTGAGCCAACTAGGAATCAAATGTGCAAAGAGTGGTGCTGGTTTATTCTGCTGGGTCAATATGACTAGACTGATTCGGTCATATGGTGAAAAGGGGGAGCTTGAATTGTGGGATAAGTTACTCAATGTGGCTAAAATCAATGTCACTCCTGGATCGGCTTGCCATTGCATTGAACCTGGTTGGTTCAGGTTTTGTTTCACTACACTTAACCAAGAAGATGTTCCTTTGGTTATCGAACGAATCAGAAAGGTTGTAGAGACATGCAAATCTCCATGATTGCTCGAGGTTTCAGATGAAAGTATACTTCTCTATCGAATTCACATTTTGACATCAAGATAGATTGTTTAATTTAAATCTTCATGTTTCAGATGACCGATATGCTACAAAGTTGCTAGAGAAGGAGAAAGAAATGTAAGCATTTAGACTTCCTACTGCTACCCAGTTCTTAGTTTTGACCGAGTATTCTCCTCTGATGCAATCTCCCGGGAAGGAAGCATCCAAAAACTCTGTTCTTTAGAATTTCCTGTCATAGTGGCATCAAGCAAAAGTAAGAGATTTAATTTCATCTTTGATTTCAGTAAAAGGATTCAATAGTCAAGAAATAAGTTTTTAAGCATGTTAGTTGGAGTTGCTTTGCGCTTACTGAAAAATAAGCATGAGGCTAGTACATACCATTGATAGATTACTTTTTCTCATCTGGATGGCTTTTCTTCTGCAACTCAACCTTCTGCTCATCATCATTAGCTCTGCAAGCGTATGTGACTTCCTTATGAGTAAATCTGGTCGAATTGTTGTGAAAGATCCCATTTCAGTCGGATAGCTGCTTGGCCTTCCCGAAATATTTGCTTCAAATATTGCTTTTGATGATAATATTAGAAACTTTTCTGGGACAGAAGGTGCGGAGGCAAATGATTCATCTGTCGTACAACTAACGGTATCGACATCGAATCCAAACATGTCATTCAATTCATAGCCATTGTCATTATCATCATCACTGATGCCTTGGAATGAAGGGTTTGAGAAAGAAATTACTGGGGTTTGAGGATTAGTCTTGAGAATTGAATGAGGAAGAGTCCAGTTTATTTTAGGGAGGCCTGGCTTTGTTTCCCAGAGAAATGGAATAGAAGGTGGGTCCTTCATCTGCCTCCTTTTGTTAGAACTCATGGACCTGGTTGAGTTTTCTTCTGCACCCATTTGAAAAGTAAGTACTCTCTCTCTCTTTCTCTCTCTCTCTCTACATTTTGTGCTGTTTTAGAATTGACTTCTCATTTATATATACCAAGTTTTTGAAGTGGATTGGAGCCATCTAATCCCCTTAACTCACTACCAAAATTTGTGAGTTAAGGGGATTAGACTCACCTACTCTCTCTCTCTCTCTCCTCTAAAATTATCTAGCTTGATGGATTTTTTGGATTCTTGAATGTGATTTTTTGAATTTTTTTAAAACTATTTGTAGCAATTTGTATTTGCAAATATATTCATTATTTGAGTCATGTGTGTAGAAACTTAGTTGTGGGAGTTTGTAATATTATATTTTTTCAAAATGAAGTAATGTCATGACCCTAATAAACATTAACATACAATTACTAACTAAACACAAACAAGTTGGTTTAGCTTATTTGATTAAAATCTCCTCAAGTTAAAGAACATGCGCAAGCTTCTCATTTTCCAATTTTACAAGCTCAAATGGTAAGAATTAATAAATTATGAGTTCATCAATTCCAACAACATTTTTCTAGTAATCCAAATCTTGAAGACTTTTTACCAAATTTACGCAAAATTTCAACACGTTAGATACATAATTGGCAAAAAGTTTGTATTTTGAGTGTTTGGTAGAAGAAGTCACATTCCAAAAGTGACAATAAATTATAATGTAGATGCATGGTGGCTCCAATGTGTCGTGCAATGTCTGAATTTATGTGGAAAAAGTTATATTGGAAATCCAGGTGGGGTCCAAAGATTTAGAGCCATGAGATCCATATTTTGTACTTGGTATTGTGCTCGGCCGATACAAGTTGAGTAAAATTATTTGATACGACAATCTCTAAATCGTTTTTCTTGATTTCATATTCTTGAGAATTGAAATCTATGAAATCGATATATGACAATAATCGAGATAAACTAGATGTAAAATGTTAGAATTCGATAAACTGAATTCTCTTGATTGAGAACAATGAGTTCGTATTACAAATCTTCTTCACAGACTTGTCTTATTCTTTGCATATATTTAAATTTGAGTTACAAAACGTGTGGTTTATTTTGATTCGTCCATGATTTTTTCTTAAAAGAAGTATTTCACGTTAAATTTTGGTATCTCGTTTCACATTTTTCTTTTCAGTCTCGTGCTCTATTTTTGCCATGAAATATACTTGAATTTACATAATCGTCTTATAATTGGATTTTTGAATACTTCATTTAGATTTATCCATTATCAATATTTCAAGTCCAAATAGTTTTATGCAAGACTTGCATCTTTTTCTTACTCTTTCTTCAATGATGAGAATGTTGTGATAAAACCAATCATATCGCGAGAATTAAATTAATAAATAATTAGAATAGTGAAAGAAGAAATTAAGACACAAGAATTTATGTGATTATGACCAAATTGTTCTATGTTCACGACACAAAACTCTATTAGTGAATTTTATTAGAGAATCCAAAAAATAAGTATTTTCGTAATACTACAACATCGCTCGTAGTATCACCCAAGATTACAAGAAAGTAATGTTTCCCGAGAAATCTCTTCTCTCATTTTCTCTCTTGCTTATTTTCTTTCCGACTTCTGCTTCAAGTCACTCAGATCTGATTCTCTCTCTTGTTTTTCTTATCCATCTATCAACCCTCTAACTAATTTATTAGAAATAGATTAATATAAATTTGAACAAAGATAAAATAATCTCAAATCTAATTGCAAATTTTAATTCAGCAAAATGTTGAATCAAATTGAACCAAAATGATGACCAATAATTAACAATCTTCTCCTTAGTTCTCGTTTTGAAGATCCTCACACTGCTATCCAAAGCCTGTGCATCCTCTATTACATACTAGCTTTCCTCAACACCCACCAAGTTCAAACAAAGCTTAAACTTGACACTTGAAATAACTTTCATAAGAACATCTGCCAGATTCTCCTCGATATCAATTTTTGAATTTTCACTTCACCGTGATCAATAACCTCTCGAATAAAATGAAACTTCACATCAATGTGCTTTGATTGTTCATGTAAAGCAAGTTTTTTCATCAGACTTGTGTAAAGCAAGTTTTTTCATGAAACACCTTCTGTCGCGACAGCGTACTCCACTTGTGTAGTGGACAAAACTACCGTATATTGTAATTGAGCATTCCAGCATATAGCTCCTTCATAAGCCGTAAATACATATCCAAAAGTAAAACGTGATGAATCCAGACAACCAGCAAAATCAGAATCAACATACCCGATTACAGATTATGTCGCTGATGCTAAAATAGAATTGCATTGTTTCTTCCATACGTCAGTTTCATATCTAAAGAATTCGATCTGTATCTCATCACCCACTTCAAAGCATTATAGTGACATTTCCCAGGATCAGACATAAACTTGTTGACACAGTTATAACACAAGCAAGATCCGGACACGTGACGATATTTGCATAAGGAATTTTTGTCATAAACTGTTTTTCTGATCTATTCTTTAGAGCTTGCAACTTTGACAATTTGAAATGAGCAGCCAATGCGTGTTGACAAACTTCAAATTTTGCAGATCAAACCGGCCGAGAACACGTGTCAAGTATTCTCTTTGCGAAAGTTTCATAATACCTTTTTCTCTATCCCTCAAAATCTGAATCTCGAGAATTTTCTTTGCTGCACCCAAATTCTTCATATCAAACTGTTTTTCGAGTTTCTCCTTTAAATTATGAATCTCTAGTTTATCTCTTTCTGCAATCAGAATGTCATCCGCATAGAGCAGTAAATACACTGCTCCTCTTGATATTGTGACTTTCACATAAACACAGCCTATCATACTTATTTTTTACAAACTCGATGCTACGTATAAAAGCATCTAACTTTTTTTCCACTACCTTGGTGACTCTTAAAAGCCATAGAGCGATTTTTTTAAGACAAACCTGATTCGAATTTTCATTCTCAAACCTCTCTGGTTGTTTCATGAAAATGGTTTCCTCCAAATCACCGTGTAAGAAAACCATCTTCACATTCATCTTCTCTAATTCCAAATTATGTGATGCCATAATCGATAAAATCAACTTTATCGAAGTCTGTTTCACAACCAGAGAGAATATTTTGTTGAAACCTATTTCTTTTCTCTGCGTGAAGCCCTTGCCAACCAATCTTGTCTTAAACCTTGGTTTACCCTTGCTGTTAATATCTTCCTTTTGCTTGAATATCCATTTAAATTTTAAAGCCAACTAATTTTTGTTTTTATGGTTTTTCCACCAAAACTCATGTGCTATTCTTCTACGACAATGTCATTTCTTCATTCATAGCATTAATCCAGTTACCTTTATCCTTACAGCTAATAGCCTCCCTGTAAGTCACAGGTTGTCATTCTCAAGATTAGCCAAAACGAGAAGGCCATAGGCAAGGACATTCGCATATCCAAGACGTTGAGTCGGTTTCACCACTCGTTTAGTTCTGTCTCGCGTGAGTTGATAATTCATAACTTGTAACGACCCCGTTTCCCAGCAAGATATTGTCCGCTTTGGGGATTGGGCCGCAGCCCAATATCCTCCCCTCACGGCTTTGTTTGGCAAGAACTTCCCGGAAGGTCACCCAACCTGGAATTGCTCTCGCCGAAGCACTTTTAACTTCGGAGTTCTTATGGGATCCGTTGCCAATTGTGCTCCAAAACGCGTCTTGTTATGTTGGGAAGGTCTCTTTACATATGTTTCATTTCCACATACTTTCCCAAGCGATGTGGGATTGTGACAACCCCTTTTTACGACCTGTCACCTTCCGGTTCGCCCGCGCGGACGTACCGCCATTCGGGTTCCGGTTCGTGCAGCCATCGTACCCATACGTTCACATTCGGGTCATCACAATCACCCCCTCTCGAGGGCCCAACGTCCTCGTTGGCCACATTTCTGGTTGGGTTCAAGCTCTGATACCATTTGTAACGACCCCGTTTCCCAGCAAGATATTGTCCGCTTTGGGAATTGGGCCGCAGCCCAATATCCTCCCCTCACGGCTTTGTTTGGCAAGAACTTCCCGGAAGGTCACCCAACCTGGAATTGCTCTCGCCGAAGCACTTTTAACTTCGGAGTTCTTATGGGATCCGTTGCCAATTGTGCTCCAAAACGCGTCTTGCTATGTTGGGAAGGTCTCTTTACATATGTTTCATTTCCACATACTTTCCCAAGCGATGTGGGATTGTGACAACCCCCTTTTTACGACCTGTCACCTTCTGGTTCGCCCGCGCGGACGTACCGCCATCCGGGTTCCGGTTCGTGCAGCCATCGTACCCATACGTTCACATTCGGGTCATCACATAACTCCTCCTTTTTCCACTGAACCTTCTGACCCAGAAGTAACCTGGTTAATATGCTAATAGTTCATATGAGAAATATTTTCGTAGCTACTTTCATCTAACTCCTCTTGAAAGACAATTTTTGTAGCTTCACTCGGGATGATTTTCGTCTCCAAAACCGATTGTAATTTGAATGACAGTTCCTTAACATTGAACAACACATCACAACTTAGAATTATTTTCTGTTCACTAGGTTCAATATACCATAACTTATACCCTTTCACACCGTTTGGATACTCCAAGAAAAAAACTTCTTTTCCCAAGGCTTTAGTTTCTCTTATTTTATGTGTGCATAAGCCGCACACCCAAACATATTCAGCCCCTCTTATTTTGCTAGTTGCCTAATTCATATGATGTCTTGAACCTCAATGTTGTGGAAAGACATAAATTAATAAGATAGCTCGACAACTTCTTCCCAGAATGACTTGGGTAAACCCGATGTAAGGAGCATGCATCTTACCCTCTCTAAGATCGTTCAGTTCATGCTCTCGGCCAAGCCATATTGTTGTGGAGTATGCCTAACTGTCCGTCGTCTCACGTTGCCCTCCCTTTTATAGTAAGTATCAAATTCTGAAGAGCAATACTCCAAGCCATTATCGATTCTCAACTTCTTCATGGTCCGGTTGGTATGAGTTTCCACCATTTTTTTTCCAGGTTTTAAGGGAATCAAATAGTTGATCCTTTGTCTTCAAACAATATAACCAGAGTCTCCATAAATAATCATCGATTATGGACATAAAATATTGAGCTCCTCCCATTGACGGTACTCTAGTTGGCCCTCAAAGATCATAGTGCACGTAATCCAGTGCTCCACCTGACTTGTCCGCTGCAGCAATGAACTTCACCCTGCTGCATTTCTCGAGCACACAATTCTTGCAAAAACTTCAACTGCAATGCCACAACATCACCCAACAACTTTTATTTCGATAATTCATGGAGGCCGCGTTCACTGACATGTCTGAGCCTCAAATGTCATAGCCAAGTTTTTTCTTCCAAATTATCAACAATATTTATAGTTCTGCTAATAACAATCTTACCGTTCAGATAATATAAGTCGTTTTCTTGAACTCTCTTCATCACAACCATCGATCTTTTAATGATTTGCATGCATCATTTTCAATTTTCACTATGCAACCAGAATCATCAAACATGTCAATCGATAGAATGTTACATTCAAGTTGAGGAACGTACTTCGTGTTTTGAGTTTTTCGAATGCATCCATCGAACATCATAATCTGCACTGAACCAGTGCCTTGTATGATGCACAATTTGCTGTTATCGAGTAGCACCTCTCCACCTTTGTATGAATAAAAATTTTGAAGTTACTCCACCTCGGAGTCCTGAAAAGAACACCCTGAATCAAGAATTCATTGATCACCGGAATCCTTCGCTGAAGCAACTAGAATATCAGAAGACTCAGCCATCTAAGACTACCGAGCATCACCAGTCTCAGTATTCTTCTCGACCATCCTTTGTTTGTCTTCATAGCAATCCTTCTTGAAGTGTCCTTGTTGCAAAAGAAGTACTTCTTGCCTAGCTTGGATTTTGATCATGCTTTATTCTTTGATTTCTTTTGATCACGAGTTTGAGATTTTTCTTAACTAATAACCCCTCACCATCCCAAGCTTCCTTATGTCCAGTTTTCTGCTAGAGTTTCTTTGAATTGAGTGCAACCTTTACCTCTTCCATGATTAGTGTAAAACCCGTCAAATTTCAATTTTTGTAAAAAAATTTGGGTAAATTTTTCGCGTAATTTAGAGTGTAAATTTTGAGATTAATTTTGCTAATTTCCGGTAGATATTGAAATTTGAAATCGAATCTTAAAACGGTTTTATTATAAACTAAATAAAAGATTTAAATAAATTAAATATAAAATAAATCAATTAAATTAATTAATACATAAAAGAGAACTTAAAAGATAAGGTTTCAATAGAAACTTTATCTCTTCACTTTACAGACCACGAAACAGAACCAGAAGAGAGAGAGAGGAGAGAAAGAGAGCCGCGAGGGAGAGAAGAAGAGCCGAGGTCCGATCCGCCTTCGTTCGTCGAGTTCTTGGTGTCAAAACGTTCGTCTCGAAGCGTAGATCAACGTTGGCAAAGAGAGTTTTCGAAGGTAAGCTCTCTATCTCCCTATTTTTGCCCGAGAAGGTTCGGGATTTTTGGGGTTTCGTCGATTTGTGTTTTTAGGTCGATTTGTTTGTGTTTTTGGTGGGAATCGACTCGAAAATTGGTTAGAAACGTGTTGGAAACGAGTTTCGTCGAAAAACAGGTTAGAAAACTCATTTTTTTCGGCATTTTGGGTTCGCCGGCGTGTCGCCGTCGGTGGTCGGATTTCAGCCGTCGCCGGCTGGGTCAACTCGGCGATGGGCTGAGTCAACTCGGGCAATGGGCCGAGTTGACTCAGGCCCACAGCCGAGTTGGGCCAGCTGGGTTCAGCCAAGCCCGACCCGGGTTAGGGCCTGGCCAGGCCCAGACCCAGTGGCTCTTCTGGGTCAGGTCCGACCCGAGGCCACTCCGGGCCGGGTCTGACCCGGGCCCGTCAGTCTGGGTCAACCCAGCCCGTTTTAGACCCGAACCGATCCGACCCAATTTGGTCCGACCCGTTGACCGATCCGACCCGTTTCCTGACCCGACCCCGACAGACCTCGGGTCCGACCCGATTCGAACCAGGTCCGACCCGACTCGGTCCGACCCAATTTGGTCCGACCCGTTGACCGGTCCGACCCGTGGGCTGGTCCGATCCGTCCGACCAGTTGACCGGTTTGAACCGAATCGTTGACCGTTGACCGGTTTGACCGTTGACCAGTTTGACCGTTGACCAGTTTGACCATTGACCGCGTTGACCGTTGACCGCGTTGACCGTTGACCGCGTTGACTTTGACCGTTGACTTTTTGACCGTTGACTTTTTGATCAAAAGTCAACCCGACCCATTTTGCCCGTTTTCGCCCCGGTTCGCAATTTATATCGTTCCGACCCCAATTGGATTTTAACGGGGTTCCTTCCTTGTGTTTGACTCTCAGATGTAGAGGGTTTTGCTGAGTTCAAAACTATTTCTGAGGCGCCACAGTTTACTGAGGATAGGAGGACTCGCCTCAAAGGTATGGGTTATTATACTTTCCGCGTTATATCTATTCTTGCATTCACGTATATTATTTTGGTGGGATACCACTTCGGCATTTTCACCGGCGTGATTATTTTGCATATTGTGGCACGTATACTTTTCACTGATTAGTACTGCCTATTGGATTTATATGTCATGTTTTACTTGCCTTAGCCGACGGGCTGTATTCGGAATTTGTCATGAGATTTATTATGTTTGGCATGCAGAGAGTTCCACACGTGCATTTGATATTGTTCATGCATTGGTTTTGTGATGTGCCATTTGGAGTTTGATACTGAAGGTAACCGTCTGGCACTCTTAGCTGGGCCCTTATGCTAGGAGTATCAGGGGGTTTTGCCCAGTTGTTGTGGTACTCCCCACGCTTGTTTGGATAGGGTACGCCCCCTGAGAATAGGCGGAATGTAGGGTACGCCCCCTGAGAATAGGCGGAATGTAGGGTACGCCCCCTGAGAATAGGCGGAATGGGTACACCCCCTGCGAATAGGTGAAGGGTTCACCCCCTGCTAATAGGTGAAGGGTTCACCCCCTGCTAATAGGTGAAGGGTTCACCCCCTGCTAATAGGTGAGGGTACACCCCCTGCTAATAGGTGAGGGTACACCCCCTGCTAATAGGTGAGGGTACACCCCCTGCTAATAGGTGAAGGGTTCACCCCCTGCTAATAGGTGAAGGGTTCACCCCCTGCTAATAGGTGAAGGGTACACCCCCTGCGAATAGGTGAAGGGTTCACCCCCTGCTAATAGGTGAGGGTACACCCCCTGCGAATAGGTGAAGGGTTCACCCCCTGCTAATAGGTGAAGGGTTCACCCCCTGCTAATAGGTGAGGGTACACCCCCTGCTAATGGTGAAGGGTACACCCCCTGCGAATAGGTGAAGGGTTCACCCCCTGCTAATAGGTGAAGGGTACACCCCCTGCGAATAGGTGAAGGGTACACCCCCTGCTAATGGTGAAGGGTACACCCCCTGCGAATAGGTGAAGGTACACCCCCTGCTAATAGGTGAAGGGTTCACCCCCTGCTAATAGGTGAGGGTACACCCCCTGCTAATAGGTGAGGGTACACCCCCTGCTAATGGTGAAGGGTACACCCCCTGCTAATAGGTGAAGGTACACCCCCTGCGAATAGGTGAGGGTACACCCCCTGCTAATAGGTGAAGGGTACACCCCCTGCTAATAGGTGAAGGTACACCCCCTGCGAATAGGTGAAGGGTTCACCCCCTGCTAATAGGTGAAGGGTTCACCCCCTGCTAATAGGTAGAATGTGCAGTACGCCCCACAAAGGACGGTGAGTGGTTATTAAATCCCTCCTGGCTTGGTAAGCCCATTGTGATGTTTTCACGATGGCCCACGGTGAGTGGTTATTAAATCCCTCCTGGCTTGGTAAGCCCATTGTGATGTTTTCACGATGGCCCACGGTGAGTGGTTATTAAATCCCTCCTGGCTTGGTAAGCCCATTGTGATGTTTTCACGATTGGCCCACGTGAGTGGTTATTAAATCCCTCCTGGCTTGGTAAGCCCATTGTGATGTTTCACGATGGCCCACCGGTGAGTGGTTATTGAATCCCTCCTGGCTTGGTAAGCCCATTGTGATGTTTTCACGATGGCCCACGTGAGTGGTTATTGAATCCCTCCTGGCTTGGTAAGCCCATTGTGGATGTTTTCACGATGGCCCACGGTGAGTGGTTATTGAATCCCTCCTGGCTTGGTAACCCCCATTGTGATGTTTTCACGATGGCCCACGGTGAGTGGTTATTGGATCCCTCCTGGCTTGGTAAGTCCATTGTGCGGTCCCGCGATCGTCAGGGTGAGTGGTTATGAGATCTCTCCTAGTTGGTACCTATTGTCTTCCTCTTGTGAGATCCTGTCTAGTGCTAGGTACGCCCTTCTAGGGGGTATTGCTCTGATAGTCTCAGCGTGACTTCTTTGACTGTCTATATGCCTCATTTTTTTTAAATAGTAATAGTTATAATATCTTATACTGAGTTTGTCACTCACCCTATCGACTTTCCCATTTCAGGTAAAGGAAGGAAGGCTAGGAAGTGAGTTTGTTCGTTTTGGAATTTTCCCTTAGGTTTTACCTTTCGTTTTGCGACAGTTTTATATTATGTAAGTATTCCTTTGAGATTGTACCTTACTTTGGCATGTAGTTACTTTTCATTTATCTTGTATTTCTGCTATGGTTTGTACTCTCTTATGTTTGTTGCTTCGAGGAGGTCCTGGATCATTGTTAAATTTCCGCACTCAGCCTTAGGTTAGACGGTGGACCTCCCTGAGGTTGATCGTCTAACCTGGCGTTTCTGTTAGGCCCCTTCTCGGGTCGTGACAGAAATTTTTGGTATCAGAGCAGAAGGTTCCATGGTCCTCTTAGTGACAAATTTTTTGAGATCAAGTATGAACAATTAGTAGAGTACATAGAGTGAATGATTAATGAAAATGCTAATGTATTGCAATCTCATGTTTTGGCGGATTGTTGGAGTTACCATCGGGGAATGGAGACTCCTATCCTTTTAAATACTCTGCTGTGCGACATAAGCTGATAGGTAGCTGGGGTCTGAGATGGCAGAGAAGTACCCCTACCTTTCTATGATGTGTAGTTGAGGCGAATTTCGGGGACGAAATTCATAAAAAAGGGGGAAAAGATGTAAAACCCGTCAAATTTCAATTTTTGTAAAAAAATTTGGGTAAATTTTTCGCGTAATTTAGAGTGTAAATTTTGAGATTAATTTTGCTAATTTCTGGTAGATATTGAAATTTGAAATCGAATCTTAAAACGGTTTTATTATAAACTAAATAAAAGATTTAAATAAATTAAATATAAAATAAATCAATTAAATTAATTAATACATAAAAGAGAACTTAAAAGATAAGGTTTCAATAGAAACCTTATCTCTTCACTTTACAGACCACGAAACAGAACCAGAAGAGAGAGAGAGGAGAGAAAGAGAGCCGCGAGGGAGAGAAGAAGAGCCGAGGTCCGATCCGCCTTCGTTCGTCGAGTTCTTGGTGTCAAAACGTTCGTCTCGAAGCGTAGATCAACGTTGGCAAAGAGAGTTTTCGAAGGTAAGCTCTCTATCTCCCTATTTTTGCCCGAGAAGGTTCGGGATTTTTGGGGTTTCGTCGATTTGTGTTTTTAGGTCGATTTGTTTGTGTTTTTGGTGGGAATCGACTCGAAAATTGGTTAGAAACGTGTTGGAAACGAGTTTCGTCGAAAAACAGGTTAGAAAACTCATTTTTTTCGGCATTTTGGGTTCGCCGGCGTGTCGCCGTCGGTGGTCGGATTTCAGCCGTCGCCGGCTGGGTCAACTCGGCGATGGGCTGAGTCAACTCGGGCAATGGGCCGAGTTGACTCAGGCCCACAGCCGAGTTGGGCCAGCTGGGTTCAGCCAAGCCCGACCCGGGTTAGGGCCTGGCCAGGCCCAGACCCAGTGGCTCTTCTGGGTCAGGTCCGACCCGAGGCCACTCCGGGCCGGGTCTGACCCGGGCCCGTCAGTCTGGGTCAACCCAGCCCGTTTTAGACCCGAACCGATCCGACCCAATTTGGTCCGACCCGTTGACCGATCCGACCCGTTTCCTGACCCGACCCGATTCGAACCAGGTCCGACCCGACTCGGTCCGACCCGATTCGAACCAGGTCCGACCCGACTCGGTCCGACCCAATTTGGTCCGACCCGTTGACCGGTCCGACCCGTGGGCTGGTCCGATCCGGTCCGACCAGTTGACCGGTTTGAACCGAATCGTTGACCGTTGACCGGTTTGACCGTTGACCAGTTTGACCGTTGACCGCGTTGACCGTTGACCGCGTTGACCGTTGACCGCGTTGACTTTGACCGTTGACTTTTTGACCGTTGACTTTTTGATCAAAAGTCAACCCGACCCATTTTTGCCCGTTTTCGCCCCGGTTCGCAATTTATATCGTTTCCGACCCCAATTGGATTTTAACGGGGTTCCTTCCTTGTGTTTGACTCTCAGATGTAGAGGGTTTTGCTGAGTTCAAAACTATTTCTGAGGCGCCACAGTTTACTGAGGATAGGAGGACTCGCCTCAAAGGTATGGGTTATTATACTTTCCGCGTTATATCTATTCTTGCATTCACGTATATTATTTTGGTGGGATACCACTTCGGCATTTTCACCGGCGTGATTATTTTGCATATTGTGGCACGTATACTTTTCACTGATTAGTACTGCCTATTGGATTTATATGTCATGTTTTACTTGCCTTAGCCGACGGGCTGTATTCGGAATTTGTCATGAGATTTATTATGTTTGGCATGCAGAGAGTTCCACACGTGCATTTGATATTGTTCATGCATTGGTTTTTGTGATGTGCATTTGGAGTTTGATACTGAAGGTAAACCGTCTGGCACTCTTAGCTGGGCCTTATGCTAGGAGTATCAGGGGGTTTTGCCAGTTGTTGTGGTACTCCCCACGCTTGTTGGATAGGGTACGCCCCCTGAGAATAGGCGGAATGTAGGGTACGCCCACTGAGACTAGGCGGAATGGGCTATGAGTATGCTCGCCCAGTTACCCGACCTGGCCGTGTTGCTCGTGCTACCCCACGGTCTGATAAGTCCACTGCGTGGTTCCCTGGGCACAGGGTTGAGTGGTTCGTCTCTCCTGGTGTGCCCTAGTGTGAGTACCGGTGGCCAGGGTGAGTGGTTCGTCCCTCCTGGTGGTTGACTTTTCTCTTCTCACTATGAGGCCCTGTTAATTGTGACGGGTACACCCCCTGCGAATAGGTGAAGGGTTCACCCCCTGCTAATAGGTGAAGGGTTCACCCCCTGCTAATAGGTGAAGGGTACACCCCCTGCTAATAGGTGAAGGTACACCCCCTGCGAATAGGTGAAGGGTTCACCCCCTGCTAATAGGTGAAGGGTTCACCCCCTGCTAATAGGTGAAGGTACACCCCCTGCGAATAGGTGAAGGGTACACCCCCTGCTAATAGGTGAAGGGTTCACCCCCTGCTAATAGGTGAAGGGTTCACCCCCTGCTAATAGGTGAAGGGTACACCCCCTGCTAATAGGTGAAGGGTACACCCCCTGCGAATAGGTGAAGGGTTCACCCCCTGCTAATAGGTGAAGGGTTCACCCCCTGCTAATAGGTGAAGGGTTCACCCCCTGCTAATAGGTGAAGGGTTCACCCCCTGCTAATAGGTGAAGGGTTCACCCCCTGCTAATAGGTGAAGGTACACCCCCTGCTAATAGGTGAAGGGTACACCCCCTGCTAATAGGTGAAGGTACACCCCCTGCTAATAGGTGAAGGTACACCCCCTGCTAATAGGTGAAGGGTTCACCCCCTGCTAATAGGTGAAGGTACACCCCCTGCTAATAGGTGAAGGGTACACCCCCTGCTAATAGGTGAAGGTACACCCCCTGCGAATAGGTGAAGGGTACACCCCCTGCTAATAGGTGAAGGGTACACCCCCTGCTAATAGGTGAAGGGTTCACCCCCTGCTAATAGGTGAAGGTACACCCCCTGCTAATAGGTGAAGGGTACACCCCCTGCTAATAGGTGAAGGGTACACCCCCTGCTAATAGGTGAAGGGTTCACCCCCTGCTAATAGGTGAAGGGTTCACCCCCTGCTAATAGGTGAAGGGTTCACCCCCTGCTAATAGGTGAAGGTACACCCCCTGCTAATAGGTGAAGGGTACACCCCCTGCTAATAGGTGAAGGGTACACCCCCTGCTAATAGGTGAAGGGTTCACCCCCTGCTAATAGGTGAAGGTACACCCCCTGCTAATAGGTGAAGGGTACACCCCCTGCTAATAGGTGAAGGGTACACCCCCTGCTAATAGGTGAAGGGTACACCCCCTGCTAATAGGTGAAGGGTACACCCCCTGCGAATAGGTGAAGGGTACACCCCCTGCTAATAGGTGAAGGGTACACCCCCTGCGAATAGGTGAAGGGTACACCCCCTGCTAATAGGTGAAGGTACACCCCCTGCTAATAGGTGAAGGGTACACCCCCTGCTAATAGGTGAAGGTACACCCCCTGCGAATAGGTGAAGGGTACACCCCCTGCTAATAGGTGAAGGGTACACCCCCTGCTAATAGTGAAGGGTACACCCCCTGCGAATAGGTGAAGGGTTCACCCCCTGCTAATAGTGAAGGGTACACCCCCTGCTAATAGTGAATTTGCAGTACGCCCCACAAAGGACGGTGAGTGGTTATTAAATCCCTCCTGGCTTGGTAAGCCCATTGTGATGTTTTCACGATGGCCCACGGTGAGTGGTTATTAAATCCCTCCTGGCTTGCCCATTGTGATGTTTTCACGATGGCCCACGGTGAGTGGTTATTGAATCCCTCCTGGCTTGGTAAGCCCATTGTGATGTTTTCACGATGGCCCACGGTGAGTGGTTATTGAATCCCTCCTGGCTTGGTAACCCCCATTGTGATGTTTTCACGATGGCCCACGGTGAGTGGTTATTGGATCCCTCCTGGCTTGGTAAGTCCATTGTGCGGTCCCGCGATCGTCAGGGTGAGTGGTTATGAGATCTCTCCTAGTTGGTACCTATTGTCTTCCTCTTGTGAGATCCTGTCTAGTGCTAGGTACGCCCTTCTAGGGGGTATTGCTCTGATAGTCTCAGCGTGACTTCTTTGACTGTCTATATGCCTCATTTTTTTTAAATAGTAATAGTTATAATATCTTATACTGAGTTTGTCACTCACCCTATCGACTTTCCCATTTCAGGTAAAGGAAGGAAGGCTAGGAAGTGAGTTTGTTCGTTTTGGAATTTTCCCTTAGGTTTTACCTTTCGTTTTGCGACAGTTTTATATTATGTAAGTATTCCTTTGAGATTGTACCTTACTTTGGCATGTAGTTACTTTTCATTTATCTTGTATTTCTGCTATGGTTTGTACTCTCTTATGTTTGTTGCTTCGAGGAGGTCCTGGATCATTGTTAAATTTCCGCACTCAGCCTTAGGTTAGACGGTGGACCTCCCTGAGGTTGATCGTCTAACCTGGCGTTTCTGTTAGGCCCCTTCTCAGATCGTGACAATTAGAGTTCGCTTCCCATAGAGCATAGTGTCGATGAAATGTTCATACTACTTCGGTAGAGAACTTAACATGATAATAGATTGATCATCTTCTTCTATCTGGACACCAATGCTATTTAAGTCCATAATTTTTTTGTTGAGATTATCAACATGTTTCCAAATCTCCTTGGATTCCTCCATTGTGATTGTGTCGAGCTTCTTTTTTAAATATAGATGGTTTGCCAACAACATTTTCATGTATAAAGCTTCAAGCTTAGACCATACTAAAACCCCCAAACCTTATTCGGCAACCTCTTTTAGTACCTCTTCCCCCAAACTCAACAAAATAGCGCTATGCGCTTTGGACTCCATCTCAAAAGTTATATCCCTGTTAGACAATTGAAGATTCCCAAACGCCTTGAGTTCAATAGCATCAGATAATTCTTGATGAACCAAAAACAATTTCATCTTGACTTGCCATCGACTGAAATCATTCTCGCCCGTGAACTTATCAGCTTCTAATTTCGCCATAGATACTAAAAGAAAACAATCCACGCTCACCGCACCAATTGTTGTAAAAAACAACAAATCACGAAAATCAATCAAGAATTAATCAGAAGAGTTAAGAAGAAATCAAGACGCAAGTATTTACGTGGTTTATACCAAATTGTCATACGTTTAGGGTAGATAAGTCTAGCAGCAAATTTTTTTCAAGAATCAAGAAACTAAGAATTTTTCGTAATACTACAGCATCGTACGCAGTATCACCCATGATTGTAAGAAAAATCATGTTTTTTCTCAGAGCTATCTCTGCTCTCTTGTTTTACTCTTATTTTCTCTATGACTCGCTTTTTCGCCTTTTATTTGCCTCTCCTTCTCTCAAATCACTAATCCCTCTATTTATAACAAAATAATGATAACCCTAAAAAGATTAGGAAATCTTGCATTAAATAGAATAGGAAATCCTGGATTAGAAATAAACCAAACTAAACTAACATGCTGAACCAATAATTAATAATTACATTTGTGAACTTAATTTTATAGCTTATAATATATAATTATTAAATATGTGACTCCATAAAAGTCACAATATATTCAAGTTATATAATAACAAGTTAAACTGTCAATTAGTTGTTTATCATCGTCAATTTGTCTCACATCACATTTGAGCGACGTCCATGAGACAACACAAATTATTCGAGTCATCTTCTCATAACTATTAAGGGAGTTGTACATATAACATGAAGTTTAATATAAAAAATATTTACGTGTGTTTTACCATAAACTTTCATGTAACACAATCACGAGCATTATTAAGTTTTGCAAGTTTTGTAATCCTTAAAACACTTTTTTTCCATTTAAGTTAGAATCAAAGTTCATGAATTAATGACTCGATGTGATAGTTAATATACAAAAACTCATTATTGCGTAACAATGACTCGTTGTTGAGTAATGTTAGATGTACAAATTTTCATAATTGTTGAACAATAACTTGTTCATTGTATAATAGTTATGATACATATTGTTAGAAATTGAATGATAAACAAAAATAAATAAAATACTAATGTGAGACATTGGATTTACTTTAAAAAAACCATTCGAATGAAAACCACGGGCATATAACAATATTACTGTGAATATCGAAATATAATTATGAATTTTGCAACTTTAACTTACATGAATTTATAAAGACCACAAAATCTTAATACTTAATCTAGTTGGACATTGGATACACGTGAAAAAACTCTTTCAAAGAAAATCATAGGCAAAATATAATATCACTATGAATATCGAAATACAATCGTGAGTTTTGCGACTCAAACTTACATAAATTAATAGAGAAAAATAAAACCTTTAAATGAGATCTAAAATGTAGGTGTGATGACCCGACTTGACACGTATGTGGTGAAACCACCCATCCTCCGCGGATCCCTCAGAGGCTCGAGGGCCCGGTTGGGGCCAGAGGTGGGTTTAAAAACTCCGCGGATCCCAGAGGGTTGGGCCGAGGGGTTCGGTCGTGGAAAGGGGGGTCGTCACAATCCCACATCGCTTGGGGAAGTATGTGGAAATGAAACAAATGTAAAGAAACCCCTCTCAAGATAGCAAGACGCGTTTTGGAGCACAATTGACAACGGATCCCATAAGAACACCGAAGTTAAAAATGCTTCGGCGAGAGCAATTTCAGGTTGGGTGACCTTCCGAGAAGTTCTCGCCAAACAAAGCCGTGAGGGGAGGATATTGGGCTACGGCCCAATCCCCAAAGCGGACAATATCTTGCTGGGAAATAGGGTTGTTACAAATGGTATCAGAGCCTGTACCCAACCAGAAATGTGGCCAACGAGGACGTTGGGCCCCCGAGGGGGGTGATTGTGATGACCCGACTTGACACGTGTGTGGTGGAACCACCCATCCTCCGCGGATCCTCAGAGGCTCGAGGGCCCGGTTGGGGCCGGAGGTGGGTTAAAACTCTGCGGATCCCAGAGGATTGGCCGGAGGGTTTGGTCGTGGAAAGGGGGGTCGTCACAATCTCACATCGCTTGAGGAAGTATGTGGAAATGAAACATATGTAAAGAGACCCTCCTAAGATAGCAAGACGCGTTTTGGAGCACAATTGACAACGAATGCCATAAGAACTCCGAAGTTAAAAATGCTTCGGCGAGAGCAATTTCAGGTTGGGTGACCTTCCGGCAAGTTCTCGCCAAACAAAGTAGTGAGGGGAGGATATTGGGCTGCGGTCCAATCCCCAAAGCGGACAATATCTTGCTGGGAAAGAGGGTTGTTATAGTAGGTCTATCGGTCTGACCCAAATAGAATTCGAGTCACATCAAACTCTAACAATCTTTATCTTGACATGAATTCTACGAAAGAGATCCTCCATAAAAGTCACAATATATTCAAGTTATATAATAACAAGTTAAACTGTCAATTAGTTGTTTATCATCGTCAATTTGTCTCACATCACATTTGAGCGACGTCCATGAGACAACACAAATTATTCGAGTCATCTTCTCATAACTATTAAGGGAGTTGTACATATAACATGAAGTTTAATATAAAAAATATTTACGTGTGTTTTACCATAAACTTTCATGTAACACAATCACGAGCATTATTAAGTTTTGCAAGTTTTGTAATCCTTAAAACACTTTTTTTCCATTTAAGTTAGAATCAAAGTTCATGAATTAATGACTCGATGTGATAGTTAATATACAAAAACTCATTATTGCGTAACAATGACTCGTTGTTGAGTAATGTTAGATGTACAAATTTTCATAATTGTTGAACAATAACTTGTTCATTGTATAATAGTTATGATACATATTGTTAGAAATTGAATGATAAACAAAAATAAATAAAATACTAATGTGAGACATTGGATTTACTTTAAAAAAACCATTTCGAATGAAAACCACGGGCATATAACAATATTACTGTGAATATCGAAATATAATTATGAATTTTGCAACTTTAACTTACATGAATTTATAAAGAACACAAAATCTTAAATACTAATGTTGGACATTGGATACACGTGAAAAAACTCTTTCAAAGAAAAATCATAGGCAAAATATAATATCACTATGAATATCGAAATACAATCGTGAGTTTTGCGACTCAAACTTACATAAATTAATAGAGAAAATAAAACTTTAAATGAGATCTAAAATGTAGGTGTGATGACCCGACTTGACACGTATGTGGTGAAACCACCCATCCTCCGCGGATCCTCAGAGGCTCGAGGGCCCGGTTGGGGCCAGAGGTGGGTTAAAACTCCGCGGATCCCAGAGGGTTGGGCCGGAGGGTTCGGTCGTGGAAAGGGGGGTCGTCACAATCCCACATCGCTTGGGGAAGTATGTGGAAATGAAACAAATGTAAAGAAACCCTCTCAAGATAGCAAGACGCGTTTTGGAGCACAATTGACAACGGATCCCATAAGAACACCGAAGTTAAAAATGCTTCGGCGAGAGCAATTTCAGGTTGGGTGACCTTCCGAGAAGTTCTCGCCAAACAAAGCCGTGAGGGGAGGATATTGGGCTACGGCCCAATCCCCAAAGCGGACAATATCTTGCTGGGAAATAGGGTTGTTACAAATGGTATCAGAGCCTGTACCCAACCAGAAATGTGGCCAACGAGGACGTTGGGCCCCCGAGGGGGGTGATTGTGATGACCCGACTTGACACGTGTGTGGTGGAACCACCCATCCTCCGCGGATCCTCAGAGGCTCGAGGGCCCGGTTGGGGCCGGAGGTGGGTTAAAACTCTGCGGATCCCAGAGGATTGGCCGGAGGGTTTGGTCGTGGAAAGGGGGGTCGTCACAATCTCACATCGCTTGAGGAAGTATGTGGAAATGAAACATATGTAAAGAGACCCTCCTAAGATAGCAAGACGCGTTTTGGAGCACAATTGACAACGAATGCCATAAGAACTCCGAAGTTAAAAATGCTTCGGCGAGAGCAATTTCAGGTTGGGTGACCTTCCGGCAAGTTCTCGCCAAACAAAGTAGTGAGGGGAGGATATTGGGCTGCGGTCCAATCCCCAAAGCGGACAATATCTTGCTGGGAAAGAGGGTTGTTATAGTAGGTCTATCGGTCTGACCCAAATAGAATTCGAGTCACATCAAACTCTAACAATCTTTATCTTGACATGAATTCTACGAAAGAGATCCATAGCGCATGCTCGTCAACCCGATCCAAGAACGAATTCAAAACCGTAAATTATCTCAAAACGAATTCTGTTGCAATGAATCGTTTTTCAAATCTTCAAATCTTCTTATTCCACACCCTTAAAGAATATCTGCAGCGTGCACCTACATGCCCGTCACAAAGAAATATACAGATCACCAAGCTATAAAAGTCTTCAAGGGTAAACTCACCAATCGATGATGACATCTTCCGATCCCACAAAGTATCATCCAAATCTTGGTAAGTATATCTCGCATCTTTCCTACCATATAAAATTTGTTCTTCAAAAACTCTTTACAATTTCACTATCGTTATTCTCTCATAACAAAATATCGAATTTAGATCTAAAAGTGGAAGATATACTTCAAAGATCTCATCGCCTCAAAATCAAATCAAATCAAATCAAATGGCCAGAATAATTGCATATATCATGAAATTCAAATGTAATATTAATTTCAACCAAAAACAAACTCCAATATTGAGAACAAACCAATCAATGATCATCAAGCAAAGAGATAAAAATTGAAGTGTAAAATTAAAGAATAAGCTTATCACTACTCATTTCTTGATTTGTTTTTATTTTTTAATATTTTAAAACCAATATCTTATTTTTCCAAACCATTATATTCGACCTTGTTCAACAGAAGTATTTGTAAAGACTGGAAAAATGATAAATTTGAGTGTAATAAGTCAGAGAAATGTTATGTTTACAATTTTACATCTAATATCAAACTACGATCTCACATCACAACATGTCTCATATGTGTCATTAGTTAAGCAGTGAAAATGTTTATTTTTAACTATTTATACACATCATAATTATTATGCAATGAACAAGTTATTGCTCTACTACCACGAAAACGAGTACATCTAACACTACTCAATAAGAGTAATTCTTTATTTTAATCTTACTTTCTGACGTGATGTTTATATGTCACTCATTAATTGGTGTAATAATTAAGATAATTTTAAATAGTCAAAATGAGACATTATTTGCACCAAGTCAATCAGACAAATAAGATTAAATTGTAGCATTAGAAAATAAATTTAGCACTACTCTTTATAATTTATCTTAATTATAACAACAATTGATAAATGTCAGAATATGATAATATAATATAAAATCAGAAGATAAATCTATATCTATCTCAAGAAATACATGCCTCACAATAAGCCAGACCTACATGCAACTATAAGAATTTCCAATTACGGTCTATGACATTTCACTTTCAACTTTAATAGAGCTGATTTTCGAATTGTATTTAGCAACATTGTAAGCTTTTCATTTAATTAAAAAAATTCAGTTCTACTTAAAAAAGAATTAAAAAAATCGAGCCAAACCGAACAAATTAAAATCAAAATAAAAAAATGTTTATTTATTTATTTATTTGATTTGCAATTTTGGCGATCCAAGTTTGTCTAGTTAAATTCTCTTTTGAACTAGAACCAAACACAAATTGGTAAAATTTAATTAAATTTTGAGAGGAACTTAGACTTATATAAATAAATTTAATTGATTTTTTTAGTCTATGATATTAATAATTTGTGAAGCATCCAATCAAATAATTTAATCAATAATTCAGATAGTACAAATTTTTGTCATTACAAAGCAGAAGAATCAACCCCACTCTATTCAGTGTTCAGACGCTATGTAAATTATATTTTTAAAATTTCAATATTTACAATAAATTCTCCAAAATCCTAATTAAAATAAAATACACTCACGAATAAAAAATTTATATTATTTTTAAATAGTTATTTTATTATTATTTCACGTTTATAAATGCAAATATTTTGAGAAATTTTATGCCATCCACGTGGCCTTGAGGCTTGAGCATGGGAGACATTTTAGGAAGAAGATCTTATTTTCCGCCGCACGAACAAAAAATAATAAAATAATTTTATTATAAATTATTAATTGAAAATATATTTTTTAAACCAAAGGTTAAATTACAAATCAAACCATTTAGACAAGTTCAACATTCCATTTGACTCTGTTAAAATCAATTACTAACCGATAAAGACCGAACATTAATATTTAACGTCCGAGAAAAAAATTCTGGACAGAAAAAAAACTATGAATATCGAAATACAATCTTGAATTTTTCGACTCAAATTTACATGTCTTTAAAAAAACAACGAAAACTCTAAAGAAGATCCGTAATGCAGACTCATCGTCTTAACGTAAAAGAATTTAAGTCACTAAAATCTAGTAGTTTCAATTATTAAAATGGTATAAAAAATGAGGAATGTATGTATCCAAAATCATATTTATTTATTGATACAAAATATTTTTCACATAATTCATTTAAAATGAGTATTTAAATAATAATTTAAGATAAATTTTCTATTATTATGATAATATATTTATTTGAAAAAAAATGGGCATTGGTGACTATAAAACAAACTCAAACCTACCTAAAACTGGCACATGTTTTCCTTATCTACCGCATCATTTCCTCACTGAAGAACACAGCCCAGAGACAGAAGAGAAGCAGCCAAAAAATGCGAAATTTCGCGTCTCTTCTTCTTCTTCTCACCTTCATCTTCTCTCTCTCTGTAACCCAATCCGCCATCTTCATTCCTCAATCTGCTCCCGAGTCCTTGATCATCAGCTTAATCCAGGTTCTGGGTTTTTCTGCTTTCATTTTCGTCCTGCACAGCTCAAAAACTGAGAGTTTTTTGTTCTTTTTCTGTTTGGTTTTCTGCAGGAAAAAGTTGGGAGTTGCTCCTACAGAGTCAAGGTAAGAACAAGCTGTTCGTCGCCTTCTGTTAACAGAGATCGAATCGGTGTCGTTTTTGGGGATTCTCATGGAAATCAGGTCACCTTAACCGATTGAAATTTAAATTTTTTTCTTTGTTAAACCCAGTTTTCTTGTTCTTAGTGATTGAAATCGTATGAGAAAGTTTTCTTGTTCTTAGTTAATTTCTCTCTCGTTTACGGGTGTTTTTTTAAAATAGAAATGCCATTTTTTTCCTGTTTGGAGAGCTGATTAGATACTGTGTTTTTAATTGATTTCATTTGAATATTGGTTTAGATATATGAGCCAAGGCTAGACGATGGAGGTTCAGTGAGATTTGGGAAGTGTGCTGTGGATAATTTTGATCTTATTGGTGGATGTGCTGAAGAAATCTCCTTTTTTTATCTCCAAACTGATGGCTTGGATGGTTGGATTCCCGAGAATGTGGAGATTTATGGCTCTTATGATCAATTCTTTTCCCTTCCTTACAATCACTCCCTCCCTCCTAACACTTGGTATGGCTTTAACTTCCCCAAACTTTTAGCCACTTCCCCACCTCCTCCGCCGCCATCCCCTCCACCACCATCACCTCCTCCGCCTCCTCCATCCCCACCCCCACCCCCGCCATCACCTCCTCCGCCTCCTCCATCTCCACCCCCGCCATCTCCACCACCACCTTCGCCTCCCCCGCCGTCTCCACCACCACCTTCGCCTCCCCCACCGCCGTCTCCACCACCACCATCACCTCCCCCGCCGCCTCCATCTCCACCACCACCGTCCCCTCCCCCGCCGCCAGCGTCATTTTCCCACCGTTACAACGCTGAGGGGTGGTTCACTTATCTTAGTCTTGGATTTGCTCTATTTAATTTCTGTCTGATTTAAGTTCTAAAGCAGTCAATGTTACTATGGCTGTGCTGCCTCCTCTACCGCCGGCAGCAGCTTCCCGGCTTTGTTTTGTGTTATTTTGTTTTGGTTGTAGGACTGTATTGTGCACGTTAGTTGTATGTATCAAGTGTTCTCGAGTGTGTTGGTGTGAGGGTTCCCTACAAATGGAATAATGAAGAGGATTGTGCACTTTTCAAATTTATTGCACTATAATTATTACTAGTATTAGTGATTATCAAATTTTGTAATTAATTGCACAAATTTGGAGAAGCAGAGACAAAAAGAGGAAACAAATTAATTGCACATTTATTTATTTTTAATATATTTTTAGAATAAGAAAATAAATATTTCCATCTTTTTTTTTTTCAAAATCTTATTTGTTATTTGCTGTAAAAAGCAAATAGCAAGAATTAAAAATACGAAGTAACGTGAAAAACAGTAAGCAATAGTAGATATACAGAGTGTTTTTGTCAGGGTCGCCCCGCTGTCTGACTTTGGAATTTCATAAGTGGGAGGAATATGCATCGGCATGTTCAATCCTTACAATCTTGTTGAATTGTAAAAGACTAAGCATGCAATTAACTAAAACTACCGTAACTAATCGTATTAAAGAAATTGATTCGGTTCGGTTTTGAAAAAAATTAGAACAGAACCGACGACTAATCATATTAGGGGTGGAATCAGTTCGGTTTGGTTCAGTTTTGGAAAAAATTGGAATCGAAACGAGTCAGTTCAGTTTTGGATAATGGAAACCGAAACTGAACTGAGGAGAACCTCGGTTTTTGGTTCGGTTTTCGATTCTCCTCAATTCGGTTTTGGTTCTTTGTTTTTTCGGTTTAAATTTAGTTTTTGGGTCGGTTTTGTTCGGTTTAAACTCGGTTTGGGCTGGTTTTAAACAGTTTAGGTATATAATTTTTAATTTTCAGTTTAAAAATTTATATAAATATTATAAATTCTGTTTGGTTTTCATCTATTTTTCAAAGAATGAATTGAGAACCTAGATTTTTGATTCGGTTCCAAAATTAGTTTTCGGTTTCAAATAACCGAACGATTTTCGGTTCGGTTCTGTTCAGTTTTCGATTTTAACCGAACTGATTCCCACTCCTAAACCATATATATAGCGGAGCCACATAAAATATGAAATTCAACCTACAAAACAATATACAAGTGTTATTAAATAGAAGACTTTATCTAATTTTATTTTACATGCATGAATAATATTAAATTAAATTTCAAAAAAAAGATAAAACCAAAATATTTCTGGCCTACGTTGTGTTGGACTCATCAATCAAACTCGTCATTGCCTTTTTTTTCTCTTGAGATGCTACCACTTGTTCCTGAATGATTGAAAGAAACTATACAGTGAGCTTTATAAGCCACGCAATAATCTTAATTTAAGGATTAACTAAATTAAATTAATATTACATTTAGGGTTTTTTTTTTTAAAAACCCTAAAATTAAGGTTTTTTAAAAAAAAAAACCTTAACTTTTACTGTTCAACGAAAAAAACCCTCAAATTTCGAAAATAGGCGAAAAAAACCTTCTAGTCCGGACTAGGTACTGGCCTGCAAAGAGAGGTCGGCCTGTCCAACCCTTTTTTTTTCGCTAAATGACAAATTGATTTTAAAAAAATATCAAACGATATTCAATTTACTTGAAATTTTTACCACATGTTCATCACATTGTGAGAAGATAGTGTGAATAGTTTCCTGATTTTATAACACTTGTACGATTTATTATAAGTTTAGTTAATTATTTTATAAAATAATTATAATAAATCGTACAAGTGTTAGACAATCACGAAAATATTCACACTATCTTCTCACAATGTGATGAATATTTGGTAAAAATTTCAAGTAAATTGAATATCGTTTGATATTTTTTTAAAATTAATTCAAGTAAATTGAATATCGTTTGATATTTTTTTAAAATTAATTTATAAATTTAAAAAAAATACCAAATGTTATTAAATTTAGTTGTAATTTTTACTACATGCTCACCACATTATGAGAACATAATTAGAGAATTTTCGTAATTTTCTAACACTTGTACCATTTATTATAATTGTTTTATAAAATAAATAACTAAACTTATAATAAATCGTACAAGTGTTATAAAATCACGAAAATATTTACACTATCTTCTCACAATGTGATGAACATGTGGTAAAAATTTTAAGTAAATTGAATATCGTTTGATATTTTTTTAAAATCAATTTGTCATTTAGCGAAAAAAAAAGGGGGAGGCCGGCCTGTCCAATTGGACAGGCCGGCCTCTCTGTGCAGGCCAGTACCCAGTCCGGACTAGAAGGTTTTTTTCGCCTATTTCCGAAACTTGAGGGTTTTTTTCGTTGAACAGTAAAAGTTAGGGTTTTTTTAAAAAAAAAACCCTTACATTTAATTATTTTTTTTACATATAAATAATTTCATGACCCATGATTTAAACACCCATAATCCATACATTGAATGCATAATACATACTAATAATAATACATGTGATATAAAACATACAAATCTTGTTACTTAACGTGCAAAATAATGCACGAATGGTGACCATGCATCTATCTAGACATCATCTAATTATGTCTCAACCCACGTCAAAATCAGAATAAAACAATTGACAAAACAAGAATACAGATTGAATTTTCCAAGTTTTGGGCTACCACTCTCCAATTGCGATTGCTCGCTCCAGTTTGTTTCTTCGAATTAAAGTTTTTTTCGGACGTCTCGTGTGACGACCCGTCTTTCAACGGACTGATAAGGAACCACCCATTCTCCGCGGATCCTGGGGCTGACCTGGGCCGGAGGTGGGTAAAGCTCCGCGGATCCTGGGGCTGACCTGGGCCGGAGTGGTTTCTCCGTTGAAGCAGGGGCCGTTACGAACCCACATCGCTTGGGGAAGTACATGGAAATGAAGCATATGTAAGAGATCCCTCCCTAAATAGCAAGACGCGTTTTGGAGCTCAATTGACAACGGATCCCATAAGAACTCCGAAGTTAAGTGGGCTTCGGCGAGAGTAATTCCAGGTTGGGTGACCTTCCGGGAAGTGCTCTCGCGCAAACAAAGCCGTGAGGGGACGATATTGGGCTGCGGCCCAATCCCCAGAGCGGACAATATCTTGCTGGGAACAGGGGTCGTTACAAATGGTATCAGAGCCTGTACCCAACCGGAAATGTGGCCAACGAGGACGTTGGGCCCCCGAGGGGGGGTGATTGTGACGACCCGTCTTTCAACGGACTGATAAGGAACCACCCATTCTCCGCGGATCCTGGGGCTGACCTGGGCCGGAGGTGGGTAAAGCTCCGCGGATCCTGGGGCTGACCTGGGCCGGAGTGGTTTTCTCCGTTGAAGCAGGGGCCGTTACGAACCCACATCGCTTGGGGAAGTACATGGAAATGAAGCATATGTAAGAGATCCCTCCCTAAATAGCAAGACGCGTTTTGGAGCTCAATTGACACGGATCCCATAAGAACTCCGAAGTTAAGTGGGCTTCGGCGAGAGTAATTCCAGGTTGGGTGACCTTCCGGGAAGTGCTCTCGCGCAAACAAAGCCGTGAGGGGACGATATTGGGCTGCGGCCCAATCCCCAGAGCGGACAATATCTTGCTGGGAACAGGGGTCGTTACAAATGGTATCAGAGCCTGTACCCAACCGGAAATGTGGCCAACGAGGACGTTGGGCCCCCGAGGGGGGGTGATTGTGACGACCCGTCTTTCAACGGACTGATAAGGAACCACCCATTCTCCGCGGATCCTGGGGCTGACCTGGGCCGGAGGTGGGTAAAGCTCCGCGGATCCTGGGGCTGACCTGGGCCGGAGTGGTTTCTCCGTTGAAGCAGGGGCCGTTACGAACCCACATCGCTTGGGGAAGTACATGGAAATGAAGCATATGTAAGAGATCCCTCCCTAAATAGCAAGACGCGTTTTGGAGCTCAATTGACAACGGATCCCATAAGAACTCCGAAGTTAAGTGGGCTTCGGCGAGAGTAATTCCAGGTTGGGTGACCTTCCGGGAAGTGCTCTCGCCAAACAAAGCCGTGAGGGGACGATATTGGGCTGCGGCCCAATCCCCAGAGCGGACAATATCTTGCTGGGAACAGGGGTCGTTACAAATTCCAGGTTGGGTGACCTTCCGGGAAGTGCTCTCGCCAAACAAAGCCGTGAGGGGACGATATTGGGCTGCGGCCCAATCCCCAGAGCGGACAATATCTTGCTGGGAACAGGGGTCGTTACAAATGGTATCAGAGCCTGTACCCAACCGGAAATGTGGCCAACGAGGACGTTGGGCCCCCGAGGGGGGGTGATTGTGACGACCCGTCTTTCAACGGACTGATAAGGAACCACCCATTCTCCGCGGATCCTGGGGCTGACCTGGGCCGGAGGTGGGTAAAGCTCCGCGGATCCTGGGGCTGACCTGGGCCGGAGTGGTTTCTCCGTTGAAGCAGGGGCCGTTACGAATCCACATCGCTTGGGGAAGTACATGGAAATGAAGCATATGTAAGAGATCCCTCCCTAAATAGCAAGACGCGTTTTGGAGCTCAATTGACAACGGATCCCATAAGAACTCCGAAGTTAAGTGGGCTTCGGCGAGAGTAATTCCAGGTTGGGTGACCTTCCGGGAAGTGTTCTCGCCAAACAAAGCCGTGAGGGGACGATATTGGGCTGCGGCCCAATCCCCAGAGCGGATAATATCTTGCTGGGAACAGGGGTCGTTACATCTCGAGCACTAGAAGCCCACTTTTGAAACACCTTTTTTCACTATTAAATTTTCAGACGTCTACCTTGAATACAAGAAGCTCGCTAACGAAACACTTTTTTGCAATATTACTTATTTGAGCGTCCGTGTTGAACATCAAAAACCCATTCGTGAAACATTTTTCTCAATATTTCTTATTTGGATGCTCTCCCTTAATTCCGAGCGTCCAACCTTTCCAAAAATATCAAAACCCGCACTAAATTTCAACAATTTATTTTACAACATCAAACCAATTTAATCATAATCAACAATCCATAATAGATTTAAATCAATAAATCCATTCTTCATAATTTCAACTTATTTTCATCCAAATTAATTGTAATTCAACTTTATATCTTCATTTCGATTCATCTCTTGAACAATTTAACTTAGATATAATCAAACCAAATACAATAAATAACATGCAACCACATGGTCTACTTTCCTTCACCTGATTCATGCAAAAATCAATTTTTTTTTCTCTACCTTTCTCATTTTTTTTCTCATTTTCTCCCTCTCACTTTCATCTTTATGACACTAAACTATAAAATAAGTGATTTTAACGTTTAACCGCCATTTTGTCTCTTTAAAATGACATTTTAACTTTTATTCTATTTATATGTGTTCAAAATAATATTAACTAATTAGGTTTTAATAATAATTAAATTAATATAATTAATTTGAATTAGTCTTAAACTAATAATAGTGATTAACATAATTAATCAATTTTAATTACCATTTAATTATACCTTAATCTCATTATTAGTTATTAATCCTAAAGTGTTAGGTGTCACTAAATTATTGATTGATAAATTTTAGGGTTTTTTTTTTTTAAAAGACCTCAAACTATCGGTTTATTTAAGAAAAAAAAACCTCAAATTTTACTATTAATAAAAAAAAAACCTTAACATTTCGTAAATACGCAGTTTAAACCTCGCAGGGGGGTCAGCAGGCCGTCCTCCTCAATCGAGTACGACCAGTCTAGCTGAACCGGTCGTACTGTCCTCATTTTGCAAAGTGTTTGCAATTTTTCGGAGAGAGTACGTCCTCTACTAGGAGAGGACGGACTCCACTGGGTAAAATCGGAGAGAGTACGTCCTCTGCTAGGAGAGGACGTACTCCACTGGTTAAAACCTGTGACTTTTGTCATGGGTTTCATTTTTTTAGTGGAGAGTACGTCCTGTCCAGACTCTACCCCCTATTTAAAGCCAGACCTCGGCTTTAAAAAAATCACAAAACTTCTCTCAATTCTCTCAATTTTCTCCCTCGTTTCTTATTTCGACGATATTTCTCTGCGTTCACCTACAAGATAAGAAAATGTTTTTTTTATCATTTACTTTAGACATCCAACAAAGAAAACTCATATACAAGGTGTTAAACTGATACTAAATTTTTTATGACGTATTGTTTATTCATTGTATTTTTATCCTAATCAGTACTCTCTAAGTTTTAACTTATGTATTTTATTAATATCTTAAAAAAAAAAATTTTCTGGATAATGATTATACAAGTGAGAAAAATGTAAAAAAAATATACATATCATGTTCATCGCAAATTAATTATATTTGATATTTTATAAAAGTATTTAAATCAAAAAGTTAAAACGTGGAGAGTACTAATCAAGTTAATTCCCAGGAAAGACTATACTGGACAATCTGCTAGACAGAATTACCTTTCCAAGTAAGTTCCCAGTAAAGGCTGGAGGGGTCACAAACGGTCCCACTTAAAACCTGGTCTCCTATACAAAACTCACTTACACAGTATAATTACACCACTTAATTCGTGGAGAGTACTGATTATGATACAAATACAATGAATAAACAATATGTCATAAAAAATTTAATATCGGTTTAACACCTTGTATATGAGTTTTTTTTTTTGTTGGATGCCTAAAGTAAATGATAAAAAAAAAAAAAAAAACTTTTGTACCTTGTAGGTGAACGCAGAAAATTATCGTCGAAATAAGAAACCAGTGAGAGAAATAAGAAACGATGGAGAAAATTGAGAGAATTGAGAGAAGTTGTATGATTTTTTTAAAGCTGAGGTCTGGCTTTAAATAGGGGGGAGAGTGCGTCCTGTCCAGTTGTACAAGACGTACTCTCTCCTAAAAAATGAAACACATGACAAAAATCACAGGTTTTAACCAGTGGAGTACGTCCTCTCCTAGCAGAGGACGTACTCTCTCCGGTTTTAACCAGTGGAGTACGTCCTCTCCTTGTAGAGGACATACTCTCTCCGAAAAATTACAAACGCTTTGCAACATGAAGACAGTACGGCCGGGGCCGTACTCGATTGAGGAGGATGACCTGCTAACCCCCCCTGCGAGGTTTAAACTACGTATTTATGAAAAGTTAAGGTTTTTTTTTTTTTTTTTTTTATGAATAGTAAAATTTGAGGTTTTTTTTTTAAATAAACCGATAGTTTGAGGTTTTTTTTTTTAAAAAAAAAACTCTAAATTTTATTCTTTGACATGCTAAATCATATCTAACAGACTCCACATGACGTATTTTATGCTCCTGAACTCTGACTCGAACATCTACTATTAATTACCTAAATTCGAAAGTCATAACTTGACTAATTTCTTATGCACTGTGTTGACTTTGCACATGATTATATTTTTATCTCTTATTCAATTGAGTCAATTCTAAGACTAATTTGTGGGATTCTAAGCATGATAACCTCGTCAATTAATCTAAAACAATGACTATACTCACACGAAGCACGTCTTTAAACTTTCAAAATTAATATATTTCTATGCACTTCTCCAATTAGTTTAGTTTCACCAATTCATAACTTAATGTACATACTATTGTACCTATTTTTTATTTGTAAATATACTCTCAATTGATTGATTAATTTCTTTCTCAAAGTCAACTCATAGGATGACCACACAATGTGCTGGGAGGATTGTACTCCCACACTTCCACTCCCCATAATGTGTAGAAAATCGAGGGGGCTTATAGCGATATGATTCCATCACTTTTATTGCATTTTATTTTATTTTTAAAAGGATCAAAATATAATTCAGATCAACAAACTCTAATATTATTATTATTATTATCACTTTTTATAACGATATTTTTTTCCAGTAAAATATTGTCCGCTCTGGGGATTGAGTCATAGTCCAATATCCTCCCCTCACGCCTTTGTTTGACGAAGACTTCCCAGTCGGTCACCCAACATGGTACTGCTCTTGTCGGAGCACTTTTAACTTCGGAGTTCTTATGAGATCCGTTACCAATTGTGCTCCAAAGCGCGTCTTACTATCTTGGGAGGGTTTCCTTACATATGTTTCATTTCCATATACTTTCCAAAGCGATGTGGAATTGTGACGATCCCCTTTTTACGACCCGGAATTTGCCTATACTCGACTTCGGGATTTGACTACACTTGGCTTAGGTCCCGAGGTTTGCTCCGCAACCCCAGGTTTGCTCCGCAGTTGTACTGATACGTAAACATTTGGATCATTACACTTTTCACCTGTGATTCTAATGGAAGGATATACTATGAGGAGGTCGATGTCACAATTAACTACACCGACGTGCCCAATATTGCTAATTTCTTCAAATAATTCATAAACTCAATTAAGGTTTATATTATATTGCCAATATTGTTCGAAGTTATAGGAAAAAGTTTCTAATGAGTTTAGAACGGAAAATACGGTTGGGGAAGGTGGATTCAACTTATTTTCAGCCAAACTAATTGTAATTCAACTTTATATCTTCATTTCGATTCATCTCTCAAACTATTTAACTTAAATATAATCAAACCAAATACAATAAATAACATGCAACCACATGGTCTACTTTCCTCCACCTGATTCATGCAAAAATTAATTTTTTTTCTCTACCTTTCTCATTTTTTTTCTCATTTTCTCCCTCTCACTTTCATCTTTATGACACTAAACTATAAAATAAGTAAGTGATTTTAACGTTTAACCCGCATTTTGTCTCTTTAAAATGACATTTTAACTTTTATTCTATTTATATGTGTTCAAAATAATATTAACTAATTATGTTTTAAATGGATATGTTTCAAAATAACATTAGCGATAAAGGTGCCATTTTCTTTCCTTCTTCTCACTTTTAAAGAGTTTGCTTGAAGAAGAAACAATGGTGGACGTGGAAACTCTCTTTATTGAGACAGAATCCATATGCAGAGTAAGAGAGTTTATCGCGGAGTTAAGCTGAGTAAGCTGCACTAAATTATCTGAAGGTCTTGTTTTTGTTGATTTCTTAGATGGTGAAGATTAAATTTAATCCAGCTTTTGAAATTGAGTAGGTGAATATCTTTGACCGGTTCCTAGCTATAGGTTTTTAATTTTTTATTCGTTCTGTGGATCGTGTGATTGCTTGTTTTATATGATTAAATAGATTCATTGCATCACCAGATTTATATATTTGTATGATTTTTCATAATTTATTTCTGTTCACCCATCTCTTTAAAAAGGCTAAGCTTTCTTGTAGTACCTGCCCATTTCTCATTTTCCTCTCTTTTGATTGCTTTTCATCAATACCCAGACGAGCTCAATGGATTTCAGCTTCATCTTCAGTCAAACTCCTCTTAAAGCTTCCCTTTTTGGTCTGGTTTTCTCTATTTTTGTAGGGATTCTGACCTGGAGGTTGACGAGAATAGCTGGGAAGAAGAAAAAGCACCCTCTTGCTGGCTCAGTCCTGCTTCTTCTTTTCAACTTCAATAGGCTTCACCATTCCTTAACAGAGCTTTCTACTAAGTTTGGAACTTTCAGACTAAAAGGGTTTCTCATGGATGAGGTTTACACAGCAGAGCCTGAAAATGTTGAGTATATTCTTAAAACCAACTTTTCGAACTATGGCAAGGTAATTTTTCTGCAAACCCCTTTTCCAAAATACCTATTTTAATGGAAACTGAGAGGAATTTGAAGATTCATCTTTAATTTTTGATGGGTAAGCAAACTGATTTGTCTTCTCTTTAGTTGCTGAAAATGAGAAGTGAATTCAAATCTGTAATCAAAATTTGCAGGCTTTTCATCTTGATTCGTATTGCTTTATATTCATATTAATCTACTGTGAAATATGTCCATGGCTTAATGAAGATCCTAATCTAGGCCCTGTCATGGTAAATTTGGTTCCCATAATTTAAGAATTGTTTCATTGATTTTCTCACAGATTTTCAGAATTTCAAATTATTTTTAACACAGATCTTTTGGATTATTCACAACAATCAGATGTTTGAAGTCTAAACTGTGTAATCTGTAAACCGAGTCGAAGTGAATTGCCGAGCATCAACACACATATCAGCTTGACATGAATAACTAGAATGATTTTCGAAACTAATTCTACCAAACTTCGAGAACTCTAATGAAAGTAAAATTATAAAGGCCAAACTGAACCGAGATGCACATTGTGAGGATCTTAACGAGAAAAAAACTATGGAGAATAGAGTGGAACCAGACCCAAACTATGAGGACTATTTGTGTAATTTCTTGAAAGTTTTGATATGTCATTCTTTTCCATCTTCTTTTCTGTTTTTCTGTCTCTTACCAGTTTTGTTTAGCTAATCATCCATCATTAACCACATAATTTCTACATATTGCAGGGCTGTTATCATTATAATATTCTGACTGATCTTCTTGGTGACGGAATTTTCACTGTCGACGGCGAAAAATGGCGACAACAAAGGAAAATATCGAGCTATGAATTCTCTACCAAGATACTAAGGGATTTCAGCAGTCAAGTTTTCAAAAGAAACGCAGTGAAACTTGCTAGCATTTTTTCTCAAGCTGCAAACTTGAATCAAATAGTAGAAATACAAGTACGATTTGTTTTATGCGAAACAAATAATTTCTTTGCATAATTACATAATTGTCTAGATCAAAATTAGGGACCCTTCTTTCTTTTTCTGATTTTAGTTTTATACCATTTATGTTATCGTTTTTGGACAGGATCTTTTTACTAAAGCTACATTAGATTCTGTATTTAAAGTCATTCTGGGAATAGAGCTCGATACTATGTGCGGAACGTCTGAAGAGGGGACATGTTTCTCGAATGCTTTCGATGAAGCGAGCGCGATCACCCTGTATCGTTATGTGGATATTTTTTGGAAGATAAAGCGATTCCTCGACATAGGATCGGAGGCAAGATTGAAGAAAAATATCAAAGTGGTTGATGAATATGTCTATAAGTTGATCCAGAGCAAGCTCGAACAAGTCCAGAAATCGAAGAATGGTGATTTTCTCGTGAGTTTGTTCGGGACAGTTAACAATTTTAATCATTTTTTGCTTTATTCGATTATTTTTTCTATCTTTTGGTAATCCTAGGTATTAACCGAGGTTTGATTTTCGTTTTCTAGTAATTCGAAAAATAACAAGATTCTAGAAGTCTTGTTTTTGTTTTGTCTCTAATGGCAGAAGAAGAAAGAAGATGTTTTGTCGAGATTTTTGGAGTTGGAAGAGACCGATCCAAAGTACTTAAAAGACATCATTCTCAGCTTTATTATAGCGGGGAAAGACACGACTGCAAGTACTCTTTCATGGTTTTTTAACGTCCTGTGCAAGAATCCTCTCTTACAGGAAAAGATAGCGAAGGAAGTGAGAGAAGCCACAAAAATGGAGGAAGTTTTCACCATTGATGAACTTGTTGAGAGCTTAAGTGAAGAAGCACTTGAGAAAATGCAGTATCTTCAAGCAGCTTTGGCTGAGACATTGAGGCTATATCCTTCCGTTCCAGTGGTATCTGCTTTTAGATTCAAAGCTTTATTTTCATGGCTAAAATGAAAATTTGACATGCTTTTTCTGTTTCACAATCACTCTCTGATGATGGGTTATGTTGTTTTGTCTTTTAAAGATGTAGGACATAAATGTGCAAGATATGCTCATCTACATAACTTACACATATATACATATACATATATGTGTAGATATACTTATAGATATAGATGTATACTACATATGCATATACACATACAAATACATATACGTATACCCATATGCATATGCATAGGCATACACATAGGCACATTAGTGCAAAGATAGATATGCTCCTATACATGTACTTCCGCGTGGATGTTTGTGCACACTTGCGCGCATATTGACATACTCACATGCAGACACACCCCCACACAAATACTCACATGCATACACATCCACATGCATATACTCACATGCAGATTCATCCACATGCATACGCATAATATGCGTGTACACATCACATGGTATACATGTACACGTGTAAATGTATATGTATATTGAGTATATATATTGTCAATGTTGTGAAAATTAAAATGGATAAGACTTTAGTTTTTTGGACAAATGTCGTTCAATTAACATTTGAAACTCGATTGTTACCATGTCTATCTGTTGGTAGCTACTTTGGTGAGATGAGTGTTGATATGATCAGTCACTTCTAGGACGGGAAACAATGTCTCTCGGATGACACCTTGCCAGACGGGTTTCGTGTGGAAAAAGGTGATTTAGTGGCCTTCCAACCTTATGCCATGGGAAGGATGAAATTTCTTTGGGGTGATGATGCAGAGGAGTTCAAGCCAGAAAGATGGCTTAATGAAAATGGTGTATTTCAACCAGAAAGCTCTTTCAAATTTACTGCTTTTCAGGTATTTCAACTTGAAACTTATAAATTTCGAAGCTGGATATAGGTAAGCAGTCGAGAAAAAGAGCATGGAATTGGTTTTTTCAAAAAACTGTTTATATTTAGTGATGAAACAACAAAAAAACTTTTCTAGAAAATGTACTGCGATCTCAAAAACACATTTATTTGCATGCACTTTCTAATCGTTTCCTACTTTTCTACTTGGCAAACCAGAAAAACAGTTTCTAATTTTTCTACTTTGTTACTTTGCAAACCATAAAAGCAATATTTCAAAACGATTTTTAACCAAGCCTGGATTTTTTTTGGTCCAAAAGAGATTATTGATGCAGTTACTGATTTGAAACAGGCTGGTCCTAGAATTTGTCTGGGGAAGGAGTTTGCATACAGACAAATGAAGATATTCTCTGCAGTTCTCATAGCAAACTTCAAGTTCAAGCTCAGTGATGAAACTAAAGAGGCCACTTATAGAACAATGCTCACTCTACACATTGACGGAGGAGTTCAGGCCCGTCCGACACATCGGTTCGAACAAAAAGAATGAACCTGTTAAATGATAATGCCTGTGTAAGATCTACTGGTAATAAATAATAAATAAATTTTATTTTTTATTTTTATGAATTTTTTTTCCACGAGTAAAAAAATTTAATTTCATTAGTATTAGATTGGATAAAGTATAAAAGGACATCGAAAGATTAGAGTTCGGCAAGACCTAAATTCTATGGCATTGTTAGAACCCTCAATAATGTGCAACAAATTTTTGGTTTGAAGAAAAATTTGATCTCTTCGATACTCTTGATTCAAAAGGATATAAGTACATCGTTGTAGATGAAGTTGTGAAGATCTTGATAGGTTGGAGTGACACAGAAATTCTACAAATTTATGTATTGCAGAGTTCTTTTGTTATTGGTAACAAGGTTACTACGTATTCATCTTTTAAAGATTTGTCTGAGAAGTTTCAACATAAATCAAGTATTCAGGTGAAATTTAAGTTTGATCTCAATCTACATCAAAGTTCATATTTTAGAATAGTTCATATGTTAAGGGTGATATCGTCACTAGTTTTACTTTCACGTCAGTATTCCATCGCTAGAGGCAGATTCACAAGGGAGAATAGAACCTCATTAGTGATAGGATGAAACTAATCTAGTTGCTTATGTATTAAATGTGTTAGAAGGTATAGATTTTGTAGGACCAAATTAACCTGAAAAAGGGAAGTGGGGGTTAACTAGGTTATAAAGCTTTTTTGTGATTAAAACTAAATTAATTTGCAAGCACAAGATATTTTTTTAAATTTGATAATTCTAAAACTAATATCAAGTACAACCAAGATAATAAAAGAGTAGGTTAAAAGAATACAAACTAATTTGTTAATGGGGTTCAACCAACTTTGCTTACGTCTACGCTTTAAGGCTCATTCTTGAAGATTTCTTCCCAACTATCTCCTACTTAAATGGGTTGAACTTTTAAGCGTCGCCCTTTACTTATCCACTGTTTTACAAAAATGAATGTTTAAGCAGTAACGAACAATTTCACTCTCTTAATAATCTAAATCACAAGTTAATCTTGAAAGAGTGACAATATGAAGCCATAGCTAATCTCAAATGAAAATGGCAGCAGTTCGTTACGGATTTTTGGTTTTGTAATTTGCATAATGAAGCTTGCCTCTAGATATAGATTCTTTTAAAAAAAGGGTCTATCGGTCGACCATCCAATACATTGGTCAACCTTTATATGACTGTAACATAGCGAACATCTCGGTAGACTGCATCGATCGACCTCTTAAGAGACAAATTGACCATTTGAGCTCTTAGATTTTTTTGAAACAATTCTCCGGTTTGACTTTAAGATTGCATGGGTCGACCCTCTAGCTTGTTTGGTAGACTGTGTCGGTCATCATTTGACTGCGCGATCTTTTGAGCTCTCGAGTTTTGGAAATAATTATTTCAAGGGAAATTACCAAAAACAACCGCAAAGTATCGATTTTTTTCAATTCCAACCACGAAGTTTTATTTTTAACAATTTAAACCACGACGTATCGAAAAAGTGCCAAAAACGACCACGCCGGACGGACGCAAAAAACCGCCGTCCGTCCGGTCACTGTTCACGTGAACAGTGTGGACGGACGGTAAAAAATACCGTCCGTCCGGGTCACTGTTCACGTGAACAGTAACCAGTTTACGTTCGTTTTTCTCCGTTTTATAAATTAATTTTTAAAAAATAGTAAACGATATTGGATTTAATTAAAATTTTTATCACATATTTCCAACGTTATGAGAAGATAATCGGAAAAGTTTCGTGATTTTTACCGCAATACTTTATTGATTTTATTATAATTTTTTACGTATGTTTTATAATAAATAACTAAAATTATAATAAATCGTACAAAGTGTTAGAAAATCACGAAACTTTTCCGAGGTTTTTCATAACGTTGGGAATATGTGATAAAAATTTTAACTAAATCCAATATTGTTTACTATTTTTTAAAAATTAATTTATAAAACGGAGAAAAACGAACGTAACTGGTCACTGTTCACGTGAACAGTGACCCGGACGGACGGCGGTTTTTTGCGTCTGGACGGGTACTGTTCACGTGAACAGTACTCATTTAAATGTTTTTTTTTTTTTTTTTTTAAAAATTAATTTATAAAAAATAGTAAACGATATTGGATTTTGTAAAATTTACAATATTCACCAGTTATGAGAAGATAATCTGAAAAGTTTCGTGATTTTCTAACACTTTACGATTTATTATAATTTTAGTTATTTATTTTATAAAAACATACGTAAAAAAATTATAATAAATCGTACAAAGTGTTAGAAAATCACGAAACTTTTCGATTATTTTCTCATAAGGTTGGGGAATATGTGATAAAAATTTTAACTAAATCCAATATCGTTTAGTATTTTTTAAAAATTAATTTATAAAACGGAGAACGGAAGGAAAAACGAACGTAACTGGTCACTGTTCACGTGAACAGTGACCCGGACGGACGGCGGTTTTTTGCGTCTGGACGGGTACTGTTCACGTGAACAGTACTCATTTAAATGTTTTTTTTTTTTTTTAAAAATTAATTTATAAAAAATAGTAAACGATATTGGATTTAGTTAAAATTTTTATCACATATTTCCAACGTTATGAGAAGATAATCTGAAAAGTTTCGTGATTTTCTAACACTTTACGATTTATTATAATTTTAGTTATTTATTTTATAAAAACATACGTAAAAAAATTATAATAAATCTATATAAGTATTAAAAATCACGAAACTTTTCGATTATTTTCTCATAAGGTTGGGGAATATGTGATAAAAATTTTAACTAAATCCAATATTGTTTACTATTTTTTAAAAATTAATTTATAAAACGGCGAAAGTGGGGAGAAAGAGAAAAAACGACATTTTTAAACTGGTCACTGTTCACGTGAACAGTGACCCGGACGGACGGCGGTTTTTTGCGTCTGGACGGGTACTGTTCACGTGAACAGTACTCATTTAAATGTTTTTTTTTTTTTTTTTTTAAAAATTAATTTATAAAAAATAGTAAACGATATTGGATTTTGTAAAATTTACAATATTCACCAGTTATGAGAAGATAATCTGAAAAGTTTCGTGATTTTCTAACACTTGTACGATTTATTATAATTTTAGTTATTTATTTTATAAAAACATACGTAAAAAAATTATAATAAATCGTACAAAGTGTTAGAAAATCACGAAACTTTTTCGATTATTTTCTCATAAGGTTGGGAATATGTGATAAAAATTTTAACTAAATCCAATATTGTTTACTATTTTTTAAAAATTAATTTATAAAACGGAGAACGGAAGGAAAAACGAACGTAACTGGTCACTGTTCACGTGAACAGTGACCCGGACGGACGGCGGTTTTTTGCGTCTGGACGGGTACTGTTCACGTGAACAGTACTCATTTAAATGTTTTTTTTTTTTTTTAAAAATTAATTTATAAAAAAATAGTAAACGATATTGGATTTAGTTAAAATTTTTATCACATATTCACCACGTTATGAGAAGATAATCTGAAAAGTTTCGTGATTTTCTAACACTTGTACGATTTATTATAATTTTAGTTATTTATTTTATAAAACATACGTAAAAAAATTATAATAAATCATATAAGTATTATAAATCACGAAACTTTTTCGATTATTTTCTCATAAGGTTGGGAATATGTGATAAAAATTTTAACTAAATCCAATATTGTTTACTATTTTTTAAAAATTAATTTATAAAACGGCGAAAGTGGGGAGAAAGAGAAAAAACGACATTTTTAAACTGGTCACTGTTCACGTGAACAGTGACCCGGACGGACGGCGGTTTTTTGCGTCTGGACGGGTACTGTTCACGTGAACAGTACTCATTTAAATGTTTTTTTTTTTTTTTTTTTAAAAATTAATTTATAAAAAATAGTAAACGATATTGGATTTAGTTAACATTTTTAGAAATATCACCACGTTATGAGAAGATAATCTGAAAAGTTTCGTGATTTTCTAACACTTGTACGATTTATTATAATTTTAGTTATTTATTTTATAAAACATACGTAAAAAAATTATAATAAATCATATAAGTATTATAAATCACGAAACTTTTTCGATTATTTTCTCATAAGGTTGGGAATATGTGATAAAAATTTTAACTAAATCCAATATTGTTTACTATTTTTTAAAAATTAATTTATAAAACGGAGAAAAACGAACATAAACTGGTCACTGTTCACGTGAACAGTGACCCGGACGGACGGTATTTTTTACCGTCCGTCCGCACTGTTCACGTGAACAGTGACCCGGACGGACGGCGGTTTTTTGCGTCCGTCCGGCGTGGTCGTTTTTGGCACTTTTTCGATACGTCATGATTTAAATTGTTAAAAATAAAACTTCGCGGTTAGAATTGAAAAAAACCGATAGTTTGCGGTTGTTTTTGGTAATTTCCCTTATTTCAATTTAGGTTGAAGACTGCATAAGCCGACCCTATAGCTTGTTTGTTAGACCAGGAAGGTCGACCCTGCATCCCTTCGTTGGGCCGGTCCACCATTTGAGCTCTCGAGAGTTCCTTTTAACATTAAACTAGCCGACCATTTGACATTCTGGTCAACCTCATGAGCTCTTGGGGTTTTAGCATTTTCTTCCCATTTTCTTTCATTTTCATTATGCAAACCGTATGAACTTAATTAACATTAACTGAGAGGACTTAAACACACATAAACACAATCAAATACCCGTCTCCAAGGGAATTTCTAATTAAGGTAAATAATCAAAGTTTATATTCACATTATTAAGTTATGAACAAATTAGAATTAATTACACACTTTAGTATAGTCGTCATCAAAACAAGTAAACTTAAATTCTTTTTAAGCTGACGATCTCCTCAATTTTGAAGATGACGTTATAGGTTATTTTAATTTGTTTATACATTTTTATTTTATTTTATTGCATACAGCTTGAGATATATTTATTATTAAAATAACTTAGAGCTAAAATCTATATAAAAAAAATGGCATAATAACGTTTCTTTTTAAACTCACCCTTAACAAAAAAAAAAAAAAAAATCATATATAGCAAGTCCAGAGCAAAACAGATCAATATATAGTGAGTAATTAACCAAATGAAATAGTGACAAAAAATCATTAGTCAGAGAATCAACCCAAGTCATGAAAAAAAACATCAACCAAATTATCCTTAGCAAGATGGTTAAAAAAAAAATAAAACATAAACCCAAGCCATGACAAGTTGGAAATTAATGACACAAATTGTTTGAAGCAATTTAAGCACTAAATTTAGAGATTTGGAGGAGCACCATCCGTTGAAGGTGCATGTCGGGGTCATAAATGGAGGGACGTTCATCTGAGAAGGTATTGGTCCAACAAGTGTTTGACATCTAAGAAGTTCTTGTAACAGTTTGTCATGTGAAGTCAAGGAGGATCCAAGTGTGAGGGTCCAACCCATATAATTGGAAGTGAACAATCTTATATTGCTTGAAAGAGTGAAAAATGAATGATTTATAAGTAGAGTTACACTTCCTACTTAGTACAACGCGTTTTGAGCTAACCCAAAAACAAACTTGTGCGGGCTTCGGCTCAAAACAAAAAATATTGTACTGGGAGCACTGAGAGACGTTATAAAATGATATAAGAGTCAATTCTTAATCGGAAGTGTGTTTTAAGAGAACATCGGGCCTCCAAGATAGGGAGCATTGGGGGATGTTACAAAATGATATTAAATATAATAGTACAACGCATTTTGGGCTAAACTCAAGAATAAATCCGTGCGGGTTACCGCCTTAAACGAACAATATTTATTGGGAGTGCCGAAGAACATTCCAGTCTACCGCATTAAAAATTACTTTTTTTAATCACAATCAGCCATCTGTTTTTTAATCTAAGGGTCAATATATTTATCTTATTAAAAAAGCCTATCAATAATTTTCCAATACCTTTTTTTCATTAAAAAAAGTCATAAAAGACAACAACAAAAAAACATAAATTCGACCGTCATCGGAGATATCATATGTATGTTTTATTTCAACAAAAGAGATCTAATTAATGATTATTTTAATGAAATGTCAGGATTTGAACCATTAGTTTAAAAATAAATAAATGAAGGGTTGTGGTTTAAAAAGTAGTTTTCTGGGCGAGAGAAGAAAGGATCCTTATCCATAGATACCACTATTTTAGTGATGGACAATTATTGAGTCTAAACCTAAATATTTTTCATAAATACAAAAAATAAAATAAAAAATAGAGATCATTGTAGCATTAAATTTATACCTATCCACATGTTTAAATTAAAGTTATCATATGCATGATGTAAGATTGATTGCACAAAATTGGATATGAAAAAGCTCAAATTGTTATAATTTAAAGCTTCAACTAATAGGTAACAAAACCTCTACTGTTATGAATAAAAAAGAAAGAAGAAAATGAAAATGAAATATGGTTCTAAAGTTTACATAAGATTATATTTGGTCATATTGAGTGTCTAAAAAGTCTTTCTACTTTGTTAATTTATGTGAGAGGGTAGAACTCATCCCCAAAAGTTAGATCAAGGGGAAAAAGAATCCTCCTCACATATATATAAATCAAAAGTTCATCCAATAGACGATATAAGACAAACATAATTATCAATACTCACCCTTACCATAACATGCTTACACCGAGTCTAATTCTCACTATCGTCTTTGATACCAAACTCTGATACTATGTTAATACATGTGCGAGGGTAGAACTCATCCCCAAAAGCGAACTCCTGGGTCGGTGTTGTCCCACATCGATAGACTAAAGCCAAAAAGATCATGTATAAATATGAGGGGGATTCCCTCACTCCTTGAACTAGTTTTTGGAGTGAGTTCTACACTCTCACTTTCTAACATGGTATTAGATCTAAATCTGTACAATGTGAGAACCGATTAAACACGCAAGGTGTGAAGAAAAAAAAACCTATCACGCTAGATGTGTGTGTGGGTGTTGTCCCACGTTGACAGACTAAAGCTAAAAAGGTCCTGTATAAATATGAGGGGAATTCCTTCACTCTTTAAACTAGTTTTTGGAGTGAATTTTACCCTCTCACTCTCTGTCACACTTAGCATCATTTTTTTTTTATCAATTTCAACCTTCTCTTCATCACATAATAAAATATTAATTTAAGCATAACTATCATATCTAAAGAAAGTTCATTTTGAATTCCTCCTCACAACTAATCCATTTTTGGTAGATCAATCTCGTGTTATTACCTTTTATCGTTTTTTCGTCAAAGTAAGACGAATGTGACTTAGGTAAATCTCTTCCGCAAAGTGTGCTTCTATGAGATCCAGCTTGAGGCCGCTGCCCACTTTTGCCAACCACGGTTGATTCTTAGTTGATTCTCGCTTAGTTCGTTTATTACACAAACAAAAGAGATTATCAATAATTTGACTCGATCCATAAAAGAAAAGTTTCATTTTTCCAAGTCATCCCTCGTAATCTCAATTCCCTATTCCTCGAGGAATCTAAACGTAGTTCTAGAAAGACTAGACTAAAACTCTTCCAACAATTAAGTACAAGTGGAGTCGTCGAACTAAAATTGATGAACTTACAAGATTCTGTCTCTCTCAGCATGGTTTAGAAAGATTAGACTAGAACTCCAATATACAACTCTCTCTCTCCCTCTTTCTCTCTCTTAATAACTTCAAAATGCAAAAGTCAAAGATGACTTTAAAAAATCTTGGGATGAACAAACACAAGTCAACACAGAGACTGCAAATTGTGCAGACAAAACGAGGGAGTTGCAGTCCTTTAAATGAAAGCTAGTCAATGGAGTCAAATCAAATTGCTTTGAACAACAAAACCCAAACCCACACCCACACCCTTTTATCCATTTTAGGAAAGGCACCCCACTCTACAGTCTACAATAACTTCAAACTTTCTGCCTTTCATTTAATTTCTAGATCATTTTACCAAATTTAAAATTGATTTTTATTAAATAATTTTTTGAGTATTTTTTTTTTGATTATCTTTAGATTTAGGGCTTTGAATTTAATGTATTTAGATTGCATAAAATTACTCATTTTTTAATGTACATAAAATACATTTATTTTAAGTTTGTTGTTATTAGGGTTCACTATTTAAGGTGTAAGATTTAGAGTTTAATATTTTCAGAAATCTTTAAAGTTACACATTTTCTTATTTACATAAACCAGTCATTTTTAAGTTACGGGTCAAGTGCAATGTGAACTCTGATTTTTGATGTCATATACAACCGATAGCTTCAACTTTTTTGGAACAAAATTACACCTTAATCTTTCTGCTATTGACAATATACTATTTGTCACAACCCGCGAGAAATTCAATATAGAATGAGGAAAGATTCAACTTTTAAAAAATGATCTAATCGCTCAACCAAAATATTAAAAGAATTTGAAAATTAATTGTAATTTATCTATAGTAAGCGGCAATTACAACACTATTGCTCATATTTAATCTGTCAAATTTATCACTATGCACGTGACAATTTTTTTTTTTTCATTTTTCAACCCACTTCTATAGCTGACAAAACCATATGTTTTACTCTTGTTAAATTTAGAAAAATTGTTGCAAATTGTGAAATAGATGATCGAGAATAAACATTTTTAGAAAGTAAAACATATGAGATTCGTTGGGATTAGAATTAAAATAAGAAAGAAAGTACGACGTATATTTTGCATGATAAATTTAACAAATCGAATACCGATAATGGTGTATTTGGTGATATCCAAATGGTTGAAATCTATTATTCTCCAAAAAATTTAAAGTGTACGTTGTAAATGACTTTTAAGTTTGGGATCTATATTGTATTTTTTTTATTTAATTGTAATTAAATTCCTAAAATTACTTATTTTGTAGAGAAATACGATTGATATGCCTTCTTGTCGTCATTTATTATTCATAATCATGGCATAAAAATCTTCTCTTAATGGGTTATTTTCTTAATTTTATTATGAATATATTATCTTTAAAATATATTATTATAATATTTTGACTCATCACGTTGATAACTGTAGCATTTATTAGTTGACTTGCTTCAATAATTGACACTTCAAGATTGTACAAATCCGATAAAAAAACATAGTGCTGAAATTTATTAATATGTTAACCAAGTTCTTTTTATATTTATTTTAAATGAGTATGTTCAATGGATGTGTCTCATTCAGCCATACTAGTCGAAGAATAAATCTTACTTAATATTTTTCATTTCCCCTCAAACCTTAAAATATTAGGGCCAGTGAATGAATCACAGTCAATGAAAATAAATATAAAAAGAAAAAAATCAGTGTTTTCTTAACATATTTATATAAAAAAAAGGAAATTATATTTAGAATTATTTCTTCTACAAATAATAAAGGAATTTAGATTTTTAATTTAGAAAAATAAAAAAAAATCATAAAACATGACAAGAAAAAAAATGTTGGAATAATTCTTTAAATGTTAGCTCATGAAAACTATATTTAATTAGAAATTTTGCAAAATATATGTAGATATCAGAAATAAAATGTTTATTTTAATTTTAATTTTCTTAATTTAGTTTAATATTTTCAATGTTTTTGTCCGTTAACTAATTTTCATTAATACTTGTAAGGAATATCACCATATATATATATATATATACTATTTGGCTAGTTGTTCTTACCCTAATCAAGCGTTCATAAAGGTCGACCATTAACAAAAGTCAAGTTATCTAACTAAATTTCTTTAGCAAAAATGAAATTTGTTTGTTGACTAATACCTATAGATGTGACTAAAAATAAGATACATAACAATCATCAATAAAAATTGATCCCATAATCATTTAAAAAGAAAACTAAAACTAGGAAAACTAAATAGACAAAATTAAAATTAGAAGACCCATTCGAAATAAATTTTAAATTCTAAATAGAGCAAATAATAAGAAAAATCCTAAACTATGGGGTCATTAGTGAAATTGCCCTTAACCTATATTTGTTAACAAAATTGTCCTTAAATTATCAGTTTATTAACAAAACAGTCATGAATGGGCTCCCATTGGCAAGAACAGGCTCCTGTTCTCTAGTTATGTCTCTTGAACGCTCGAGAAAACAACCCGTTCTCGAGAGCAGAAGTATGTTAAAGATTATTTTGTTAACAAACTAATAGTTTAAGAGCAATTTTATTAACGATAATAATTTAAGGGATATTTTGTTAATGACCTTATTGTTCATGATTTTTTGTTTGTTATTTACCTTTCTAAATATAATAATGTATTTAATTAATTAATTCTAAAATTAATGGATGGAGTCACACTCCATCCTTGAACGACTATTTAAAATTAAAAAAAATTAAAGGAGAGTATGATATTATTTCTTGGAAATTACTAAAACATGTTCTCCAAAATTATATTTTAAGAAAATAAAAAATTGAAAAATATTTAAAAAAATATTAGAAGCATGCATATTATATTTTCAATTTTGCTAACTTCTAACAACCAATAAATGAAGACTGGCCTGACACCTGCGAGCCAGGTAGAGAGTTTCTTATTTATACAAGTTTTCGCCATGCAAACATCATCTCTCTTTCTTCCATTACTATCACCGCCGTCCCCAAGCAACTTTCTCTCTCCAGTTTCAATGGAAACTTTTTCCAAGGTCAGCCATGGCTCCACCATCGACTCCGGGGAGCTACTGTCAAAGCAACTTCGCTCAAGTCTTCTGAGAAATCTTCAAAAGTTGTTATTTGCGATAGTCGTAGCTTCCATTGAAGCTCTCTTCGTGTTGCAGAAATGGAAACCCTTGTTTCCTTTTCTCTTGCTCTTCTGTTTCATCGTCTTCTTCCTTAGACCTTATCTCTGGGATCAAACTCCAGTCTACTTGGTGGATTTTTCATGTTTTAAACCTCCGACCTTCTGCAGAGTTCCTTTTGCTGCGTTTCTTGAGCATGCTTCCATGGTTAAGCTTTTTGATTCTGAGAGCTTGGTTTTCATGGATAAAATTCTCCGTTCTTCTGGTTTGAGTGAGCAGACCTATCTTCCTCCTGCTCTGCACTACATACCACCAAAAACCCATTCAGAAGAATCCATTAAAGAAGCTCAAATGGTGCTTTTCCCTGCACTGGATGATCTTCTACAGAAAACCAATCTTTCTCCTCGTGATGTCGACATTTTAATCGTTAATTGCAGTGGATTCTGTCCTTCTCCTTCTCTCTCCTCCATTGTTGTGAACAAATATTCCATGAGAAGTGACATTAAAAGCTTCAATCTCTCTGGAATGGGGTGCAGTGCCAGTGCAGTTGCAGTCCATCTAGCTCAAAATCTACTCAAAATCCATAAAAACTCAAACGCTATCATTCTCAGCACAGAAATTCTATCAACCGGTTGGTATGGAGGCCAAGAACGTCCGAAATTAATCCTGAATTGTCTCTTTAGAATGGGATCCGCCGCCATTTTCCTCACAAACAGACCGGAACTGAAGAAACTTTCAAAGTACAGGCTCTTCAAGACGCTCAGAACGCAGAGAGCATTCGACGATAAGGGTTACCTTTCCGCCATGCGAGAGGAGGACAAGGAAGGAAAGCTCGGCGTCACTCTCACCCGCGACCTCCTCCCCGTCGCAGGCGAAACTCTCCATTCGAACATCTCCGTCCTCGGATCCTCAATTCTACCCTTCTCCGAGAAACTACGATACGGAATCTCAATCATTGAGAAGCAATACTTCAACAAATCCACTGAAATCTACATACCTAATTTCAAAACTGTAATCCGCCATTTTTGCTTACCGACCTCGGGAAGACCCGTGATGAGGGAGATCTGTAAAGGTCTGAAACTGGGTGAAAACGACATCGAAGCGACCTGGATGACGCTGCATAGATTCGGAAACCAGTCGTCTTCTTCGCTCTGGTACGAGCTTGCGTACTTGGAAGCTAAATCAAAAATGGCGGAAGGTGACAAAGTTTGGCAACTAGGTATGGGGACTGGGGCGAAATGTGTGAGTGTGATTTGGGAGTGCATTAGGCCCATCAAGGGAGAGTCCAATTTGGGACCATGGGCCGACTCTATTCATCAGTATCCAATCACGGCCTTTGATCAAGCAGGGCCCAGCGTCCAATCACAACCGTAGATCATGTGAGGACCAGTTTGTTCATTGTTTCCCACCTTCAGTATAATCCTTTCATTGTTGTCCTTGCAAATCATAATTTTACGTTTACACTTTAATCTCGTACTCTGACGTGGTATATATATCGTTTAATCATTGATAAAATTATTAATGATATAATATAAATATTTAAAATAATATATTATATGAACTAATAAGTCAATAATACATGAGCATAACGTCGTGAAGTTAAAGTATAAAACTATAGTGTCAAGGTAGCATTATTTAGTTTTCAAATAGGAGACAAAGATAATGAAAATAATAAGAATTTAAGGAATTTATATATATATATAATATATATATATATTAAATAAATAATAAATAGAATAAAATAATATTTTTTTAAAGGGGAATAAATTCCTTTTCCTTCAGCCGAACACCCCGAGTGAGCGAGAGACAGAGATAGATGGATAGAGAAGAAGAGAGAGAAAGAGGAGGGCAGAGAGAGAAAGAGATATTCGCCAGTTGTCGTCCGATCTGAGCTCCTAGCATCGTTTCATTCAAGTTTTAACAACGACCTTTAAGGGCAAGTCCCAATCTAAGTCCATTTAACAACTACCTTTAGGGGCAAGTCCCAATCTAAGTCCATTCTCGGTCGTTTTGGTGTTTAGATTCTCGTTGTTGTCATAATTTGATTTTGAGCTTGAAAATTTGAAATTCTTTGTTGTTTAAGTATCATTTCAATCATCTATGGTTTAGGTAGATATTTAGACCGATTGTTGTTAAAAATCAGCAGAAAAAGTCAATTTGCGAGGATTCAGGTCTAGGCTTCCGTGGAAGTACCTTATACTTCTGCTCTAGGCAAAGGCAGGTGTAGTTTAGACATTTGAAATTCGTGTTAAGGTGAAATTTTTAAGAGTTTCGTGTGACCTGAATTCTAGTTGGGTTGAGTCGGATTCGTATATCAATATTAAATTTTTTTTTTTCTCTATATATTGATGTTTGAGTCACAAAATTTATTATATCTTAATTTCTGATTAGTAATTTCTCTCTTATACTTGTAATTTTTCCTGTCTAGGATTTTTCACGAATATTTGATATTCTTGTTTTTCGTGTTTAATTTCTTTTTTCGATTATTAGCATTCGATTCTCAACAATTTTACAAGCTAATAGAATATTCTTTGAAGCATTTTAAACTCTCTCATATTTGAAATTTTAAATGATTCCTAAGTCACGTTATGTTCATTTGAGATCTTCATGCAAACTCAAAGAAAACATACATAAATTTGACTTTTAAAACAATGGAATTAACAAAATATTACGTTTATGATTATTAATAGTAGATATAAAACCTATTTATCACAATTCTCGATCCCTTTGTACTTCCATCGTAGAATTTCTTTTGGTCCATCACCTCCACACTAAATAATATATGATGTGTCTCACTTAAAGGCCTACTATATGCTTGTTAATTTGGGCCAACTTATCAACACTTACCCACTATAAATGAAAATAATTATAACACATGCATGTGGAGAGAAGGTGTGAATTAGGATTCTCAAAGTGGGATTAGTACTTGATAAACATTCAATCATAGCATTAAATAAATTAAAGCTTTTTATAATTAACCACTCAAAAGTACCTTACATATATAATAAGCCTCATAAGTGCTTTCCCATGAGGTTGTCTAGTAGGATATGCCACCTCCTTTGTATTGCATTACTTTTGACTTTTGAGATCCGCTCTTGAATTAAAATATATTTAGCAAAAGTGAGCTAATAACTTAGTGTAAAAATTCTAACACCTAATGCTTAATGTGTTAATCATTAATGTTAGAATTATAAGTATTTATGATTCTATTTGGATCTAAATTGTCAAACTATAAATTATACATTATGTTATCATCAGGTTTAAGTCCATATTAAAGTGATTTAATATAATTTCAACGAACTTTGGAATATATTAAATATTATATGGTTATATTATAATATATAAAGACATTAAGGATAATTTACCCATTTATGATGGGCAAAATAGTAAATTATCTAATTCAGTTAAATATAGGGTTATGGTCCCCAATTCACTATCGAACTATTTGCTTCATTGGAACCGCCATCATTTTAGAGAGACATTAGAGAGAGCGATTGTCGAATCGAAAGATCTACGTACCCGATTTACGGTATTTTACATTCAGACAATGAATCCGGATACATCATTCTCACTTTAATAATTTACTTGTAGAATTTCTAACGGAATCGATTTGGGAATTAGGTTTTCGGTTTTCTTTATATTCAATATTTCTATTTGGGTTTTTTAATTGAATCTAGCAAATAAGACTCAAATGCTAAAGTTAAGCATTTAGTCAAGATTAAGTTATTATCACGCTCCTATCAATTTTTAAACAAATCACGAGTAAATTGCCAATCATCAAACGACACACACGATGTAACTTTTTTGCTTTTCTCTAACAGGGTTATAGTACTTCTAGCATTATTATAACCTCTTAAAGCTCTAGGACCTTTCAACTAAGAAAACACTTAATTTACCATGTACATAAGCATAACATTAACGTCTTGAAACGACATTAATGGCGAGTAACATTTTTATACGAGCTTCGTAGTGGTTTATATAGTAAATTCGGAAGCCTAATCTTTTGATTAGGTTTAGATTCGAAACTGTCTTGAAACGACATTGGATTAGAAACTTTAAGGTGGTCAACAATGAGGAAATAAAAAAAAACAAGGATAAGTCTTAATCTAACACAACTTTCCCTATTTCATCAAGATTTAGGGTTTTAATTGGAAGTTTGGATTTTGCATTAAAGTTTTGCAATTTATGGATAAAAATTGGTAATTGTTGCATGAAAACAATGTAAATTGGGCTGGAGGTATTTTGATGATAATTGGTGTTAAGAAAAACAAAGAAAGATGGAGTTTCACAAAAGTCCTATTAGCTATACTGGATGCGAGACAGCTAGGCGTTGATATAATTGCAAATGCCAAGACATCCTAGAACAAGATGTTGCAGTGCTCTAAGAATTTTCAAGTTGTGCAGTTTTGCTACACATGGTGAAAGATCAAGGTTAGTGACCCGATGTTATAAAGTGTTGTAACACTTCGTGTGACACCGGTTATAAATACGATATAGGACAATAAAAAAAATGCAGAAATTAACGACACAGGAGGTTGTTAACGCAGTTCGGCAATCAGCCTACATCTGCGGGGCCACGCCCAGATATGAAAACATTTCACAAGTTCAACACGGTTACAAGACACTCGGACTAAAACAAAATAAGACTCCCTCTTATCTTTGATGCCGCCTCCTTCAACCTTCACAAGTGAAACTGTTTTGCGAGCTCCCCTCGACTTAAATGTGACAAGCTCCTCTTGTCGAAGATGGCAAGCTCCCCTTGCCCACGATAAAAATAACAATCACAAGAATAAATTCCTATGACACTGTCTATGACGCTTGACAATGTCTTAGGATAGGATCACCCAGAACAGGTTTCAACAAACCAGTCTTTAACAAGACCGAATCAATAATCACATACACCACACAGAAACGTGGGTGAAGAATAAAAACGCTCAGATGAATAGAGAAATTCCACACTAAAGAATAATGGCGTCGGCGCCTTTCAACATAAAAAGAAAAGACTTTTATATCAAGAGCAAGGTGCAGTTCTGTTTCTCTCAGCAATATCTTCTCGAAACAGACTCTTCATTCAAATAATAATATCCCACGAAATTAGCAAAGGATCTGAAAATCACTGCCACACAAATTTAGCGCAGTGACACTTTGAATGACGCTTTAGTAAAGAATCCCAAATAATTAGGGATATGAACCAAGTTTGTTACGATTCCTTTTCCAGAAAATCACATTTGAATTGACAAAATATTCTGCCAAATATCTTCTCCAATATTGAAGGATAGAATAATATATATTTCAAAATAATATAATTTCCAAAAAGATATATAACCAAAAATAATCTTTTGCCAAAAATATAATGCCAACACATCGTTGCATTAACAATCTCCCCCTTTGGCATTTTTTGGCAAAACATAACTCCCCCTGAATGAGAGAACTCGAAACTCCCCCTGAATGAGAAGTTCTTGAACCAGACAAATCACTATAATGTCAATTCAAATAGTAGCACCAATATAGGAGATAACCACAACATTTAAAAAATAGGAAATTTCCACAGCATCATAAAAGCAATTAATCTCCAAAACTACTCCCCCTTTTTTCCATAAAAAGACAAACAGGAACCGCCAATGTCAAGCAAGCATGTGCATAGCATCCAGCAAGAGAGAAATACTGAAAAAAGTCTCATAGAAATGACAAACAAACATCTAACCAGATTGATCAAGGTTAGCAGGATCTTCTGTAGTGACATTTGGTGTAACATGTTCAGGAGATGTGGCAATTTGGGAAATAAACCCAAAGATATATCCACAATTAACTTCCAACAGATTTGAAGAATACATCCAGAATCCCATAAATATATTGTATCTCCCATATTTTCTGAAATTCCGCCAAAAGTTCATAAACATTATGGAAATAAACCATAAATCCTTCCACAAATTGCGAAATAAACTCAAGGTGTCACAAAAAGGAACGAAATCTTCATAGAAAATCACATGTGTCATGCAGGACGTTGAAGACCAAGAATAGCAAAGAAATTGCCTTTTTTTTTTTTTTTTTTTTTTTTTTTAATTTAAGAAAGCAAAAAAAATAAAAACAACACTTTCAAGAACATTCTTCAGAGAATGCAAAGGCCCAGAGCTGACCTTGGTTCGCATGTAGACAGTGATGAAATGAGATAGCAATTATCAGAAGACCTTATTCCTTCGATGATGCATTTATTTGTATGATCCGAGACAACACATTTGTTGTGAGTGAAATGCACCTTCAGATTTTGATCACACAACTGACTTATGCTGATAAGATTCGCTTTCAAACCTTTTACAAGAAGAACATTTTCCAGAGGAGGCAGTCCTGGAACGTCTAGTGTTCCCTTTCCAACGACATTTTCTGTGACGCCGTTTCCAAATGTTACTTTTTCCAGACCTCCTGATGTGATATTCTTTAAGAATCTTGCTTCACTTGTCATATGTCTAGAAGATCCACTGTCAAAGTACCATGCATCAACAGATGATGCCTTTAGAGAAGTATGAGCAACATTACACTTACCAATGGTTTTCTTTATCCATTTCTGTTTGGGAAATCTGTATGAAGAGATATATCTAGCAGTACCTTTTCTCAAGTCATCAAGATAAGCAAAGCACCTGGGACGAATATGACCTTGATGAAAACAATAATGGCAAATTGGAATAAATTTGTTACCTTTATGCTTGGGAACATGAAGATTGGACTTCATCTGATGACTGTCTTTAGAGTTAGATTTCTGTTCAGTTTTGTTGATGGATATTGCAACTTTCTTCCCTTTATTTTCAGCATCGATGTTTGACACTTTCGGTGACATTGAGCATTCTCCTTTGTAACCAATCCCAGAGGTATCATCACATGATCTTCTGGCCATTAGAATATCATCAAGAATAGAGGAACCTGAGTTTAGCATTCTAACATTCTTATTCATGTGATTCAGTTCATTTGACAACCGCTCTATCTCATTCTGGCTTGATTTCAGTTTAGCTTCCAAATCAATAACACAATCTTGAAGACTTCCATTTTCGTTTTTCAGACTTCCAATCTGTCTTCGAAGATGTTGATTTATTTCAACCAATTCTGTCCACTTCTTATTTTCATTGATAAGATCTTCTTTTGTAATTTCTTCTGTATCATCATCGCTATTTTCATATATACTTTCAGAGACATTTTGAGTGACGCTATCAAAACTTGTAGGTTTAGCTTTAGCAACCAGCGCCATATTTCGGTTTGAGATTTCATCTTCTTTTTCTGAATCACTCTCACTCCAGGTTGTGTTGAGAGAAGTCTTTTTCTTCTTCAAGGTATTTGCACATTCAGCCTGAATATGTCCATAACCATCACATTCTCGACATTTAATTTCTCTGTTATTCAAGAACTTTCCTGAAGCTTGATTTTCGTCTTTGGACTTCTTAAAACTTGTAGAGTCATTCTTGGTGTTAGTGACATTTTGCTTGACACCACGATTATTTCTTCCAAATTTCTTCAACACTTTACTGAATTTTCTGGATATCAATGCTAAAGATTCTTCCGGATCATTTTCATTGGATTCTTCAGAATTTTGCATCTCTTCTTTTAAAGCCAGGTCTTTCACCCTTTTTGTTTCCACATTTCCATCAAAATTCATCTCAAATGTTTGAAGAGAACCCATCTGCTCCTCTAATTTCATTTTGGTGATATCTTTTGCTTCTTCAATTGCTGTAACTTTATAAGCAAAGCGTTGCGGCAGTGATCTTAGAGTCTTTCTCACAAGTTTCTCTTCAGAAATAGTTTCTCCAAGAGCAAAAGCTTCATTAGCAATGTCACAGAGTCTTGCATTAAATTCGGTAATATTTTCATCATCATGTATCTTCAAGTTCTCAAATTTTGTTGTTAAAAACTGCATTTTTGATAGCTTTACTGCTGAAGTACCTTCATAAGTGATCTGAAGAATATCCCAAGCCTTTTTAGCAGACTCACATGTAGAGATAAGTCTGAATTGAGTTGGATCAACACCATTAAATATAACATTAAGAGCCTTTGAGTTACTATTTGCTAGAACATTTTCAGTGACGGACCAGCTTTCTTCAGGTTTGATAGATGTGACTCCTTCTTTGCTTATAATCATTGGTGGGTCCCAACCTGTTATACTAGATTTCCAGGCTTTTTCATCAACAGCCTTAATAAAAGCTTTCATTCGAGCTTTCCAGTAAGCATAATTGTATCCATTTAGCAAGGGTGGACGCACTGTTGAACCTCCTTCTTTCATAGAGTCCATCGTAGTAAAACCAAGATCAAGTCCCACGGATCTCGCCTAAGAAACAGAGACGATCCGCTCTGATACCAATTGAAAGATCAAGGTTAGTGACTCGATGTTATAAAGTGTTGTAACACTTCGTGTGACACCGGTTATAAATACGATCTAGGACAATAAAAAAATGCGAAAATTAACGACACAGGAGGTTGTTAACGCAGTTCGGCAATCAGCCTACATCTGCGGGGCCACGCCCAGATATGAAAACATTTCACAAGTTCAACACGGTTACAAGACACTTGGACTAAAACAAAATAAGACTCCCTCTTATCTTTGATGCCGCCTCCTTCAACCTTCACAAGTGAAACTGTTTTGCGAGCTCCCCTCGACTTAAATGTGACAAGCTCCCCTTGTCGAAGATGGCAAGCTCCCCTTGCCCACGATAAAAATAACAATCACAAGAATAAATTCCTATGACACTGTCTATGACGCTTGACAATGTCTTAGGATAGGATCACCCAGAACAGGTTTCAACAAACCAGTCTTTAACAAGACCGAATCAATAATCACATACACCACACAGAAACGTGGGTGAAGAATAAAAACGCTCAGATGAATAGAGAAATTCCACACTAAAGAATAATGGCGTCGGCGCCTTTCAACATAAAAAGAAAAGACTTTTATATCAAGAGCAAGGTGCAGTTCTGTTTCTCTCAGCAATATCTTCTCGAAACAGACTCTTCATTCAAATAATAATATCCCACGAAATCAGCAAAGGATCCGAAAATCACTGCCACACAAATTTAGCGCAGTGACACTTTGAATGACGCTTTAGTAAAGAATCCCAAATAATTAGGAATATGAACCAAGTTTGTTACGATTCCTTTTCCAGCAAATCACATTTGAATTGACAAAATATTCTGCCAAATATCTTCTCCAATATTGAAGGATAGAATAATATATATTTCAAAATAATATAATTTCCAAAAAGATATATAACCAAAAATAATCTTTTGCCAAAAATATAATGCCAACACATCGTTGCATTAACACATGGCATGCCAAGGTGTCTAAGTTTAGAACGCCGAGGCTTAACACTTTGTACTCGACGTCGTGACTCTCTCTATTGGTAGGAACGACGTCGGTGCCAATCTTAGCACATTCAATTGGGAGCTGCAACGGCAGTGCCAATTTTAGTGTCTCAACATCCTCTTTCGAGACCTATGTCATCAAACCACAATTTGGCCCAACTTGCGAGATTAGTGTTATAAGGCCCCCGAGTTTGTTCGTATTTTAGTTATGAGTTTCAATGTATGATCTCATAGTCTTGAAATCTATTGATTAGACTATTGTAATAGGTGTTTAGATTTGAGTGTTTTATTGAACTTTTGAATTTTTTGTTTCAGTAACATTATGGTATACTCTAATTTGATGCAGAGACAATTGTATATTTATGGTTTTTAAGAAACATATTTTGAGACGAATTCTCATATTCACTATGACATATCATGTATTATAGTATGTCATCTTTTACAATACATTTATGTTTTTACCATCACGTTTATTTTGTACTTGCATCTTTATTATTGTTGATCATATTGTTTGCGTGTATTAGGTTTTGATTGACGAGATGGAGGGTCCTTGTTTGATGGGCACTTTCCACTATTTGAGGAGTTGTTTTCATATTTTGCGTATAGGGTAATGACAAAGTTGACTATGTTGCATCCTTGAATCTCTATCCTAACCAGGATTTTTATTTTAGGTTTTGATCACTTTAGTATCACGTTTTTTCCTTGAATGCCTATGGTTGTTGGATCCTATTTTAGGATAACTATTGTTATCTATGTGGCATGCACACTTATTGTTTTAAAATACTAAATATAACATATGAATATTCTTATTGAGTATAGTCAATCACTCAATAGTCAAGGACATTTGAATCAGTAGATGCAATATGAACTTGGTGTAATCATACCATGGTTTTTACCTTTTCGTAGATTCTTTTTATTTTGGACGCAACTAAAAGATCTCAATCACCATAGTCTTAGCTACTTGAATTCATCTTTGATTTCTATGTCTTATGCTACGAGTATATTAATTTCAATTGAAGGTTAGATAATTTGATTCTTCCAAGGGTCGAACTGTTCCCCGTTTCTGTCTCGAGATCCTTTTAAGTCGTGACGATACAAACACCTCAACTTAGTTTGTTGGATTCTTCATTTATTCATTTCTTATTGGTTATATTTAAGTTCTCTTAATTACAAATGTAACCTTTGCTTATTTATAGTTCATAGTTGTTTTATCGATAAAATTAATATAATATAATATAAGTACAATAATTACTTATAGTTCATAGTTGTCACTATTGATAAATTTAATATAATATAATATAAGTACAATAATTTAGATAGTGAATGACATATAAACGTTATGTTAGGATTTGAAATTAGAAAAAGCTAAGCCAGCAAGTTCAACTTCGATTGTTAAAATAGCGATCATGACTTGTTTTCTTAGAAATTCAACAAATAAATCCAGAAACATAATGTGTTATATATGGCAAGTTTTGTAGGCATTGCCAAAATCTTGAAGCACAACATCTTATCATGGTACAAAATAACATGTATCATTACTCTACCTACAGTTAATTGCATAAACATACCATGTGCATTGGAAGAGAATTAATTGTTGTACTTGTTTGATTTGAATTATTTTCAACCATTGACAAGTTAAATAGTCGGGTTTTTATTTTTGCCATGTTTTCATAAACCCTAGAATAGCTTCATATGTTCAAATAATTTAAAAGTGCAAAAAAAAAAAAAAAAGTAAAAAATGTGACAAGAGCTTCATTTCAATCTCATTGCAATCCACGTTTTTACCTAATGACTCAGTCTAATTAAATAATTTAATGTCACCCTTTATTGCACCCAAAGTACGTGTATCTACGATGTAATTTTTAGATAATTTTTGCGACTCGTCGTTTAAGCATATCGAGGCAATATTGCTAAGAAATGAACAGTCATGTGCAAAATCGACTAAACATGACCAATTTTGGCACGTTTTTTCCTCATCATGAATCATCCAAACGAAATCTTAAAAGTTTGAATTGTATGCTTCTATTCTTCTACAAAGAAAAACTCGAAAGGAAAAGATCTATCGAACAATCTTGTTATTGAATTGGTCGAATTTCATCAATTTCGTGAACTCTCAACAATCGTTACCTAGGTCTATCAAAATGAGTAACACTAATTAAATATTGCATGTTAAGTGTTTAGTGGTTTCTTTAGTCTTCCTCAGTACTTGGAGTTGTTGAAATTGTTTATGATATCTCTTATCAAACGTGATTTGCGGAGAATAAAAAAAATAAAAGAATTAAATAACTTTTAAATTTTAAGAATATATGTCATATAATTATAAATATATGGTAATTTTTCTTTCTAAGAATATATGGTAATTAAATCTAATGATGTTAGTCATTAAATAAAATCATTGACAATTAATTTAGTCATTTCTAACTAATAAGGGCAATAATAATTTGCTATTTAATTTGACACTTTAATATTACAATCTGACTGAATGCGACGCTGGTCTGTTACTTTATTTATTGATACAAATAATATATTATTTTAATTATTTATGATAGGTCAGTGATAGATATAATTAGTATTTTAGAGTTCAAAAATATACTAAAAGCTGAAAAAAATATATTTAATTTTTAATTATTTTATTGTATGATTAATTGGTGAAATTAATATTTTATTTTAACTATTATTTGTTATCTTAAATATTAACTATTACTGAATGATTATTTGATGAAGTAAAATTAGAGTGTATAATAAAAAAATAAAACTAATATTACCAAAAATAATATACTTTTTGAATGATATAAATCTCCAAATATTATCATTTTATAAATGGTGAAGACAAACATAAAGTATATAGTTCTCGTTTTTAGAAAAATAAAAAATAAAAAAATCCATAAGAATTAATACTTTACACCAATATCACACACTTGATTTAAATATCACCCCCACAATTTAAACCATCCACCACTCCACCTCCAAACTCAGAATCGTCTTAAAAGAAATAAACTATACAACAATATTATTAAAAGTGACAATTAATTATTAAACTTTACTTCTTCGTCGCGAATAACATATTTTTGGTACATAATTGTATTTATAGCGAGCAATATTTCACAATATTATAATAGAGTTTATTGACTCGAATTCTAATTCAAATAGATTTGAAATGCTTTTTGTGACAGCCCGAAATCGAACCCGATCGGGGTTCGGGATCGAGCCATCACTCTGGGACAGATAACAAGAAACGGTGACTATTTTTTTTTGAACAGATCGGTCAAGACAGTGGGCTTTATACTTTTAAATATTTACAGAGAAATAGAATCGAATGACAGGAAGCATGCACTGTCAACGTGAACCCTAAAAACGTAACTCTACAGAAGGAAGAAACTACAGTGAATAACATAATATTTACGGGAAGAGAGAGAGTTCTCTGGGATTGAAAGCAAAACAGGTTTCAATAATGGATAACAGAACAGAAATTAGTATAAGGCTGGCGGAGGAGGGAATGAAATTCTTAAAACATATAAAATACTGTTGGGCGGAATAGATAAATTGGTGGTGGATGTCGAATAAGACAAAACAGGGCAAAGTGTTCAGCGGAAGATGTAAACAGAAACTGTGAATACACTGGGCGGATGGAGGTGATGACGTCAGCCGGAAGAATAGATGACGTCAACCGGAAGATATAGGCATTACCCTGGCGGAAGACTTAGGGAGTCAGCCGGATGATATAAATAACTGGGCGGATGACTAGATGACGTCAGCCGGAAGACATCGTTTTAAACTGGGCGGAAGATTTATGCTGACGTCAACCGGAAGGTATGAATACACTGGGCGGTGGCTAGATGACGTCAGCCGGAAGACATCGTTTTAAACTGGGCGGAAGATTTATGCTGACGGGATGACGTCAGCCGGAAGACAGCGTTTTAAACTGGGCGGAAGATTTATGCTGACGTCAACCGGAAGGTATGAATACACTGGGCGGATGACTAGATGACGTCAGCTGGAAGACATAGTTTTACAGAAGGAAACGGGCAGCGGTGGACTTGATCGGATGACATAGTTTCTAAGGCAAAACGTAGCAACTTTTAACAGAAAGACGTACAGATAGAGAGCCTCAAAACAGAAGGCATAAAGGTTTTGGACCTTCAAATCCGATCAAAATTTACAGATTTCCAAGAAGACAAACTACACGGATGACTTTAAAACCAGAAATCGTCCATGCACAGATTAACAGAAAGTATCCCAAACAATTCCAGAATACTTTAGAATATAACTGAACTGTCAAATACAGCGGTTTAAAAAAAAACTTAGACATCAGACCTATACATTGTTTTAAAATTTGAAAATCAGTACAGAACAGGACATATACTTGCAGAATTTCTTCAAAGAAAGAGTTTTACAACCAAACCAGAACTTCTAGAAGACTTTACAGATATAAACTTTTCAGAAAACTTAAACCTCAGATCAGTCATGTTTGGCTGCAGCAACCAATCCTCCATGAGCTCGAGCCATCAACTACATCAGATCATCATTTTGAGGCGCAAAGTCCTCGGTTTCAGGTTCAGTACCTACATCAGAGAGTTCACCTATGAGTCTAAAACTCAGTAAGGACATAATCAGAATGCAGTGGTGCATATGCAATGCATGAACTTTCAGAAATTCAGTGACAGAACAGAACATTACATTTCAGTGGCAGAAGAATTAAGTGGGGCTTATAGGGGAACTGGTTCAGTAAGTGCACTATCAGGCACGGCAGTTTTCAGATTCCCAGGGAGGGATAAAACCAGAGGGTCCTTGCCAGGGATAGTATTTTCAGATTCCCAAGGAGGGATAAAACCAAAGGGGCCAGTTCCCGTCCCACACTTAACCTGGTACATTTCAGTCAGATTTTATTCTTATTAATTTCAAACAGTGTACAGAAATCGGTTTGCATGAATTTTCAGGAAAACAGTGTATGCATGAACGGTGCCTGAACTTTAACTAGCAGATAACAGAATAAAACAGTAGACAGCAGAAGATAAATCAAAGCCAGACATTTCAGAACATAACTCTAACTCTTCTACCAAAAACAACCCGACAGAACAGTAAACCTAGTACCTCCTTGATGTAGGGCCTTAAGGGCCGGATCTAAACTTATGAACTTACCTGTTTTCTGGAGGGTTGAAAACTTGGATGTCTCTGGAAAGAAAAACTCGGACCTGTAGCATGCATGTACATAATTTAAACACGCTACAAATGCTAACTAAAATCATGTAGAATAAGCAGCAAACACATTTCAACTCTTTAGAAAACACACCAACGTGTTTTCATCCAAAAACAGTGAGTTTTTACCAAATACCGAAACCTTAAACTTCGGTAAAAACTCACATTAAACTCATCCCAATTTGCTAGCATTAAAAGATGCCCACCTTTTTAGAAGAAGACGGGAAAATACAGGAGAAACGAAGCGTTGAAGTTTTGTTTCAATCGCCTGGAAGAGAGAAAGCCGAGAGAGATGGGAGGAAGCAGGGAAGTGAATGAAAATTCACGTAGGAGGATGAACTTAGCTTCCTCAACAAGTTGCCACTTGGCAAACATCCATTGGCTTACTCCCACCAACCTTAATCTCTCCCCAAATTGCCCTTCCATGCATTTCAAACTTAGTGCTTTGGTTTTAGTTACACATTAGTTTAGTTCTCCACTAATCATTCCAACAATTCAACCAAAACATTCCTTTGTATTAATATAATATTAATCCCGTTTAAATGATCCGGGAAAACTATTACATGGCAAAATGCCGGGTGTTACACTTTTGGTGCGATAAAAATGATAGAAGGCTCGATATTTCTATCTACCACTAATTCTCTTAGTGGTTTATGCATAATGGACAATGAGGTTCAAGAGTTGCGACACTGCAGTTACAGTTGCGGGTGCAATGTAATCAGAATGAATTGCAGTTCGAACCAGAACTGACTGGTTTGATCTCAGTTTGATATGGTTCCGATCTTCATAGGAACTAGATTCAGGTTTGAAACGAGCGAAACAACAAATCACATTTCGATTCATAATTTTTTGGGGTCAAAAATCATGAAAACCTCAGACAACCATGTGGGTCATAATCCAACTAAAATCCAAGTTAAAATCCGGACAAAATCCAAAAAATCAGCCTAAACCTAAGAAATCAAGCCCAAATCCAACCCGAAAATAAAATGTCAGCCAAAAATCAACCAAAAAATAAAATATTTTTGAAAAATATTTATATTTTTTATTTTGAAACAAAACCGTAATACCTGTTTGGGTTAAGTTTGATTCAGAAGTCTAACGAATCAAATCGAACCGGTTTGTGCCCAGCCCCACAGAGTAGCTAATTTCATACTATATTCAATTTTGACATTGTAAATGTTTTTTCCTATTCCTAATTTTTCATCAATAGAATATTTCACCTAAGTATTAATGTCGTTTTCGTTCTTGTAGTTTGAACTTATTATTTCTCGGGTGCCTAAAACACTAAGATTTCACGCATCAAACAAAGAACATGGTTCGTGGGTACGATCATAAGATTGTACCTCAAAACTAGATCTATGTTTTTGTCCATGACAATTTATGATAAATGTTTTTTTTTTTTTTTAGGTTTTTACTAAATACTTTTTAATTTTTAATTAATTTATTAAACCTCTTCATCTTGGTAGCATTATAAATAACAATAATAAATTTCTAATTTTAAAAATTGAAAATTGATGTTTTTTTATTGGATAAAATACAATTTGTCTCCTATAATTAGGTGAAATGAGCAATTTACACCGTAAACTTGAATAATAGGCAATAACAACCTTAATGTATTGATAATGGGCAATATGACCCATATTGTTATATTCTCCATAAAAACAAGTATATTTTTTTACTTTTTCATTTTTTGTTTTTCTCAAATCTCTTTTACTGTAGGGGGGGGCTGGGCAAACGTCCGTCCGGTCTTTAGCTGAATGTGACCGACTCATAGTATTCGGAATTTTAGCCTGAATCCAGTACCGACCGTGCAAGGACGGACCAGCCCGACCAGACAAAAATTCGGTCCGGTCCCGGTCCGGTCCCGGTTCTCCCATTGTACTGCGATATTTTTTTAAAAATAAAAAATAAAAAATAAAAAATTCGGAAATTGCATATAACTTTTTCTACTAAACTCACATACTATATTTTACTTGTACTCGTAATCGAAGAATAAAAAATGAAAGTAACGTATTTAACTAACAAATAATATTTTTTTACTTGTTCATTTTTTTTTCTTAAAATGTCTTTCACTGGACCGAACTGAACCGGACCAGACCGGTTCGGCTAATTCCACTCTGTTTTTTTTTAAATCATATTTCTCAGAAAAGAGAAGACAGAAGAATAGAATTAAATAAAAAATAAAAAACCAGAGTATAATTAGCCGAACAGGTCCGGTCCGATTCGGTCCAGTGAGGGGCATTTCGGGAAAAAAAATGAACAAGTGAAAAAATATTACCTTTTGACGAAAATTATGACGGTAGGGGCCATATTGCCCATTATCAATATATTAAGGTTGTTCTGGTCTATCATCTAAGTTTACAGTGTAAATTATTTATTTTACCTTAGTTGTAAGGGTAAAATTACACTTTTCCTTTTTATTTTTTATTTTTTTTTATTTACTTAAAAATAGTAAAAGGTTTGGAGTAAACAGCTGGTGCAGCAGTTCGATTGGGAGAGAGAGTGGCCAAATGAGTTGATAGTTTCTCTCTCTAAAACCGCAAGTTCTGAATCAATGGCTGACAAGCCAGTGTTGCAAACAACGGGACCATTTCCCAGATATTAACTTCCATCACCAGCCTCACCTCACTTCTTGCTTCCCTCTCAGAGTATTCATGGCGAAACAACTACCCACCTCTGTTATTTCTTCCGGTATTTAAATCCTCCCACAACTGCATTTGTATAGCTTCCATCATCTTCCTCTCTCCCTGTTTTCATTCCGAAGCGCCTAAATAACGAAGAAAGAAAAGGAAAGAGCGTAGGTTTTTTTTTTTTTTTTCTTTTGATTTTCGTAGAAAATGGCGAGTAATCCAGTGAAGCTACTGGGTTTTGCTCTGTTTCTCAATTTTTTTCTTCTTGGAAAAACCCAATCGACGACGACCCAGAAAACGTTTATTGTTCAGATCGATAAATCTGCAATTCCGATGTCCTTTTCGACTCCCCTCGACTGGTACTCATCTCTGGTTAGTAAAGTAGTTTCCATTTCCAACCTCAACGAAGAAGACAACAACAGCGGAAATGGGGGGAGGGAGCGGATCATCTACAGTTACCAAAACGTCTTCCATGGAGTTGCAGCCCGATTGACCGAGGAAGAAGCTCGGGTTCTGGAGCAAGAAGATGGAGTTCTAGCTATTTTTCCCGAAACCAAATACCAACTTCACACAACTCGAAGCCCTTCGTTCCTCGGCCTCGAACCGGCAGAGAGCAACAGCGCTTGGTCTCAGCAAATCGGCGACCATGACGTCGTAGTTGGAGTTCTCGACACCGGAATATGGCCGGAGAGCGAGAGCTTCAACGACGCTGGTCTAACCCTAGTTCCTCTTAGTTGGAAAGGAGCTTGCGAAACTGGTCGAGGCTTCACGAAGAATCATTGCAACAAAAAAATTGTGGGCGCGAGAGCCTTCTATCATGGCTATGAAGCTGCTACCGGAAAAATAAACGAGCAAAACGAGTATAAATCGCCACGAGATCAAGACGGCCATGGCACTCACACTGCAGCCACCGTCGCTGGAGCTCCAGTTCACGGAGCTAATCTTCTGGGTTACGCCTCCGGAACAGCGAGAGGAATGGCTCCAAATGCGAGAATTGCTGCTTACAAGGTCTGCTGGAGCGGAGGCTGTTTCAGCTCCGACATTCTCTCAGCCGTCGATAAAGCCGTGGCCGACGGAGTTAACGTTCTGTCTATTTCTCTGGGTGGTGGAGTTTCTTCTTATTACAGAGATAGTCTCTCAGTGGCAGCATTTGGAGCTATGGAGATGGGAATCTTCGTCTCTTGCTCCGCGGGAAATGGTGGTCCAGACCCAGTTAGTCTCACCAATGTATCCCCATGGATCACCACCGTCGGAGCGAGCACCATGGATAGGAATTTTCCGGCAACTGTCTGGCTAGGAAACGGGAAATCCATTACCGGGGTGTCGCTCTACAAAGGTAGAAGAATGCTTTTGGTAAACAAGCAATACCCAGTAATTTATATGGGAAGTAATTCGAGCAATCCAGATCCAAGTTCTCTGTGTTTGGAAGGAACTTTGGATCCTCATTTAGTTGCAGGAAAGATTGTGATTTGTGATAGAGGGATTAGCCCAAGAGTTGAAAAGGGCCAGGTTGTGAAAAGTGCTGGAGGAATTGGGATGATATTAGCAAACACTGCCTCTAATGGCGAAGAACTTGTTGCAGACTGTCATCTTCTTCCTGCAGTTGCAGTTGGAGAGGAAGAAGGCAAAGTCATCAAACATTATGCTTTGACAAATCCAAAGCCAACCTCTACTCTCTCATTTCAGGGCACTAGATTGGGTGTCAAGCCATCTCCAGTTGTGGCAGCATTTTCTTCCAGAGGACCCAACTTTCTCTCTCTAGAAATCCTAAAGCCTGATCTGGTATGCTGATTTTTCATCAATCCTTTAAATTCCTGCATATAGGAACTGTAACTTATACATGTTACTATACAATATCTGGTAGGATGGAGCACTAAAACACACACTAACTATAGTTGATGAACTCTTTTAGAAGATAAAACTGCAATGCCTGGTGGTGAAATTTTTTGTAACTCTTGTTTAATCCATTTTGCGTCACTTTACGATTAGAACTCGGGATTGATTGTTATACATGATTTCCATTTGGTGATGATAGTTAACTTAAGATACTCAAAAATTTGGGGTCATTTATATATGAAACTTTAAACTCTTTGTTTTTTTGTATAAACTGAATTCCCATTTTTCAGATATCATTAATTTGGATATGGTCATCAATTTATCCATAAATCGAGCACATTTATGTCATGTTTTCTATTTAATCAAGTATTAAATAATTTAATGTCTAATATGTAAATGACTCTAAATGTCAAGAGTATAAATTATACTTTATCGATTAATTATTATGATATTGCGATGAATTAAGATAGACACTAGAGTGTTATGTTCGTTGTAAGAGGTTAATGTCAATGGCATCTTAACAGGTAGCTCCGGGAGTGAACATTCTGGCTGCTTGGACAGGAATTGCCGGTCCATCTGGTTTATCAGTCGATCGCCGGAGAGTGAAATTCAACATACTTTCCGGCACGTCAATGTCCTGCCCCCATGTGAGCGGAATCGGAGCTTTGATTAAATCTAAGCACCCTCAATGGAGCCCTGCAGCTATAAAGTCAGCTCTAATGACCACTGCTTATGTACATGATAATACTCGCAGCCCCTTCAAAGATGCCTCTGAAAATCAACCTTCAAATGCTTATGACCATGGAGCTGGACATGTAAACCCTAGAAAAGCCCTCGACCCGGGTTTGATTTACGATATTGACCCTCAAGATTACTTTGATTTTCTTTGCACCCAGAAGGTATCTGCACCCCAGCTTCAAGTTTTTGCCAAATATTCAAACAGGTCTTGCAGAAACAGTCTTAAAAGTCCAGGAGATTTGAACTATCCTGCCATTTCAGCTGTTTTTTCCGAGGAGAAAACAATAAACTCCCTTACCCTTCACAGAACTGTCACAAATGTTGGCCCTGGTGTTTCTACTTACCATGTCACTGTTTCGCCTTTTGCTGGAGCATCAGTTAAAGTCGAGCCGGACGCGCTCAGCTTCACCAGAAAATATCAGAAGCTGTCATATAAGATTACGTTTGCGAAGAAACTCCGGCAAGCTGAGCCGGAATTTGGAGGGTTGATGTGGAAAGAGAAGGATGGAATGCATAGAGTGAGAAGCCCAATTGTGATCACTTGGGTTGCACCTATTTGAGTCTTTTGCTTGGAATTTGACTGAAAATAAGCAATTTTTATGCATAATCTGATTTTCTATAGATGAAAAGATGTTGATTTCTCTGTTTCTGAATGAGATTCTGTGTTTTTGAAGAGAACGTATGAAATAGCTGCTTTTATGAAGTGTTGATTCATTTTTAATGGAATGACACGATTAAGTTTAGTTTTAATCGATTTACTTGACATTGCTGAGTTTTCTCCTACAAAAGGATGTATATGAAATAGAAGAGCAAATTAGAGAGAGAAAAAGAAAGACTTAGATAATTTGATCGTTGCTCAAATTATCTAAGTCTTTATTAGATAACGTGAAATAAAGAACTATAAAAGTTTAAGTTTGCAACAGGTGTTCCTCCCAATGTTCCCTCTGAGTTATTTTATTTTCACCTGCTTGAGTGTCCAATAAGCTCACTCAAATATAAAAGTGAGTAGAGAATTGTACAAATTTTTTGATTTTTTTGAAACGTATAATGTCAAAGAGATCTTTAGTAATTTTCAAAAATGGAGTAAAATCATGATGCAATTTACCTAAATAATTACTCATCTCACATGATTGGTTTCTAAGCATTCTGATAATACAATCATTGAAATTATATGCTCCAAGTTGAGGATTCTCGAGTGTGGTAAAGAAGAATTCGTGAGTTTCCTTTAAACATGTGACATGTTCATGGTTTACTAAGCACTATTGGTATATCATATTAGGTTATATCATCGACATGTCATCTTATGGAACAAAACACTAACGTGATATGTAAAATGCTAAACAACTAATATTGCAAAACATACTGCAACAATTAATACACGCCATTTAATGAACTTTTGTGCGAGAATTCTCTTTTCGAAAATTCAACCTAACTAGGCAACTAGACCTAAAATCTACTTATTCCTCTAATTAAACTTATAGTTTAATAAATTGGACTTAATCATAATCAATTCCATAATTATCACCAACAATATTCTCCACTCTTTACAGAAATAGTTAACTGTAGGCGATTAGATTTAGAATTTCACAAACTAAATTCGATCATTACATTAAAATTTGCAGTCTTTTACGATATGGATAGTCTAGAAATGTAAAATAACCATAACTCATTATTTTATTGATCTCAATTTGAAAAATTAGAGTTCAACATCACTTTTTCATCCCAAGGGGTAGGAAAGTTTAGTTTTCCGAGTTAGCTCAATATGGAGACGAAATAGGAGTTTCCATCGGTTGCACCATTACATGAGGACAGAGAAAGGAAAAAGAGCCAATGAGTCACTGACATATGTTAGTGATCAAAAAACAAAAAAACAAAAAACACATACATGCAAGTCATGTCATGACCGGGAAATAGGCTTAAAAGAACGCTGTGTCGGGTGACCCGATCTTTGGAGAGAATTCGATAACTCAGCCCAAGATATAGTTCACAACGGAAGATTTGAACATCAATCAAAAGCCAAGATCCACCCTGTGATCACATATATAATAGTATGATAAAGTAAAACAGTTCAATAAGATTTACATATCCAAGTTTAAATACTTAATCTTATACATTCCCCAATATAACTAGGTCCTCACCAGAAAATACTAAAAACATTCAACAAGGAAATAAAAAAAAATGAACTGCTTCCGAATTACAACTACTCGTTATTCTTGTTCTTTTCTGGAGGGGGAAGAGGTCGTTGAGGTGAGTGACTAACTCAGTAGACAAGTTATTTTAAATGCAATGAATGGAAAACTTTTTTTGCCTTTCATTTCCAAATCACGAGTAGGTTATAATGGTTTTCAAAATATCTTTATAGAATACTCTTTTTTTCATTATTTTATTAAAAACAAGCTCCATGAGCCACCAATAAGGCAATGTGTCAAACATTTTTGTATACATTAGTGAAAAAGAAGGGTCACATGGTTTCGGTACAATAACACAGAAAGGTGGTGATCCAAAGATCAAGCAACACCTCATGAGTTCAAGAGAATAATAAGGTGACGGTGACCCGCAGGCCAATCACGTCACAAGGGTGGCCGACGATCCGGTGACCAAGCAGTGACACTACCCAAATAATCATAAAGCTCAAATTTACCCTGACCCTCATGATTTAGGGATTCGAAACTTAAGGAGCGCGGCATTACCGTCATATTACCCATTTTCAAAACATGTAAACAAGACGACCTTCACGCAGCAGAAAGGGCACTAGGACATCCTCCTAATACTTTGACACCAAAACCGTCCAAACTATCATGAGGACTCATCCTCACAAGATATATATCATATCAATATAAAACACACGCATTAATGGTAAACGTGTAAAATCGTATATATATAGAGACGTGCTGGCGACCAGGTCCCGTCAGACTTTATACATGTGGCAACTCACTAAAATAGCTTTTTATAAAACCATGAAATTCAGTGCAAGAAGTATAAAATCCCTACCTCGAAGATGATTTCTCTTCTGGCCAGTCAGAGATACCACCCTCTAGTATCGGCTTGAAATCCATGAACTTGTCTGAGCTTAAAACAAAACCAAAGTCAGGAAATCCCTCTCAACCACTAAGGGAGACACATGGATGGGTCCTAACCAGAACTAGGAACTCAATCCGAAACACTATAAATAGCCATGAATTTTGTCGAGGTAGCAAAATTTTCCAAAAATTAACATTGTCAGGTCGATACCTCATAGCTCTTGGGTTTCAGCATAAAATGCATTAAGCGATCGACATTTTCCTCTGAAGTGTCGATACCTTTTAAAAATAAAAAAGAATGCGGTTGACACTTCCTTCAAATGTTTGACACTTGTACTTCTCTATTCCAATGCTAGGTCTTAAGTGTTGATCTGCCTCCACATTAGTCGACACTTGAGTGATTTTCCAGCGACGGAGAGTAGCGAAAATCGCACCCCTTTGCCGATTTTCACCACTAATCGACTAAATAATTTAATAAATTTAAATCTAATCCAAGACACTATAAACCAACGAAGGATTCGAGTTTCCGAGCTCGAATCCGATTTTTCATAAAAACCCTATACTTTGAATTTAAAATCGAAGGTAAAACATTTACAATCGTTCGAAGTCCCTTCACGAAAGTTGTTACTAAACGTGGAGAGAATATGATTTCCACCTCGAAAGTTGATAGTTGTACAAACAAATTTTATTGTCTCTCCCTCTCCTCTCTCTTTGTGTTGGCTAAGCAAAAGGAAAACAAAATAGGGTTTCTCCTACTAAAAAAAACATTTCCATTTTATTTAATATAAATTCATTTTATATTAAATAAAAATCCAATAATTTCCTATTCTTCAATACTCCAAATATTTCCACTTTCTCAAAAGAAAACTCCAAGTTTTTACATAAGATTAATTCCCCCAAATAAAACCACATAGTAATATCCCAAATTACTAATTTGACTGATAAATCTGACGTGGTCATAAAGCAACAAGACGAGTCAATCCATGACCCGTTGACCATTAACAACGAGACAAATTTATATGAAAATTTAATTAATGTAAAAATATTGGTTTTTACAAGTAACATGTGGTTTTGGCCATTTTTTAAATGACAATGTTTATTTTGCTCACAATGCAAAGTTTGATGGCCATATTGTTCAAAATAAATTTATGGTTAGTAAATGAAAACCTAATTACGGGGCTCAACTATAGATGTTAATCGAGCGAGTCGAGCCAAGCTGAGTCGAGAAAGACCTGGCTCACCAAGCCTACCGAGCTGAGCCGAGCTGAGCTTATCGAAGCCTAACGAGCCGAGCCTAAAGAGCCGACCCTAAAAAATTTCCAACCCGAGCTGGCTCGCGAGTCACGAGTCTAATGAGTCGAGCCGAGCTGGCCCAATGAGCGTAACGAGCCGAGCTTAATGAGCTGAATTTATATAAATAAAGATACTAAACACCAAAACAAAATTCAGCGTGGCAGCCGATCAATTGCCCCACTTGGGAGATTGATCGACTATTCGGCTGTCACTAAGAATTATGATCGCTCAATGCTTGTCGCGTCACAATTGGGCGATCAATTGACTGGGCTTGACCGAGCCATCGGAGACGGCTGATTGTCTGGCGTCGGAGACGACTCGGGGCGACAGGGCCCCGAGCTTGGCTCGACCCGCTAGCCCGCCGTTTAACATCTCTACCTACCACATATAGTACTGCAGTAGCAAGTCAGAAAACCGAAAGCGTACTCATTCTTATTTTCTGTAACCAATCAAATCAAATGAACTGCCACGTGTAAGTTGTTAATTTGTGTTTCTTTCTTCTACCAAGTGCCAACAGCCAATTTCCCAAATCAAACTATTAAAGCAATATTAAAAATTGAATATTTTATTTTATTCAATATCTAAAATGTCTGAAGAAGTCAAGAAGAGAAGACCAATAGGCGAGGAAACGCGTTCTCTGTGGACTGTGGGTGAAGACTGAAGAACGATGAACGATAGCTGGGCATGCGGCGTCAGGAGTGTAAACGGAGGTTTGGATCTATTGGAGATCTCTTTTTCACGGTCGGAGAAAGCAGATCAGCGAACTGTGCGAGGTAGAGACTCTGACGTTCAGCAATCTGTGAATGGAAGACGACTGTCTTCACAGGAGAAGGCTGAGACGCGATTGATCAGCACCTTCTGCGCAGAAGAACGACGACAGTCTCTTCTCCCTTCGTCGACGGTCGGGCTGTGGGTGAGGCAGAGCTAGGGGGCCAGGCTGGGGAGGGATGGCTCGCCAAGCCAACGAGCCAGGCCCGTTGGCCTACTCGTTTGGCCCGGTTCTTGGCGGGCTCACAAGCCAAAATTTTGAGCTCAGCTCGGCCCGCCTAACGTGACCGAGCCAGACTCAGCCCGCCCATTTAACATCTCTAGGCCCAACATGTAGTGTTGCATCATGTTCTCAAAACTATTTTTAAAATATCTCTAAAAACAAGGACATGTGTTGTTTAACAACATGTTTCTTTTTACTATACTCAAACAAGTTTTACAGGTTTTCTTTGAGCATGGATAGTAGTATTTATTTGTCTATTGTGAATGTTCTCTTATGCCTGTGAATTTTTTCGAAAGAGTTATTTCACATTAAATTTTGTTATTAAGTTTCATTTTATTTTGTTGAAAATCGAAAACGAAATGGAAAAAGAAAAATACAGGCACGGGACAGTGAGATTTATGTGAAACTCATACGAAAAAAATCACGGGCAAAGAACAAATTCACTATAATTAAATCAAGATACTATGAGTTTTGCAACTCAAGCAATAATATATAGTGTAATGTAAACAAACCTAATATGATATAGGGGTCTGACCTAGCTCAATTAAAATTCGTGTCATACCGAACTCTAACAATCTTCACTTTAACACAAATTCTACATGAGAGATTCAAAACGCAGGTTTCACGGTCCAACCTAGTGGGGGTGCAAAATCCTACATCATTTAGAAGATGAGTTAACAAATTTAAAAGTCTTATCACCAACAACTGTAGAACCCTGCAAAATATAAGGATTTTCAGACCTTTTGTGTCCCTTCAACATGATTAGAGCACCTCTACTGATCTTTACAACTCCACCTATAAAGCTCTACTTGTACTCTTTCAAATTCAGAGTACTTAACGAGAACATATTCTTCTTGCAAATTGGGAATGTGTATCACATTATCTAGTGTTCTCACAACGTCATCAAACATTTTGATTCTAAGGGTATTAACAACCATTATCTTTTAAGGTGTGTTATTAGCCATCAATACGACACCTTCTCAAACAGTTGTCTCATATGTCAAAAATCAATTTCGAACACATATGCAATGAACAAGTTGAATCTAGAATGCAACTTTTGTTTGTCTTGAGTTTCCTTCTAACACAACTAGAAGATCTCTATAACCATAGTTTTCTTATTCTGGGATGACAACTTCATCAGATATCATCAGGTTGTTTTCACTTCTAAACAACTCTCTTATCATTCTGCAATTTTTGACACTTGGAATCTTTAATGATCCTGGAATGGACGGCCGAGTGTGACTTTTATTGGCATGCAACGACTCTTTGCCAGTGACATACCGATGACTTCTTTTTGCCGATGCGGTCTTTGGTAGAGAATCTGTGCATATTGGAGGTAGTGGAAATGCTTTAGCTAGCTTCTTCCACGGGTGGTGGCCTGTTCGCATATGGCAGAGGCAATGGCTCTGCGAGAGCTCAGAAGGAGAACTAGACGTACGACCAGTTTCTTCTCTGGACGACATGGTTGGAGATGGTTGGTTCTTCACTATATGTGAATCTGTGAATGAGCTTGTCAAAGGGTTGAGGAATGACTACAGGATGGGCAGCTTGTGGTCATTTGATGATCTCAGTACAATATTGTCTACTTTGAGTCAGAGCCCGCATTGATTTGTTATTGTGCTTAGCCTAAAACCCGTTGTACTAGGTAGGAAGATGAACTTTACTTATAAAGCATCTAAATTTCCACTCTTCTAAGCAATTGGAATTATGCACCCCCCATTAGTACGGGCTGGGCCCTTACAATCAACAGAATTTTGGGTCGTCATTGCCTTCACAGGGTGGACTGCCACAATATCCTTATCTTGGGGGCCCGACGTCCCCATCGATAATACTTCCGGTTGAAAATTGGCTCTGATACCATTGGTGGAGTCCCCTGGTGCTCCTAGTACAATATCGTTTGCTTAAGGTTAGAGCTTGCACAAATTTATTTTTTGGTTAACTCAAAATGCATTGTACTCGGTAGAAAAAGAAACTCTACTTATAAAGCACTCAAATTCCACTCTCCATATCGATGTGAGATTGTGCACCCTCATTAAAATGAGTTGGGTCCTCACAATCAACAGAATCTTGGGCCGTCCTTGCCTTTACATGGCAGTTGCCACACATATTATAAAGACCCATTTTTCCAGTAAGATATTGTCCGCTCTGGGGATTGGACTGTAACCTAATATCCTCCCCTCACAGATTTGTTTGGCAAGGACTTTCTAGTCGGTCACCCATCATGGTACTGCTCTCATCGGAGCACTTTTAACATCGGAGTTCTTATGGGATCCGTTGCCAATTGTGCTTCAAAAAGCGTCTTACTATCTTGGGAGGGTTTCTTTACATATGTTTCATTTTCATATACCTCTCCAACCGATGTGGGATTGTGACGACCCCATTTTTACGACCTGAAATTTTACTATACTCGAGTCTAGGATTTGCCTACACTAGATTTAGGACCCTAGGTTTGCCCCGCAGTCATGCTTATATGTACACATTCGGGTCATCACAATTACCCCCCTCAGGGGCCCAACGTCCTCATTGGCCACATTTTCGGTTGGATACAAATTTTGATACTATTTATAATAACCCATTTTTCCAATAAGATATTGTCCGCTTTGGGAATTGGGCCATAGCTCAATATTCACTCGTCACAGATTTGTTTGGCTAGAACTTCCTAGTCAATCACCCAACATGCTACTGCTCTCACCTGAGCACTTTTAATTTCGAGTTCTTATGGGATCCATTGCCAATTGTTCTAAAAAACGCATCTTACTATCTTGGGAGAGTTCCTCCCCAACGTCCTCTTGGCCACATTTTCGGTTGGATACACATTTTGATACTATTTATAATAACCCATTTTTCCAATAAGATATGTCCTGCTTTGGGAATTGGGCCATAGCTCAATATTCACTCGTCACAGATTTGTTTGGCTAGAACTTCCTAGTCAATCACCCAACATGCTACTGCTCTCACCTGAGCACTTTTAATTTCAGAGTTCTTATGGGATCCATTGCCAATTGTTCTAAAAAACGCATCTTACTATCTTGGGAGAGTTTCCTTACATATGTTTTTATTTCTATATACCTCCTCAAGCGATGTGGGATTGTGACGACCCCCTTTTTATGATCTGGAATTTGCCTATACTCGAGTCTGGGATTTGCCTACATTTGGCTTAGGTCCTGAGGTTTGTTCCGCAACCTGATATTTGCCGCCGCAGTCGTGCTTATACATAGACATTCGAGTCATCACACAACTTCTTTGATGTGGTCTTAATTTCTTTATCAATAATGCTAGTGGCGGCAGGGTCTAGGTTTTCTTTCTTCCTCTTGGGACGAAGAACGTGCTGCCGAAAAGGGAATTCATTTCTTTGTTTTTTTTTAAATTTACTTCACAAATTCCAATTTTTTACAAAAATTACAAACCAAAATTTGTTTAACCTTAGTACGAAAGCTCTCAATCTTGCTCTTATTCCAATTGTTGAAAATTGCACGCGAAATGGAAAAAGAAAAATACGTGAAAATAGGACATTGAAGTTTACGTGGGAAACCCTTACGAAAAAAAAAACCACGGGAAATAAGAAATTGACAATGATCAAATCAAAGAACAATAAAATTTTCGACTCAAACAACAATATATAAAATAATATAAACAACCTTAGTATTGAATACAGATCGATTAGTCAAACTAGAATTTAGATAACATAAAACTCTAAGAGTTTTTCAATTTGTTTTTAATTTTCTAACAATGAGAACCATTGTTTTCTTTTAGTTTAATTTGGATGATTATATAATTTGCTATTTGCATATTTTATTTTCTAAACTATTTATATCCTGTGCTATAGTATTTAATTGGTTATCACCAATGTAGAATTTGACCCATATTGCGTTGGTCATGGCATTTTAAGTTTGTTTATAAGTTTTCCTCTATGGGACGCTTTATGTGCTCAGGTGGGATTGTCAGATTTTCTTTGAAGGTCACATCGTTCATCGTTCCCCATGAACTTATGTTGTTGTCCCCTTCTAAGTCACGACAGATAATTTTTTTTTGTCAAAAAAAAAAAAAATTATAGCATCTTAATGAGAAAATTAAAAATGCAGGATCAAAATTAAAACAACCCCTCTTACCCTAAATTATAGCACTATTAATCGATTTTATCCCAAAAAAGAAAATGTTATGTAACTATTTATAGTTGGATAGGGTTCTAATGATTTCCCACCATAACTATGATCCAATAGGAGTAGCCGACCACCTTGTTTGGGAGCTGAGTGTGTAAACATGTGACAAAGCAATACTTATAATTTTGAGTTTTATTGCAAATGGATAAGACTATCTCATTATTTCCACAACCTTCCTCTAAAGTTCCATGCCAAACAGTTAAACCATTATTATTATATCTCATGTTTCAACAAAGATTGAAGTTAGAGAGACCCACGATCACTTGTTTCTTCTGCAATGCCAATGCAGATTTCAATTACTATGTTCACAATCCCTGTTCTAGATTACACCATTTTTGCTGTAAAAGGAAAGATGATTTGGTCTGAAAACCTAGTAAGTAAACACAAACATTTAATAAAATGGAAACTATGTTGATCCTCTTCAGGAAAACTCCAAAACAATATGGAATTTGGATTGCCTTTGCTCCCCATTTCCACAAAAAATCTAAACCCTCCCACTATACCAATTACCCAACAAAGAATAATGGTGCAGAAAAGCATAAGGGCAGGAAAAAAACAGCTCTTAGTGAGGCAAATAAAAGGCTATATAGCAACTGTTATTGTCCTAATATAGAACACTAAGTAGAAATTTATGTTAGATCCCTCCTCTTAAGAGAAAAAGGGTGTTCGTGGACTGTCCGCCCAGTAAAAGCAAAGATGATCCAATATTCTTTTGATTGTGAGGGTTCAGTCCTTACCAATGAGGGGGCATAATCCCACATTGTTTGAGATAGTGAAAATTGAGTGATATATAAGTAGAGTTCTCCTTCCTACCTATTACAACGTGTTTTGATCTAAACCCAAAAATAAATTTGTACAGACCCTGACCCAAAGTAAACAATACTATACTTGGAACACCAGAGGACTCATAGTATTAAATAAATAATTTTTTCTATTTCAACTTGGAGAAGACTCTTATTTTGTCCTTTTATCTACAAATCATGACATTGTGGACTTCCTCCACCATCATTTTAGTTGTTCTAATTCGTTGACCACTCTCTGTCTACCTCTCTCTTTCTCCACTCACATAATGTCAACTGTGATATGTAAATTATACCATTAAATCATGTACATTGACTACAAGTTTCCATTAACTCCTTTCTATGAAATGAAGACCACTCGTTCTTGGGTTTTCCTGAGTTATGACATCTTTATTAATGGTGCTCTATGCTCTTGTTATTTTTGTATTGAAGACCCTGCTCGCATATATTTGCTGTATAGTCAATAAAATATTTGGCTTTAAGAAAATTGATTGTCATACAGTCAACTCGGGAAAGCTTTCTCAGAGAGAAGGTTTGTCATTTGACTTCTTAGGTGGGATCCTACCTTTTACATAACGTTAATGGTTTCACAAATTACAAAATGACACTTCTTCGAGCCTTTGTTTTTTTTGTTAGTTTATGAAGTCTACGAGGATCCAACAAGAAGAAAAGATCATGGAAGATAGACATAAGTTGGTGGGTGACTTCTAACAAATAAAATAGTGAAATTCCTAAAATGCTTTTAAAGAATCCTTATAAAAGACAAACCTGCATTAAAATTTAAATATTTGGAAAAGGGAAAGTAATTAAAATTCAAAAATTTAAATACATCACCAGTTAATTTGAGTTCAAATTAATCTTTCCACTCTAGTTTACAAGTTCATGAGTGGACTTTGTTGAATTCCCATTTTAAAATTAAATTTGTGAAAATGAAAACGAAAATACCACCTGTAGAGGCATCAAGAAATTGTTTGCCTTGGGTTGAACCAACATCGGATCGTTATTAAGGAGAAAATAGTATTGATGTCTTCATTTTTATGCGATATTAGTTGTGTGAAATTGTACAACTCTTCTCGTACTAGTTTAAAATCCAAAAATTTTATAAGTAATTAAATCCTGCATTTATTGAGATTAAATTATTTCGTGACAAGATCTAATTTTTCATGATTCACCACGTGAAATGGAAAATTTTGGTTAAATGGTCAAATAGGTAAAAAGTGGTTAAAAATCTGAATTATGTTACATCAATAAAAATTATCTCGAATAAAGTTAATGATAACATTAGATTTAAGAATTTATTTAATAAATATTTATTTACATATGTAATATTATTTTATTAATACTTTTTTATCGCTGCATGAAGGATGTAGCTTTTTGCCACAAAACGTACATTTTGACGTCCTAATCTTTGCGTATTCTCATACGTTTTCAAGGGTATTCAAATTCTAAATTGATTTTCATTAGCTATTTTTTTTATGTTTTCCCTATATTTTCATCATATACGAGAATCAAAACTTGAAATTGTTGGTTGAAATTGATCCATGTCCATCAGTTTGAGTCAACATGGCATTGGCATGGGTTTTAAACCAATGTGGAAGAAATAAGTAGAGATCTAGATCTTTTACAAAAACCTGGTTGATAAACCAAAGCGGTGCCATGGCTCGGATGTTATGTCGTCGTGGTGCTAAAGAATCTATCGAGTTTTCGAGGCAGATATGCAATGCTGCGGTGTTGTATTGGTGTTATCACAGCATGGATGAACTTCTTCTAGGGTGCCAAGATTGGCACCACATGTGAGGCAAAATGATTCCATGATTCTAGTAGTGTGCCTAGAATGCATGACTGCATATGTGTGTAGTGGTGCTACCTTTTGGAGGTCTAGGTGTCGGTTGTTGTTTGGGCTTAAAGGATTTTTCCTTGAGGTTAAACTTTTCCCTTCATTTTTACGCGTATCAACGAAGTTCCCCGCCTTTTTTTTTGAGTTTCTAGTTTAGTTCTTATTTTCGTTGTATGATCTTTCTGTTATCCCTGAAGTTTTAGAAGACATTATGATGTCAATGTTGTTGTACGTTTAGAGGAGTTTGCTGACTTCCAACCGATTCATGAGCACATCGCTCCAAATAGTAAGAAGACTCACTGCCATAGAAGTATGAGCTTATTTTACCAAATTCAAACATGCTCATGGTTTTCAAAACCCTTATTTGGTGATATCATACTAAATCACCCAACATATCATGTCTCACAACATGTCAGTTTTCATGTATACTTCAATTGATTTTATACGTTTACTTTTAACATGGATGATATTTCATTTGATTACTTGACGTAACATCCAATTGTAGTAGACCTACAATTAGGGTGACTTATTTGTTGTGCACCTTTAATTCAGATAGAACGTGTCGTCACGTTGCCTTACATATTTATTAGGGAAGCAAGATCACAAAGTTTTGTCATTGAGTGAAAATTCTTAAACTTGGGTAGAGTAATTTTTACGTCACGATTAGTATTAGAAAATCGTTTCTCATTGTTTACACCTTTGGGTACCGATATATAAATGCCTATGAGTTGACTTTATTCTTATTGTGACTGTTTTATAAGAAAATGTTGGTGTCACTATTTTCAGTACGGCTTTAACACATTATATAAAACTGTTTTTAATTTTTGCCCCCTTGTGGGTTAGTGAAACCTATTTTTTAATTTGATAATATTTTGAATACAAATCCATACTTATACTCATTTTTCAACTCATATTTTTAACTGATAATTAAACCATTTTTCTCATATATTAGATATAGTGGTAAGATGATGGGGAGTAGTGGCTTTCCCAATTTCAAAGAGCCATAACTTTTACTATGAGTATCAGAATTTTTCGTACAAGGTATCAAATTGAAGCTCTCGCAGAGGCCCACGATGTGATACAGGGTAATCCTATGACCAAATTTTTTCGGTCCTAAAATTCTACGTTTCGGCCCTCAAACTGACAGCTCAAGATTTTATCTAATATTTCCTGCTTTATTTAATTTCATTAGAATTTCTTTAATCGTCGGTATTTATTTTGGATGTAACTCAAAATTAGAGATTTTTTTTTTTTGCATTATTGAAGTTTTGTTTTGGAAAACTAGGGTTTTCGGTTTCTCGTTGGAGATTGTTTGTTCGTTCATTCCTCATCTCGCTACGTCAAAGAGTGAGGTGTTTGTGGAGTTTCCTTTTGTACTCAAATTTTTCATAGTGTTTGAGTTTCTTTTTCATTTCCTTTCTTGTGATTACTATGTCAACCTCAGTTTATTTTGCGTGAGTTGTAACTTTAATTTGTTTTTAAGTCTTCAATTGCAAACTATTAACCAAAGTCTCGGGGTGGGAGGTCCAGTCCTCTTCGAGAATCATGTCGTTCAACGTGACATTTTTTACTTGACCTTTCTCTAAGTTGTGAGAATTGGCTAGGCCCCTCACTAGTGTCATGACCTGAAGGCGAGCTGAGATGGAAACCCCAAGCTGAATGACTTAATCGTAAAAAAAAGGATCTAATTGTACAATCCAAGGTTTGGTTTACAATGGAAGACTTAATAAAAAATAAAGTTATAGTCCACATGGGATGAGTTCGTAGTCCTCATAGTGATCACTAAATAATAAGACAGTACAATAAATATCTAAAGAAATATTGTACAGAAAATAAAGTAATAGGCACCAGGTATAATATGCAAACTAGGAAAGCAAGAAAAGAAATGCTCACCATGAAAAGAAAGAAAATAAACACTCGAAGGAAAGAAGGGAAACAAAAGAAAACTTCACGACGATCAACTACTTCTGCCTCCACAATCTATACTAGGGTAAAAGGGTGAGTTATTTTTTTGGGTGAGCGACTAACTTAGTAGAGAATCCTGTACTCTAGCCAATGCAAGTGAAAAAACAAGTTGTACCATTTTATTTAAGAAAAAAGAACATTGAGAAAAATACAATGCATGGATGTACAGTCATTAAAATTTTTTTATCATTGTAAAAACATTCTCCACAAGCCGTCGTTGGTAGCTATATAGAAAATAGTGACACCATCGTTTTCCACAGAAAAAAAACAACTGACATGAAAATAAGTGCACTCACAAACCTTTACACATTGAATACCTACAAGGCGCATAACAGAAAGAATAACGATTGTTCGTAGATCAGTCAATAGCATATCAATCGTACAACAAATACCCTGACTAGGTTTAGAGATTCAAACCCAAGGACATGTTATCACTATCCCAATACCAACGTCGGACATACAAACAAAATATCTTCACACAACAGAAGGTGTAAAGTAAACAAGAGGCCCCAAATCACAAAAGAACTGGAGATCCGTTCAGAATATAAAATGAAATATCAGGCACGTGTAAAACAGACGTACATATAATATAAAGTTGACATTTGATAATTAATCTACGCAGAAACTTCATTTTTGATAGATTTGACCATTTGACCGAAAAATCACATGTGGTTGAACATTAACATATTACGATAATACGAGTCAACACAACACAAATTGATCTCGAATAATGCAAAAAATTTGCTTGAGAATTTTAGTAATATAAAGTTGGTGAATTTTATAGCTAGCCTCATCCTCACAAGATAGGTTTCTACAATCTTTCTACCTCGTGAGCTCAATCAACTCGACGGTCACACTTCTAGTTGAAGTTTGACTTTTATATCATTGTTTTGTCTCTACCCTCTTGTGGGTCTTGACCCCACCTCCCATAGATTTAAATCATGTTATTTTCTTGTTAAGAAAATAGCAACTGCATAACCTAAAAATATTATTTGAAAATGTTGAATTGAGGCTTTTACATTTCCATCCTTCTATATAAAGATCCAAATTTTAGGGAGAAGAAAAAGCTATATAAAAGTCCAAACTTTGTTCTCTAATCTCCCATTGAGGACCTCCCTTTTCTTCTTTGTTCTTCTTTGTTCTTCCTTTTTATAGTCTCTTTCCAGGCCCCGTTTATAGTCATGGCTATTGAATGCATCTCCAGCCATCCAGATGATGACCAAAATGATGAGAAAAATACACTAATTTTTTATGCTTCTGTGATTAAACTCAAACCCAATATACCAGAGCAGTTCATTTGGCCAGATGCAGAAAAGCCTTGTGGAAATGCTAAAGAACTTGGTGTACAATATATTGACTTAAAAGGGTTCTTCTCAGGCGATGATGTCGCTTGGACAGAGGCGTCGATGCTCGTTAGAGAAGCCTGCCGGAAACATGGTTTCTTCCTCGTTGTCAACCATGGCGTGGAAGAGAAATTGATTGCAGATGCTCATAAAGAGATGGATTGTTTCTTTGATTTGCCTCTACTGGAGAAGCAGAAGGCTGAGAGAAAACCAGGAGAACATTGTGGATATGCAAGCAGCTTCACTTCTAAATTTTCCTACAAACTCCCATGGAAGGAAACACTTTCTTTTCGCTATTCTGCGGAAAAAAGTCATTCCGATCATGTCAAAGACTATCTCTGCAACAAAATGGGTGAAAAGTTCAAACAATTCGGGTTCAAAAAATGACACACATTGTCCTCCATTGATGAGTTTCTTTTAGCTTCATGACTTTAACTTGATGTTTTTGAATTGCAGGGGGGTCTATCAGGATTACAGTGAAGCCATGAGCACTCTCTCCCTAAAAATCATGGAGCTCCTCGGGATGAGCCTAGGTGTTGGAAGAGAATACTTTAAGAAGTTTTTTGAAGAAAATGATTCGATAATGAGGCTAAATTATTATCCACCTTGTCAAAGACCAGATCTAACTTTAGGCACGGGTCCTCATTGTGATCCAACTTCATTGACAATTCTTCACCAAGATGACGTTGGTGGGTTGCAGGTTTTTGTGGACGATGAATGGCACTCTATTTCACCAAATTTGAATGCTTTTGTCGTTAACATTGGTGACACATTCATGGTAATTTCTCTCTCTATCCGATTATCACTATTAGATACTAACCTAGTTGTAATATATTAGTGTTTCTGGCATTATTGGTGAATAAACTAATGTTTATCTTGTTTTTAGGCTCTTTCAAATGGAAAATACAAAAGTTGCTTGCATAGAGCAGTGGTAAGCAGAACGACACCAAGAAAATCTCTGGCATTTTTTCTGTGTCCAAAAAAAGATAAAGTGGTGAGAGCACCAAGTGAATTGGTGGACAGTGAGAGCCCACGAAAATACCCAGATTTTACTTGGCCAATGCTTCTTGAATTTACCCAGAAACATTACAGGGCCGATATGAACACTCTTCTGGTCTTCTCAAATTGGCTTCGTCAGAAGAACAGCTGAAGAAATCTGCCTGAAAAAATATTTACTCTTTGTAAGTTCTTTCTTTTTCTTCTTTTTTTCTTTTAGAGAATGACATTCTCATGGTGGACGAAGAGATTTTGTTTGGTTCTAAAAGATTGGAGAGAGACAATGGAAAAGTGAAAGCAAATGCCATTTTCATTTGTGTCTATAAAAAAACAATACATTTCACGAGTTAGCAGCTGAAAATCATGTTGAGCAAGGATATGCTAAGATAAAGTACGACAAGTCTTTAACCGCTTTCATACATTTTATTACTCCAAAAAATAAAAAACCAAATTGTTAATAGAAAATACAAGAAAAATACATTGATTTTGCATATATTCTTATAAAAAATGGTAACCATATAAGAAAAATTCAGTGCAAAAAATGAGTACTTTACAGAGTTTTACAACTCAAGTAAAACATAATCCTAGTAATAGATCATTGAAAAAAAATCATTATTTAATTGATACCACGTGAAGTTCTCAACGTTTCTATTATAATACTGTCCGCTTTGAGTTGTAGACTGCACATTTGGAGGATGAGTGCTAGCATTCAATCAAGGAGCCTTCAAATCGGATCTATTCGACTTTCGCAAGTAGGCAGCTTTTCAACAAATTCACGACTATCTCTTTTTTTGGGGTGTATAGCTAAGTTGGTAGAGCGTTTTGAACGCGAACCTTGGGACCCTCCGCTTCGTCTTATCCATGCATGATATTTTAAGTTGTGAAAGAAGAAACTCTCGATGATGGAAGCATTGGTTTATACATTCCTCTTAGTCTCGACTCTAGGAATCTTTTTTTGCTATCTTTATATATATATATATATATATATATATATATATATATATATATATATATATATATATATATATATATATATATATATATATATATATATATATATATATATATATATATATATATATATATATATATATATATATATATATATATATATATATATATATATATATATATATATATATATATATATATATATATATATATATATATATATATATATATATATATATATATATATATATATATATATATATATATATATATATATATATATATATATATATATATATATATATATATATATATATATATATATATATATATATATATATATATATATATATATATATATATATATATATATATATATATATATATATATATATATATATATATATATATATATATATATATATATATATATATATATATATATATATATATATATATATATATATATATATATATATATATATATATATATATATATATATATATATATATATATATTGTCTATATTCTATCTTCTATAAAGGGGTTGGTTCGCTCGACCAGAAAACCAGTAAACACTGGCTTTATGATAAAGCAACATCCCGCTAGTAGAAGCCAAAATAAAGAATTGGAGTAGTATCAAAATAGGAGTCAAGCATCCCGAGGTTGACGCATCTCGTTGGGCGTGGAGAAGCATTGGGCGAGACACAATAATTACGTGGTTCAGATCAAACTGTTCTACGTCTGCGACACAAAACCCAGCATCAAGTTTTATTCAAAAATAAAGAAAGTATTTTGTAATGCTGTAACATAGCCTATAACATTACGCCGAATGCAAGAGACGTTGTTTCTAACCAAGGGAGAAAACCCATCAGAGCACCCTCTCACTATTCTCTCTCTCTACAGCTTTTACCACTCCTAGCCTATTTTCTTAGATTCTCTCTTTTTATTATGTCCTTACAACTCACTCACTCATTAATATAAAAATAAAAAGTTTATATTATTAATAAGGAAATAAATTAACGTAAATTCAGAAAGAATAAACCACAAAATCTGAACCAATATTAACAATCTTCTCTTTGATTAAAATTTTGAAAACATCTTCATGCTACTATCTGAAGCCTATGCATCCTCCATTATAGACTAGCTTTCTTCCACATCCACCAAGTTTAAACAAAATTTAAACTTGCCAACGGGAAAAACTTTCATAGGACATCATCAAGATTCTCCTCGGTATCATTCTTTTGAATTTTCACTTCATCTCGATCAACAACCTCTTAAATAAAATGAAACTTCACATCAATATGTTTTGATCGTTCATGTAAAGTCGAGTTTTTCATCAGATATATAGTACTCTGATTGTCACATAAAATTGTCGGAATAGAAACAAACACACCAAGCTCCAAAACTAACCCTATTGATTAGAGAGCTTCCTTAACACCTTCCATCGCGACTACTGTGCTTGTGTAGTGGACAAAATTATAGTCTTTTGTAAATGAGCCTTCCAGCTTATAGCTCCTCCACAATAATTTCTATTTTGCACTGATTGGATTGTTTGACCAATAAATACTCATTTATATGGTTACTAATTGCGAAAAGTCGATTCAACCATGAGATAATTGTATTTAAAAAAAAAAGCTAAAAATTTCATTACAACTTTATTCATTTATAAAATTGACAGATTTTCAAGCTTGAACTAGTACAATATTCTTCACTTTAACGATGTGACCTGAATCCCGCACGTACAGGATTTTATCAAAAATAAGTTATGCTAACATGAGAAGATAAATTTTTTTGCAAAAATATTAATTCAAACACTAAACTATGAAGTGTTTTTCAATTCAAACAATGAACAATTTTTTTCATCTATTTAAACATCAAACGATTTACTTTTAGCAAATCGAACCACTCTATTAAATAAATATTAAAAATTATAATATTTAGTTGTTTTTCAATTTCGTCAAACATCTCTTTCCAAAATCATATTTAAGTGTTTGAATTGATCTTTTACCAAAAAAATCCAAATACTCTGAGAACTAACCATTAATTGATATTGTATAATCCTCAGCTACATAGGTCCACAATACTTACTATTCATGGATTTGTCTTATTACTTGAAAACCGGTTTCAAATTTCTCTTCTTTTTACCATATATTCCCTGCGTTCAGAAAAAGACAATCTGTCGGATTTGTTCATTGATACTAACCCATCTGTAATCCTTAGCTTCTTATCCATCTCTACTATTCTTTTGTTTTATTGTTTGTTTTTACTGCATTTCCAATATCCCCTCACACTACTATAATGGCACGTAATTTATTTAAATCTAGAATGAAGACTAGGTCTATATGTTTCTCAAACATTGAAAGCTTAAGCTATTGGATTAAAGGGAATATGGTTGTGATCTAAAATAGATGGAGCAGTTGTATAAAATAGACAATTTAAATACAATTTGTTCTCTAATTAATGAAATTGAAAAATAAAAATAATTTCCACTAAATAATTTTACTATTTTTTAAATAAATTACCGTGCCACAATATGAATCACTAACATTAATTAATCTATTTCCCTTGGATTTTCAGACCTGATTGTACTGGTGTTCTTACTGTCGGCAAAGATGACAAAGTTCATGGCTTCTCGAGGTACTAGAAAATTGGTTTGTGAATATTATTATCATAAATTTTATATAGTAAGATTCCAAATCAAGCTAGTACAAGCATGTGCTAAGCTATAAATTTAGTGATGGATTATGTAATAAAATTGTAGGATGAGATTAATCTTGCTTGAATTTTTGTTTTTACTTTAATCATTAGCTAAGATTAAGGAGCTGTCCAATTTCTGAAATAGAAAAAAAAATAATGTCATAAATTTAGAGATCTTGATTAACTTTAATACAGAAATATTTTAGAAAACTAATTTTTCTAAAATCGGATATTTGAAAGAGATGTTTTCTCTTTGAATTCAGTTGTGATTTTTAGAAATGATACGAAGAGCACTTTATATAGGTAAAATAGTTCGGTGAAATTGTGTGTGAAATGTTGAAATTATGGGAGGATTGAAATTTTAAAATAAATAATTAGAATATAGAATTTAAATAATTAAATTTGGTGTGAGTGGTCTTGATAGTTAAATATAGAGTGATTAAAGGTGGGTTTTGATTTTTGGGCCAGAGGGAGAAATAAGTGGTTATGAGTTACCAATGAGACTAATCTAAATCTCATTTAGTAATTGGAGGTTTGCGGCTCGAAGAGGTAGATGGAGACCTTAGGGAAAAATTAAATGAAATTTGTTTTGGTAAGAGAGTAGAGCACTCGTTCTTCGTTGTTCTTCCAAAAAATTCAGTAATTTTTGAAATTTAATCCAGAAACGTCGGATAAACCAGTGAAATTCAGGAATTTTGAGAAGATGGTTTGAACAAAACCATAACATGCACTACTAAAAACAATAAAAAAAATCTCTACCTCAATTACATACATACTACATTGTTGTAATACAAATCCAATATCTGAGGAGTCCAATATCTAGCTAGTCAATCACAGTACCTGACATCGTACCATCGTCTCAAAACATGCCTTTGGAACCCATTATCTGTACAAGAACCAACTAAAGAATGACATTTCTACTAAAATTTGGTCTAAAAAACTGGGTTTGAAACACCCACTAGTACGATCTGTCGACCACGAAAATGATTGACCAAATGTAATGACCTACCTCATTCACCGGCCTTTTTTCCGCGCGGACGCACCGCCATCCGAGTCTGGATCTAGTATACGGGCTAGTCGTCACTCACATAACTTTTCCCTCATGGAGCAGAGAATTTCATATCTTCTCCACCACTCGAATCTAGGACCTCCAAGATATAATCCATGGGCTACAAGTGGTGGTACCACTTGGACTACTAGCTCAAGTGGTACCAGTGATGGGGAACTCTTAGTCATAACCTGGAGGCCAGGGTTCAAATCACTGCGAGGGAAAAAACTTCCATTCCAAGGGGGAGAAGATCATGAGTGACGGCTGGCCCGTATACTGGATCCGGACCCGGATGGCGGTGCGTTCCCGCGGGAAAAAGGCCGGTGAAGGGAGTAGGTCGTTAAAAAAAAAGTCTTTTTCTATGGAGATCCAGCCCACGGATGCACCGCCATCGACCCGGCCAGCGGACGCAATGCCATCGACCGTTGGGTCCCACTCATGACCTTTTCCCCCCAGGTGGAGAATTTTTGCCTTCCCAACCCTCGAACCCATGACTTCCAGGCTTAAGTACATGAGAACACTAGAGTTGGTACCACTTGGGCTAGTGTTTGTCAAATCATACCATCCGTATTGTCTTCTCACCAAAGAAAAAAAAATTTCTCTGATGTGAAGCGATATTATTGGGAAGAGCCAATTCTATATCGATATTGTGCGTACAATGTAATAAGGCGCTGTATTCCAGAAGATGAGATGTTATATGTTTTAAAACATTGTCACACTCTTGAATGTGGTGGTCACTTTGGTGGAAATCGAACAACAGCAAAAGTGCTTCAATATGATTTCTATTGGCCATCCTTATTTAAAGATGCACATTTCTTTGTCATTGCTCGTGGTCGATGTCAACGTATGGGTAATGTATCCAGCCATAATGAGATGTCCTTGACAAACATCCTAGAAGTTGAACTTTTTGATGTGTGGGGAATCGATGTTATGGGGCCATATGCATCATCATTCAACGACAAATACATTCTTCTTGCTGTGGATTACGTCTCAAAATGGGTCGAAGCAGTAGCTACGCCAACCAATGAAGGTAAAGTGGTCCTGAATTTTCTGCAAAAGAACATATTTACTTGTTTCGGCACGCCTCGTGCCATCATTAGTGACGAAGGTACACATTTCTGTAATAGGAATTTGATTTGCTACTTTTAAAATATGGTGTTAGGCATCGCAAGGCATTGGAGTATCACACTCAATTAAATGGTCAAGTAGAAGTTTCCAATTGTGAAGTCAAACTTATTCTCGAGAAGACGATGAATGTTTCGAGTAAAGATTGGGCATGCAAGTTGGATGACGTACAATGGGCTTATTGAATCGCTTTCAAAACCCCTCTGGGAATGTCAGTGTTTGGTAAAACATGTCACCTACCCGTTGAACTTGAGCACCATGCTTGGTGGGCTATGAAAATGTTAAATTTTAACTTGACAGCCACTGGCCACAAATGTTTCCTCCAAATAAATGAACTTGATGAATTACGTGCCAACGCTTATGAAAATTTCAAAATTTATAGGGAGAAAACAAAAGCGTGACATGATAAGCATATCATAAAGAAATAATTAGCGCCGGGTCAACAAGTGTTATTATTTAATTTGAAGTTGAAGTTCTTTCCGAGTAAATTAAAGTCAAGATGGTCAGGTCCATTTACAGTAGTTCAAGTGTTTCCTCGTAGTGCCGTCAAGCCACGTGGAGTAGACAATGGAACATTTAAGGTAAATGGTCAAAGAGTGAAGTCATATTTTGGCAGCGTAATTGAGAGTGATAAGACTGTCACTCACTTTTCACCCGACTAGTAAGGTTCATCAGACGTTAAGCCGATGATGTTAAAATAAGCACTTGGTGGGATGTAACCTATTTATTTATTTATTTAATTATTATTATTATTATTATTATTTTAGCTCAGTCATTTTATCTTATTAATATTAGTATTTATTTATTTTACATTATTTTTGCATAGTTAATATGTTTTGCTATTTTAAGTTTTAGGTTATTAATAAAAATAAAATAAATTAAAATAAAAGAAAGTAAAAAAAAAAAAAAGAGATAAGAAAATAAAGAAGGAAAAAAGAGAAAGAATAAGTAAAAAGAAAGAAAGAGAAAATGGTATCAGAGCATGGCGAGCAGAGCATACGAGATTGATCTGCTTTGAGTGAGCTCTGATTGTGATTATCATAAGTGCCGACAACCTCCACTGCTCCGAACACCGGCATTGCCGCTCCACCTGTGTAAAAATTGTACTGAGGTAATCGATTTTTAGCATTAATACCAAGTGTGAGGGTTGTTTGGATTATAGATAAATTTTGAATGTAATTTTCATGGTTGTGCTCACCATGCGTTTGATGTATTGTCGGTGAGAAGTCTAATGATAAGTGTGAGGTTTATCTTTATATCTTGTGACTGGGTGTTGTTCCTACATAAATAAATATTGGTGTGCACTTGATCTTGGTAGGGTGTTGGTTATTTTCTTGTGTGTAGCGACAGGTTTAAAGGCACGTATTGAATATTAACGATGCCTTCTAAACAAATGAAAGTTACTACACACTTAGCCCTGTTCATTCTAATCAACCACTCATTCCTTAACCTCACGGCAGAAAGCTACTTAAAGGACTTCATGACAAAAGACAGCCATCATATGTGAAGTTCAATTCCAACTTGGAGAGGCTGATGGTAACATTTTAGCTATGCTTGAGGAAAGAAGATGGGGTTCAGTTGCTGTTTTGGGTGGTGAGGCAAACGTGAGTGTTGTTCAAGAATTCTACGCCAACCTTAAGGCATCAAATCAAGGCGGAATCGTCAAAGTTCGCAACAAAGTCATTAATTACTCAGCTGAAGCTATTAATGCCAAGCTTCGCTTGGAGAATTTAAATGTTGATGACTATCACACAATGATAGACGAGGGACCCGATTACAAATTGATCTTACACGAGATAGATCATCGAGGTTCAAAGTGGGTCTATTCAACTGTGAATCCAGCTCAACCACTACATTTGTTGACAAGTTGTTTGAATCGCTACGCTCAGACATGATGTAGGCTCATAAGGGGTAATTTGATGCCAACATCTTAGAAAACCGAGTTCGCCAATGAGCGGGCAACACTTCTCTACTATATTTTGATGGGAAGATCGATCAATGTCGGTCGTACCATCCATAGAAATATCCTCACGTATTGTAGGGGCTCCAACACCGGTGGTCATATACACACAATTCTTCTCACTCATCTATGCACTTCGGCGAATTTCCCCATGAGTTCAACTGACGAACCATGGATCCAGCAAGCTGTGTATGGCTCATCAAACATTTTCAAAATAGCTAGTTGGCCCTATGGTATAGCTCTAGATAATGGACTTGGATTCATCGAACACGATATCAATGCCGACATTCCCCCTCAACCAATGTCTATGCCTCGTATCCGGAGAAATACTCTACCTGGCAGGGCCACAGATTATGCATATCAGAATCACGCCGAAACTCGCCTTCAACGACGTTACGAAAGCCAATCATCTATACCAAACATTCAAGGCGCATCTTCCTCATCTCCCATACCAACTGGTCATATACAAATGATGATTTATGGCGAATGTTAGAAGATCTTACAATTCAGCAATCACGCATGGAACACCGATTAAGGGATCTCCACAGCCGTGAACTTGAGCATGCATCCTTCAAAGCACAATATGTGGAAGCTTTTAATTCTCACCATGGCTATTCGGCGCACTCCAATCCACCTTTCCCCGTCTTCCCGGAGTGATTACTTTGACCATATAACCCATCGCGAGAGGATGCAGAGGGCGATGGGCCCAACACATCATGAGGTACGCTACTTTGTCTTTACCATTCGTATTTTTACATTGAGGATAATGTTTATTTTAAGTTTAGGGGGTGATTTTATTTTAACTTGTTGTATGTTGTACTGCTTTGCAATATTATGTTTTGGTTGTAGTGTCTGTGATTGAAATTTTGAAAAAAAAAAAAAAAATCATGTTTTGACCCCTAGACAAACTGTAAGTAAATGTGGCTTGTATTAATTAGCATTGACTTGAGCTTACAAAGTTAAACTCAAAATTTTAGTGCACGAGTTCATTATTGTTTAGCTTGATCTGTTGGTGTCCTGCTCGTGTAACCTATATACAATGAGCGTGACTATTGAAGTCCAAACACGATAAGGGAGTGTAACTCCAGACAAATCTAATGAGTGCTAGTGAGATAAAATCATTCTTGGTTTTGCCCAACATCCACGAATGCGAACTGAGGTTTTACAAAACTAAAAAAATGACTTAGGCCATCATTGTATCGTTTGAGGTTTTTTGGCTTACCTTGTTGTGTCATTCAATGGCACCTTTAGTCACTCCTTTTGAGCTGAATATTCATCGTTCATTTGTTACTTAAAATTCTGCCTAGCCTCATATGTATTTATCATGCCCTATCTAATGAGCACGAGGAAGATTGATGGATTTAGTGAAGAGTCAGAAAAGATGGTGGTGATGATGAATAAAAACTCATTTGTCGTCATTGAGCCTAGTTTGGGTGGTAAGTTCCAGATATGGTGTGTTAGTCGGTGGAAACTCATTGGGCCTAGTTTTATCGGTTTGTTTTTCGATTTATTTGTTCCTCTTTTTTAGTATATTATTTGTTAATTGCTTAGATTGTGAAATGTAGAACCACTCTATTGTTGCTGAGGTTGTTTTGATGTTTTATTGTTATAGATTAACTTATCTTAATTGGTTTTTTGTTAAGTTCATATGTTTGTTTTCCATGACAAAGTAAATTTCAGTGCTTTATTTTGTTCACTAAGTTGATCCATCAATTTTATACTTTTATGTGTAAATCTACATGTTACACTGATTTTTTTTTTTGGAAATTTTTACATGAAACAAAATCTGGACCTACCCAAACCACATATAGTTTGGATAGGTAACCCAAAGGTCAGTTCGGTTTCGGTTCTAGATAGAAGAACTGAAACTGAATGATTTGGTTCAGTTTGACTCCAAACTTGAACCAAACCGAACCGAACCTTACCCAGACCTATTTGTCACAACAAAGATAAACCGTTTGCTCACGGTCTTAACTTCAAAATGTCTGTATTGCAAGTGAAAAAATCAATGAGTCAATTGTGAATTACTTCCAAGGTTAGAGAGTTAAATGCATTTTACTCAAAAATATAACAACCATAGAAAAAAAAAATAAGAAATTAAGTTCGCAATAGAAGTCAAAATATCTGTTCTTTTTATCAGTCTCGAATGTACATGTTTGCAACTATAATGTAAAACAATCACATAAATGTTTCCACATTAATTTAGAAAGATTTCTAATTATTCCTTTTTGGGGATTTCAGAAATATTCTTTTAATCCAAACTAAAATGCATTCTAGCAGTAATCACAAATAAATATGATCAATGTTTACACTCTTCTTATTGCATCTTAGTATTCATGTCATCCTCATAACTCTCATTTTCCACATCATATGAACATACATTCTCAGTCAAAGAGATCATTCTCTTTCTGACAGAACCACCACCTCTAAGTACATCGACCACATCGATCATGGTCGGTCTTCGCCCGGGATTCGCATTCGTGCATCGAAGAGCAATCAACACTAGAGATCGAAGTTGATCAAAATCAAACACTTCCTGCAACCTCCTATCTACAATATAATCAAATGCCTCCTTTTGGGCATAAAATGTGACCCATTGAACAATATCTAGTTTAACTCCACAAGGAAGCTTCTGCAATGGCTTTTTCCCACTAATGATTTCTAAAAGCAGGATTCCATAGCTGTAAACATCACAGCTTTCTGCAACTTTTCCCCACATGGCATATTCAGGAGCTAGATAACCTATAGTTCCTTTAACCCTAGTTGTTAAGTGAGAAACACCATCTGGGATAAGCTTTGCAAAGCCAAAATCAGCCACTTTTGCTTCAAATTCTTTATCTAAAAGCACATTGCTTGCCTTTATGTCTCTGTGAATTATATGAGGATTTGCCTCATGATGTAAATACCTTCAACAAATAAAAATAATCAAGACCATGTTTTAAAATTTAAAAAAAAAAAAAAAGATAATGCTGAGTTTGTAATATTGAAAAATAGTGTAATTTGAGTAGATGATTAAGGAAAGCAACCAAATTAGTATAATTTAAGTACTTAATACTTAGTTTATATTATGATTTAGATCAGGTTATCATAAAATATCACTACAAAAATGACTATAAATGGTTAGTTCAACAACTTGACAGCGAAAGTTTCAAGAATTCCACTTACAATAAACCTTCGGCCGCTCCAATAATAATTTTCATTCTCCGTCGCCAATCGAGAAGACATCTCCCGTCTAAGTGGCCGTGCAGATGGGTGAGTAAGCTTTGATTAGGCATATAATCATACACAATTAGCCTCTCTTCTCCACCTGCATAGAATCCTCTTAAACTCAACAAACTCTTATGTCTTACTCTTGCTAGTACTTCCACTTCCACTGCAAACTCCATCTCTGCCTTTGCATTTACTGATTTGAGTCTTTTAACTGCTATCTACAAGAAAAACATTCCCCAACCGAAAACAAAAGCTTTCACCGTCTTAATCTTTAAAATTGTTGGTAATTTATCATAATATAAAAGTGAGAAATCAGATGTTCAGATCAATGCATGGTCACTTTAAACTTTTCTAAAAAACTTCACACATAATGATAACCTTAATAACTTAAATTTTTTAAATTATCGATAATTTATCGAGCCCATCAAATATTATAATTAGATAAATCAAAATACCCGAAAATAATCAAAGAAATTACCTCAACTCCAGATCTTGTTTGACCCCAATAAACACTTCCATATCCTCCTTCACCAATCTTATTGTGTTTATGGAAGTTATCTGTTGCACGAAGAAGCTCCTTAAGAGTATATCTTCTCCATGAGTTATTTTCCTTTCCGGTTGAACTGCCCATAAAAAATAATTTAAAAACTGAAAAACTGATGAGAGAAATAGCAAATCTAGATCAAGTTTTATGATCAAACATACCTATAATCTCGATCATCATCACCCGCGATGCACTGAAAACAACTTGAAAGCATCTTTACTGGAAAATTCCGAGAAAATTACAAGACTTCAAACTAAATAACGAGACTGCGCAAGCGGAGAATAGACGGAACATAAAATAAATTCAAAAGCAGAAGAACGAAAGAACCTCTGATTTTGGAAGACAATACTGCATCCTTCAAAAGTTTCAGATGTTTTGATATGAACAATCACAATCTAATGTTTATTTATGCTTATTTTATGGTTCATCCACAGGGTACGGACAATGTCTCTATGGTCATTGAAGAAATTTTAAAGGAATAAATAATCTTAAATATTTATTTAATTAATTTCTAAAGTTGTATAATTCTTTTCTCTTATTTTATATTGACTACATCACACAGTTGAAAGGTTCCCAAGAAAGATAATATTATGCAGCTTTCATTTATTAAAGTAATTAAAATAATTAGGTATTGACAAATATTATTTAATTAAAGTTCTAACAATAAGTTTCCATTTTAAAAAACAAAGGAAAGTTTCATACATTAAAAAAATGGTCATATGGACCAAAAAATAAATTCTAATATCATTAAATGCTAATATAATTAGCTTTTACATATGAAAGCTAATGATAGGAATAATTAAAAAATAAAATAATAAACAACGTGTTAACCACTAGTTAATTAAATATATTTCTTTCAACTTATCGTCACCCTAATTAATTATTTTAAAAATTTCTAGATTGGATACAGTCTTGTTTGAAAATTAATGGAAGACTGAGTATTTCATTTCATGGAGATCAGGATTGACATTGTCTTGCTCAGTTATTGGTCAATAAAAGAGAAAGCAATTTACTCTAAATTGCAGTGACAATAACTTAAACATTACTTGATAATCTAATTAAATATTTTTTAAGAAACAAATGGCAATATATTTACATTTTCAAAATAAAATCACTAAGTATTTATGTGTCAACCTGCCATGTGAATGCAAAAATACTTGTGAAAGTCATGATTCTCAAAATATGAATTAACCAGGCCATACCATGCACTAGGCAATTGTTTTAGTCCATATAGCACATTTTTCAGCTTGTAAACTCTATTTGCTTCTCCCTTCTTTGTGTACCATTGCGGCTGTTTTAAATACACCTCTTCTTGAAGAATAATACTGTTTGAAAAAGCAGACTTGACATCCACAAAAAAAAGTTTCCAATTATTTTATGCTGCAAGAGATAAAATCAAACAAATAGTATCAAATCTAGAAATAGGAGCGAAAATTTCAATATAATCTTCTCCTTTCTTTTGCTTATACCCTTTTACAACGAGACTCGCCTTATGCTCACTTTTAGATCCATCTGGATTTTTTTTGTTTTGTACACCCATTTTACTCCAAAGACACTCTTGTGTGCGGGTAAATTTGTAAGCTCCTATGTTTCATGCTATTTAATGACATCTATTTCTTCATTCATTGCTTACTTCTACTTTTCTCGCTCATATACTTCATCAAAATAAATTGGATCTTCTCTGGCAAAAAATTCAAAGAATGCATTTTAATCTTCCGAACTTACTCGATTTGTGGCCTCATAGAGATCTTGTATATTTCTGAACTTGCTTGAAAAAAATCATTGTTGCTAAATACATCTTTTAGAGAATCCGAAGTAACTTATAATTGAGAATTTGAAGTTTCATCTTCCACAATAGGAAGCATAACCATGTCATATTTTTCTTCATCAAATAAAGAAATCTCATCGAATCGAACATCATGACTTACTAAAAACTTCTTCGTCATGGGATTGTACAATTTGTAGGCCTTACTCCTTTCACTATATCCGATGAAGATACGTTTCTCATTCTTTCGGGACATGGGAATAAGCAACACTACTGGGAAGTTTTAAGTGTTGTGCATTGGGTACTACTTCATACCAAGCCTCGTGGAGTGTGCAATCCTTCAAGTTTGTTGTTGGCGATCTATTGATTAAATATATTGCACATGCAACAGCTTTTGTAACACCCGATATTTTTCTATAAATTACATAGCTTTAGATTAGATGTGTTATGGGAGCTTAACCTTAATCTTAGAGTTCTCCTAAGCTTTTGAGTGGAAAGTGAAATTGAAATATATTGTGGAAGTTTAACAATGGTCCTAGCTAAGTATTGAAAGTTAGAAAGTGGAAATCGTAGTGAAACCTAAATTACTTAGGTAGTGTATTGGTGTAATTGATGTTTTAACTTAATAGAATGGAAATTTAATGAAAAAGAAATGGAAGAGGAGGATGTCTTCCACGTTGGTGAGGTGAAGGAAAAAGGGGAGTGGTTAAATTATAAAATTTAGTTTTTTTGAGGTTAAAATAAAAAGAGGGCAAAGTGGAATTTTAAATGATTGGATGACTAAAGGGTTAATGGCTAAACATCTTCATCTTCCTCCCTTTTTCTCCACGAAATTTCCAACCCCACTAACGTGCTTCTCCACCTTCTTTCCATCGAGTTTAGCAAGGTTTTTGGTGGTAAGTTTTAATGGGTTTTATGTTATATGCAATTGAAGAGTGATTATTAGTGTTTTTGTTGAGTTTTGGTGAGATTTGGTAAGGGTTTGGAAACCCTAATGGGAGAGCTCCAAAATTTTTCATGTCTTTGCTGATTTTCTTCCTATTTTTGGTAGTTTAAACTTAGAATAGGTTGGTTTAGGTTGTTTAGGTGGTTAGATTAGAGAATTGGTGGAAGTTTGTGAAAAACTTGTTTTTGAAACATAGGTTGCCGGTTCTATTTTTGTAAATTTCTATTAGCCATGTTGTTTGGTTGGTAAATTGGTTTGATTCAATGGATAGTAGACATGTAGAGGTTTATGGAATGGGGTGGATTGTTGAAATCCGATAAAAAACGAGTAAGTTATGGCCGATTGAAGTTGGACGATAAAAAGTGTAGAAAAAAATTGGAATTTTGGAGTTTGGATGTTTAGGGTTAACTAGTTGTTGATAGAAATGGAGTAAATGTCCTTTAGATTTAGTTGTATGATTACTAAGTGAATTTTCTTATATTTGTTAGGTTAACGAGCGAGTGAATTGTGGTGAGCCAGCACGTGTGGAGTAACCAGGTAAGTAGAGGATGTTTGTGTTTTGCCTTCGGGCCTACACCATTGAACGGTAGGGATTTGTCTGTTTGTTTGGTTGTTTTGTTTTGTTTTGTGTTAAGCATTTGTGTGACATGCATCATGGTTTTGAACTACGAAAATACGAGTTTTAGCATGAAACGCAATGTGACTTTATTGGAGTCGCCCCGTCGCGTTAGGGTGGCATCCGTAAGGGACTCTATTGGAGTCACCCCGTCGCGTTAGGGTGACACCTACGAGGGACTCTATTGGAGCTGCCCAGTCGCGTTAAGGTGCTAGGTTAGCACTTGCGAGGGGCTCTATGAAAGATTTATGAAAAGAAAATGAAACGAGAACAATAGAGTTAGAGTCGCCTCGTCGCGTTAGAGTGGTATCTGCGAGGGACTCTATTGGAGTCGCCCCGTCGCGTTAGGGTGACACCTGCGAGGGACTCTATTGGAGCCGCCCAGTCACGTTAGGGTGCTAGGTTAGCACTTGCGAGGGGCTCTATAAATGATTAATGAAACGAAAACAAAACGAGAATAACAGAGCAAGTAGAAACTGCATGTGTTAGGGGGTTGAGTGTGCATTGTGTTTTTATTTTTGCATTCATTATTCCCTACTTGCTAAGCATTAAACTTACGTTTTGTGTTCTATGGTGTAGGTGATGACGTGATACCAGGTAAGCTAGTCAAGGGAGGCTAGGGTTAGGACGTAAACGGCAACGTACGTGGCATGCCGGTGTGGGCAATTGTCGGAGCGCCTTGACCATGGTATTGCTGGGAGGTGGGGTGGATTTGTAGTTTGATTGTGATGTTGGGTTGTAAATAGGTTGGGGAACTTTAGGTCTTTTTAGTGTGTACTTTGAAGTGTTATATAAAGTATTTGGCTTTCAGGGTTTTGGTTTTAGAAAATTTAACCGTTATGTTGCTCGTTTTTTCGTAAAATAAATGATGTTTGTTTTTACCCATTTTCATGTTTTCGCTGATGTTTTAGAGTCGGGTTTCTGGGATTTTCACGTGTCAAGAAGTGGGAAATGTCGGGAAAAATTTTGGGTAAGTTTTAGGTGATTTGGTTGGGTGAGAACTGAGAAAAATTGAAAAATGGTGGAAGAAGGTCGATGGAGTGCGCTGATGGCCGAGGTGGGGCGTGTAGGGCGTTGGAGGGCGGGCGCACGTGCAGCTGTGGCGCGCGCAGCGTGCGCGCGATGCACGCTGCTGGGGCGCGCACAACGCCCAACGTCGATCAATCGGCACATGAGGCGCGATCTGGATTACGTAGTATAAAAGATAACCATAATCATGAATTTCTGATAAGATTGTTTGAGATAATTTATTCGATATTATTTGGATTTCCAATGAAATGTAATCACATGAAAAGGATATGTGTAACGGTCCCCGGGGCACCCTCACGGCACGTCATCCCCCAATTTTAACCTCGATTACAGGGCACTCCCTCTCAGAGCACGTCATCCCCCATGGCCAGGTGGCACCGTTCCTCACGACTTTCTCCCCCCTTGAAAGAGATTTTTTGCCTTCCCCAGCACTCAAACCCAGGACCTCTAGGCTATAATCCATGGACTACAAGTGCTAGTACCACTTGAGTCATATGAGGTCTGCCCAATGCTAGATGCAGAGGCTCATAATAGATAGATATGAACATCATGAGTTGTCTCGTAATAAAACTTGTTGCTGATACTTTCTTCTCGGTTCCTTCTTCCATAACCCGAGCTCGAAGAAGGAAGAGATAAGAGGGCCCTATTGAGAATGTGGTCAGAAATCCATAATAGAATCCGACCACAACGACCGAATTGATTATCTGCATGTATAAGGATACTAGATTACGTAGTATAAAAGATTTAAAAATCATGACAAACCTCATTTCTGGATTATTATATTATTATATGATGATTTTTAAACTTTCCATCTATATATAACTTGGAGGTCCTAGGTTCAAGCGTTGGGAAATGCAAAAATTCTCTTTCCAAGGGGGAGAATGTCGTGAAGAACTGTGCCACCTGACCACGGGAATAACATGCTCTTAGAGGGAGTGTCCCGTGGTCGAAGTTAAAACCGCGGGATGACGTGCCGTGAGGGTGCCCCGGGAACCGTTACTACAGAATCGACAATTGTCAAGTTGTTTACCTGACTAGCATGATACATTATGCAATCCCGTAACTGGATGATATTCAGACAAGTATGTTAGGCCACCAGTCAGAGCAAATACATTTGAATAAAAGCCAACTATTATTCAGATTATTTAGACTTCAATGCAGTTTCGGGGCCTATCAAATGATGCTCCCAATGTTCATCTAGCAAACTTCCTGAAAATATGTGATAGCTTCAAATTTAACGAAATTGCCTCTAACACTGTCAGACAACAATTATTCCCTTTCTCACTTAGGTACAAGGCCAAAAGTTGGCTGATTTCATTACCTCCTTGCTCCATTACCACCTGGCATTATGTAGCTCATAAATTTTTGTAAAGTATTTCCTAGTAGCAAAAGCTGTGAGAATCAAGAATGAGATTACATCTTTTAGGTCGTCTGAAAGATCAACATACAAAAAGATTACTGGAATTGAATGGCACAGTTATGATTTGTGAGAATTATGGAGAAAATCATGATCCTACCCTATGTCCGATAAATGTTGAATTTATGCAGTATGCGAGCAATAGAACAAACTAAATTCAAACTGCTACAACTACAGAAGGAGAAATCTCACAAATTTTTCGTAGACTAATAATCAAGAAAATCCATCATTTTCAAGGTAAACATCTCCATCGAGATTTGCATCACAGGCACCACTTTAAAATAGAAAGTCAAATTTGGAAGAATTAGCGTCTCAGATGGCAGCAAACACTAATCAGTTCATGAACGAGATGAGAACTCAATTGAACGAGACAAGAACTCAGTTGCGAAGTCAGTCTTTGATAAGGAATTTGGAAATCCAAATGGGTCATTTTATCAGCTCAATCAATAATAGACCTCAAGGATCTTTGCCTAGGTATATAGAGACTAATCCAAGAAGAAAAGGCAAAGAACACTACAAGGCAATTATAATAAAAACGGTGAATCAGCTGAAAATTCAAGTACGCTTCCTTCGCTTATCAACCAGGAAAAAGAGACAAAAGACAAAGAAACGAAGGTTGAAGAAAAGCTAGAAAATAATGCAAGGGGCAAGATTGATAACTCTTCCACTATCTCCTCAATGGTTAGATAGTCTTGTTTCTAAATTTTTGGAGATTTTCAAGAAGCTGCACAAAAACTTATCACTTATCAAAGCTTTGGAGAAGACCCAAAGCTATGTTAATTTTTTAATGAAAATCCTTTCCAAAAACGAGAAAATTGGACGACTTTGAGACTGTCGTATTGACTGAGTACTGCAGTACTATACTTCACAAAAAGCTGCCACTCAAACTGAAAGATCTAGTGAGCTTTACTATATCGTGAATCATTGGAAACCAATATTCTGGTAAAAATATTGTCACTCTCCATCTACAAGAAACTCTGCTTAGAAATTCAGCTTAGAAGCGGAAAATTATTGAACATTTCTTTGTCAAATTTGATAAATTTATCTTCCTAGAAGATTTTATTGTGCTTGATAGGGAGGAAGACAACAATATTGAAAGTTGTTTCCGAGTTGATATGGTAAAGTAGAGTAAGAGAAAAAATTAAAAGTCGAGCCCCGAATTAATATAAAAAACATGTTGTGGGTAGTTTAGTATATATTATGTGATTGATATTGATACAACGTAGTGAAGTGAAATGAAAAATATGTTAATGTTTAAACTATAACATCATGCTTAATTATGAAAAATAATTAATGGACTTAAATTATTTAAAATAATTGTATGGTTGAGTGTTGAAAAGTCTTGCACACACGCGCAGATTCATTTGTAAGACGAGTCTGATACATGAAGTGTAAGCTAACATGTTTGTAGTATTTGAAAATTATTCGTATCTGAATTCTCCATTTAGTCTTTGAGACGTAAATAGTGTGTTGAGTAGATATTAGATATGCAGTATAGTTGAGTGTTTTAGTTTAGTTGTTCATTTGTTTTTATTCTCTCTATTGCTCTATAGGGTGTTGAGATGTCTTCCATCTCAGCTATCTATACACAAAATGTTAGAGTTCGGTGACCCGAATTCTTCTTGGTCTGGCTTGAAAGTTTCGCGGTACGACAAAAGTGATTTTTTTGCGACAAATATTGTGGGTTGAGGGATTGGGCTGATAGGCCCAATCTCGATACCCACAACTTTGTCTTTTCTTATTTTGGGGGTGAGGGGGCGGAGCCGCAGAGGTACGGATTTCTCGACCTGACTCGCGACCTGTTTTGCCGACCCATTTCATCACCTATATATTTTGTTTTTAGGGTTTTTTCGGAGTTAGATTGTTAGTCAAAATTCTCAAATACTTTTGTACCAATTTCGATCATAGTGATCTCTTCTCTCTTCCCGTAGTTTTTTCCCGTAAAGGATTTTCCACGTAAAATCTGTATGTGATTTATTTTTGAGTTTTCATTCCTTGTCGCTTATTTTTCATTTCGCAAACATTGAAAATATAAAGCGAAATATACTCTAATACTAATTTGTTAAGATGAAAAGGGATATTAGACAAGAAGACATTAGAGGGAGACCCCAAAATCAATTAACTTAAATCTTGCATTTTGGTGCTTTGGTATATCTTTGAGATATTTGCCAACAGAGGACAACTTCCTTAAACTATGACCTACATAATTTATAGTACTCCTAAGTACATGTATAACCAAATACATGAACCATCTAATACACAAATCTCTTAAATATATGCACTTTCGTATATATAATCACCAAAGTACATGTACTTTTACATGGATGAAACATCGTTCTCTAGGTGGCTCTTCATTAATACATGAACATGATAAAATTACATAAACTATAACAGATATGAGTTGCAAATCCAATTATAGAATTAAGACAACAAATGAGGAAGTCAGTTGAATAGGTAACTAAAACCTGCCTTGCAAAGAGAAAGAGAAGAAATTATGAACCACTTTCACACAAATATCGGACCAGAATTGAGCTGAATGAAATCTAAATCAATGTTAAAAAAAACAGAAAATAGACCATATTTTACATATAAAAACCAAAGATCAATTATTTTAAACGCCGCAGGAAAATTGCCATTGATGACCTTAATTCCGAGCAGGTAAGCTCCGCTACGGAAACTTTTCATGCAGAAGACGTTGCTTAGTGCCTTTTAATGATGTTTGGAGACAATATGGGAACAAAAAATCGATAGTAAAGTTGAAGAAGATTCAGATTCATTTGAAGAACTTGTCGGCAAAGAAAACAGCTTTGACGAGGAAGACGAATCAATTTGCCAGAGTAAGAAACGTCCAGTGAAGTACAAGTGCGATAAAGTTTTTTGGATCATTCCAAGCTCTAGGAGGTCGCAAAGTGAGCGAAAAGAAGATGAAATGAACCAAAGAAGAGCTCGAGGACGTCTCTAATGGCGGACGAGAGAGAATCATGGTTGCAAATTGGTTGTTAAAAATATATTTTTTCAGGGCGCATTTTGTTGTAAAGTTTTTGATGTTCACTTGGAGGAAATCAAAAAGTTCAATTTTTCTGATATTGAAAGATCAATAATCTCTTCTTCTTCCTCTTAATTTGCAACGAAACTATTCAATCTTAACCTTACACCTTCTGAACACGATGAGGAACGCAGCCAGATAGAATAGTTTTCAGGCTTTGTCAGCAGCCACTAACAACAGTAAACAATTAAAATTTGTTCATTTCTTCTAAATATTTAGATAAGTTTAGAGAGAGAAAATGAATAACTAACTGTAGTCAAATTTTTTGGGTTAAATTCATTTTGACGTGATTTTTTTTTTTTAAATTTCAAAGCATTAACCCAAACAAAACAAACCTTAAACTATCAAAAACAACCTCTGGCGATCCACTGATATTCTTCCGTTCAGTATTTTACACATAGAACAGGAGAACGGTTCCCCGGTCTAAAGAGGGCGGCAAATGTCATGTGGATTACCTTTTTAACTTTATAAATTAATTTAAAAAAAGAACAAACAATATTCAATTTACTTGAAATTTTTACCACATATGCACCACATCATGAGAAGATAATATGAAAATGTTCATGATTTTATAACAATTGTATAATTTATTATAATTAGTTTATAAAATAATTAACTAAAATTACAATATATCGTACAAGTGTTATAAAATCACAAAAATTTCTATATTATATTCCATGATGTGGTGCACATGTGTAAAAAGTTCAAGTAAATTGAATATCGTTTGGTATTTTGTAAAATTAATTTATAAAGTGAAATGAAACCTTTATAAAGTGAAAATAAACTTTTATAAATTAATTTTAAAAAATATCAAACTATATTGAATTTACTTAAAAATTTTACCACATGTTCACCACATCATGGGAATATAATATAGAAATATTCGTGATTTTATAATACTTGTACGATATATTGTAATTTTAGATATTTATTTTATAAAACAATTATAATAAATCGTACATGTTTTATAAAATCACAAAAACTTTCAATTTATCTTCTCATGATGTGGTGAACATGTGGTAAAAATTTCAATTAAATTGAACATCGTTTATTATTTGTTTAAATTAATTTATAAAGTGAAGAAAGTAATCTATCCCCTCCCCCCCACCTGGTTCTATGTAAAATACAAAACGAGGGGATATCGGTCAACCGACAAGGGTTTTTTTGGTAGGTTTTTTTATAATTTAAGGTTTATTTTTTTAGGATTAATACTTTGAGAGTTTTTTAAAAACAAACTATACTTTGAGGGTAAAAATAAATTTAATCCTTTTTTTTTAACAGCGCGAGGCAATATGTTAACGGTAAATAAAGAATGAATCTGATTTATTCACAAAATTAGTTGTCATATCCTCGCTGTTGAGAATTGAAAATGGACCTTACCCTAATTTCTATTTAATGAGATTCGACCCCTTGATGTAGGGACTTCTTTATTTTTCAATTATCAAATAATAGAAAGATAGTGCATCTCTTGAACAAATTTTTAGAATTTTTCTATTGATACAACACGAACATCTCATCTTTTAAGAATACATTCCTTCACTAACAAAATCTCACGTTTTGATTCATTTTGATTTTTCTTGGGACCTGGTTTGATTATGGTTTTAGTTTATTATACTTAGGGTGATCGGTTCAATTTGGTTAGAGTAAAAAATTGGACAGAACCACGTCTACTCAAGAAATTAGTGTCCGACTTTTAAGATAAAATAAATAAACAAATGAGAATAAAACAGAAAAAACTTTACGAAGCTATCTAAATTAAGTTTTATGTTGTTAAGATGTTTACTCGGGAAATAAAATAATGTTATAAAGGAGTTGCACAACATGTGCAACGAGTTGTGTTTTGAGGATAAGTTCCTAACTAAACTTGATGGATTCGCAAGTCTCTACAAATAACCAAATCAATGTGTAGCACAATATTTTTCACCAAATTTGAAACCTTCAAAAAGCTTGAAAAATAGCAAAACATAAAAAGATCATATCTGTAGAGAGAGAAAGTAGAAGAGATGATACTTAGGGTGATCGGTTCCATTTGGTTAGAGTAAAAAATTGGACAGAACCACGTCTACTCAAGTAATTAGTGTCCGACTTTTAAGATAAAATAAATCAACAAAATGAGAATATAAACGAGAAAAAAAGTTTACGAAGCTATCTAAATTAAGTTTTATGTTGTTAAGAGGTTTACTCGGGAAATAAAATAATGTTATAAAAGGAGTTGCACAACATGTGCAACGAGTTGTGTTTTGAGGATAAGTTCCATAACTAAACTTGATGGATTCGCAAGTCTCTACAAATAACCAAATCAATGTGTAGCACAATATTTTTCACCAAATTTGAAACCTTCAAAAAGCTTGAAAAATAGCAAAACATAAAAAGATCATATCTGTAGAGAGAGAGAGAGAGAGTAAAAACTGCCCGAAAAGTTGGAGCTGCACAAAAAGAAAAGGATCTAAGGTTATGAGAATTAGCTAGAGAAAATCTGACCTAGGGTCATAAGCGTGTCGAAATTCAATTGGTGGATGATCTGACACAAACTAGGTATTCCAATTATATGCCGACACGTAGCTAACTCATAGTAGCAAAACACATGGATGATTTGCCCTAGGGTTTGGAGGTTGATGACATATTACGATCGTCATAAAGAGAAGTTAGTACTTGATGGACATGTAGTTCTTCTGTCATTTAACTTCCTCCCCCCACAAAACCCTAATCCTCTTCCTACTGTCATCGCTGTACGGCCCACCCTCCATTTGTAAAGGTTATTCTTCCGAAGATGGAGACAGATAAATGAGTGGAAGAAGACAGTTAATAATGTTTTTTAACAGAAAAGCATAATCGACCATCTGTACTTGATTTTGAATCTAATTGGGAAATCTTATACGTATCTGATCTTTGTTTTTTGAATTTTTATGAGTTTCACCGATGAACGCCTGTAATTTTGCACCAGTTTAGATAGTATTATGATTTCATTATAGAAATAGGGAATTCGCGAGACTGCAATAAGTTCTGAAGGAGGTGAATTAGGTAGAGAGGAGAGAGAGAGACAAGACAGAAAAGACGTGTTGTTTGGACGAAAGCTACAGATAACCTTTACTGCTTGAGGGTTCCCAAGTTGGCAGATAAGGTGTATAGAGGAAGGAAAGGTTTCAGATGAAGAGGTATTAAAGTGGCTGAAAAAAAGATGGAGAGTTAAACCATTAACACTTCAATTCAAAAAATTTTACGAAAAGAAATCTACTGACATAATATAGAAATTTTGTGTGTCAACGATTTAAATACAAAAGAGTTTTTTGTTCATATAAAGGAAAAACATAATCAATCTCAGTCCAAATCTGTGAAAATATTTATATTTATGTAATGTGTAAGTGCAAATACCAAAAATAAATACGAAAAATGAAACCAAAACTTTCAATATAAATATCGAAATGATGAATTTTCTAATTCAAACATAATATATATATATAGTAAAATCAAAAACCTTAGATAGGTCAATACCGCTGAGACTATTGGTATGATCATTTGTCATCACCATAGACTCCTAGAAAAAATGTAATTTTATTTTGAAACTTTTGTTGCATAATAAGCTTTTCGCCCTAAGAAGAAACAAAATTCGAATCACCTAAACTAATAATCTACATCCTCATAAATATTCATAATTTAATTCTTTAATTATATCTCACCTCTTGCCTTTTAGCTCAAATCAAAATAGAATTGGGTTCATCATTTATGAAATAAATATGTAAGTTGGCATGAAGACAATAAACCATTAAAGTATTGTGAGAGCTACTTTACTACATCATATCATCATAATCAAAACATTGATATTAAACCAGAAGCACAATGGTCCCGATCTGAAAGTGGGCAAGCAGAAACCTTGAGTCAAACGACTTGATATTCGGATAGAACCCAATCACCTAACATAAAGCTCAATTTACAACGGAACTTAAACATAAATTGAGCCATATCCCACGCAATATGGGTTGAGTCCACATAGTGATTACAAAATAATAAAATAGTACAATATAAAATCCAAAAAATACTATGTAAGAATAAATTGTGTTGCACTCAATGAATAATATAGACCAAATTAAGGGAATGAATAAATAGAGAAGTCCTCTCCAAAATGAAACAAAATAGATCACTCTAAAGAAAAATAGGGATAGACTCCTCAATGATTAGCTACACCTGGCCTCTACGATTTGTACTTAAGAAAAAAAAAAAGTCTTTTGAGGTGAGCGGTTAACTCAATAGGAAATCTTGTATTATGCTCAAATGAATGAGAAACAAATTTTATCATTTCATTTAAAACCAATGAGTTAGTGAGATAAATACATTGTATTGATTTACATTAATCAAAAGTCATTTCACCATTTTAAAAACAGGTTTTATGAGTCATTGGTGGGGCGGTTATCGAAAACATTGTTACATACATAAGTAACAATAAATAAAATAAGGCTCCATCTTTTTCATGAAAAATAGACACCAAGTGAAAATAAGGTCACTCGCGGATCTTTGCACGTCAATTGCCCACAAAGCACGTAAAAGAATGATAATGATCTGTAGATCTAGTTTGTCACATAAAGAAGAAAGAATGATTGTTCAAATATCAGTCAATCGGGTATTGAAGTAAAAGCAAAATACCCTTGGTAGGTTTAGAAATTTGAATCCAAGGACATGTCATTACTGTCCTAATCTAATATAGCGAGTACTAGTTTCACGCAGTTGAAGGTTTATAGAAATAGCCTCTAATTGCTTTAGTTGTTATGTTTCAATGCAACCCAAAACAACTTCATGTGTTATAACGATCCATTTTTCTCAGTATGATATTGTCTACTTTGGGGATTGGGCCGTAGCCTAATATCCTTCCCTCACAAATTTGTTTGGCGAGAACTTCTCAGTCGGTCACTCAACATGGTACTGCTCTCGTCAGAGCACTTTTAACTTCGGAGTTGTTATGAGATCTATTGTCAATTGTGCTTTAAAACGCATCTTACTATCTTGGGAGGGTTTCCTTACATATGTTTCATTTCCATATACCACCCCAAGCAATGTAGGATTGTGACGACCGCCTTTTTACGACCCAGGATTTACCTATGTTCGAGTCCAGGATTTGCCTACACTCGGCTTAGGTCCCGAGGTTCGCCCCACAACCTGAGGTTTGCCCCGCAGTCGTGTTCATACGTACACATTCGGGTCATCACATGTGTAATAAACAAGCATAACACGTCCAAAACAACTGGAAGTTCATCTGGCATATATATCAATTGAAAATACCCTGCATGCTTAAAATAGACATGTAAATATGGTGTACATAAAGTATAAAATTGACATATTGTTTAATAGAACATTTTGGATTTTGTATATGATAGCTCACAAATAAGTTTTGAAAACCATGATGAAATTTTCTACATTAAAGAAACCCCTAACTCAACTACGACAACTGTGATGACCCGAATGTGTACGTATGAGCACGACTGCGAGGCAAATCTCTGGACCTAAGTCGAGTGTAGGCAAAGTCCAGACTCGAGTATAGGCAAATTTTGGGTCGTAAAACGGCATAATCTCACATCGCTTTGGAAGGTATATGAAATAAAATATATGTAAGGAAACACTCATAAGATAGTAAGACGCATTTTGGAGCACAATTGACATCGGATCCCATAATAACTCCGAAGTTAAAAGTGCTCCGGGGAGAGCAGTACCATGTTCGGTGACTGACTGGGAAGTCCTCGCCAAATAAATCTGTGAGGGACGAATATTGGGCTACCGCCCAATCCCCAGAGCGGACAATATCTTACTAGGAAAAAAAGTCGTTACAAATGGTATCAGAACTTGTACCTAACCAAAAATGTGGCCAACGAGAACGTTGGCCCCTCGAGAAGGGCGAAGGGGGTGGGGTGATTGTGATGATCTGAATGTGTACATATAAGCACGACTGCGGGGCAAACCTCAGCACCTAAGCCGAGTGTAGGCAAATTTCGGACTAGAGTATAGGCAAATCCTGATTCGTTTTTTTTTTTTTTTGTTTTTTTTTTTTTTGTTTTTTTTTTTTTTTTTTTGTTTTTTTTTTTTTTTGTTTTTTTTTTTTTTTGTTTTTTTTTTTTTTTTGTTTTTTTTTTTTTTTGTTTTTTTTTTTTTTTTTTGTTTTTTTTTTTTTTTTGTTTTTTTTTTTTTTTTTTTGTTTTTTTTTTTTTTTGTTTTTTTTTTTTTGTTTTTTTTTTTTTGTTTTTTTTTTTTTTTTGTTTTTTTTTTTTTTGTTTTTTTTTTTTTTTTGTTTTTTTTTTTTTGTTTTTTTTTTTTTTGTTTTTTTTTTTTTTTTGTTTTTTTTTTTTTGTTTTTTTTTTTTTTTGTTTTTTTTTTTTTTTTTGTTTTTTTTTTTTTTTTGTTTTTTTTTTTTTTTTGTTTTTTTTTTTTTGTTTTTTTTTTTTTTTGTTTTTTTTTTTTTTTTGTTTTTTTTTTTTTGTTTTTTTTTTTTTTGTTTTTTTTTTTTTTTGTTTTTTTTTTTTTTTTGTTTTTTTTTTTTTGTTTTTTTTTTTTTTGTTTTTTTTTTTTTTTTTTTTTGTTTTTTTTTTTTTTTTTTGTTTTTTTTTTTTTTTTTTTTTTGTTTTTTTTTTTTTTGTTTTTTTTTTTTTGTTTTTTTTTTTTTGTTTTTTTTTTTTTTGTTTTTTTTTTTTTTGTTTTTTTTTTTTTTTTTTGTTTTTTTTTTTTTTTTTTTGTTTTTTTTTTTTTTGTTTTTTTTTTTTTGTTTTTTTTTTTTTTTGTTTTTTTTTTTTTTTGTTTTTTTTTTTTTTTGTTTTTTTTTTTTTTTGTTTTTTTTTTTTTGTTTTTTTTTTTTTTTGTTTTTTTTTTTTTTTTGTTTTTTTTTTTTTTTTGTTTTTTTTTTTTTTGTTTTTTTTTTTTTGTTTTTTTTTTTTTGTTTTTTTTTTTTTTGTTTTTTTTTTTTTTGTTTTTTTTTTTTTTTTTTTTGTTTTTTTTTTTTTTTTTTTTTTTTTGTTTTTTTTTTTTTTCTTAATTCTCTCTTTAGTAGAGTAATGATTGTTTATTTAGAGTATTATTTTGACTGATACATATTACTATTGGCTGAATGATTTATTTACCTGTGATATTTTGTTCTTCATGTTTTAATTTGTTGGCAGTCATTGAATAATTTTATATTTTGGGTTTGATACTCGAGAGAGGTAACTCTAAATACAACATAGATATTACAATGAACGTAAATGTTTAACAACTTGAAAGAGTGTTAGGATTTTGCGAAATTAAATAGAAAATCATTGAAATTTATTGAATGACTAAAATAACAATTTTTGTGAAGATTGAAATTTTCATTTTATGAATTAAGATTAGGTGGATACTCAAAAGAGAGAGAGTTTGCAAGGTAAGAGTTTTTAGTTTATAAATAATTGTTCAATGAATATTGGTATGGTAAATAATATGAAAAATATTCGTAAAGTTAATCTTTTAGATTTATTATAAATTTAAGATTTTTCTTGGGTGATCTGTTTTTAATTATTTATTTTATTTTATTTTTTAAAATCATATTTTTAGTCCTATAGATAATGTTAAAATTAATCAAAACAGTAATTAGTGAAAATAATAAATTACATATTTTGTGTGGATTCGACAACTTTATTCATCGTTATACTATAAAACTTGGCACTGTATATTTGCAGTAATTATATTACGATATTTTCTGTACAGACTATGTCCTTACGGACGCCCGAGACGACATTCTAGTGATGAATTTTGCGAAAAAATAGATATTTTTCATCGATTTTGACTTTCAATCGACCGATAACTCTAAATAAATTATAGATTGAATTAAGTAATGATTTTAAATTTCCAAGCTTAAAATCCTAATCTGACACGAACAAAAAATTGAAAGTTAAAAACTAACGAAAACGAGGTTAACAACCAACTTACCCTTGAAGAACCTTCACAAAACTTGAAGATCGGGGCGTCATGAAAACAAATCAGAGGAAAACTCGTCAGAAATCCCTCGGAGAATCTACCTTGCTCTCTCTCTCTCTCTCTCTCTCTCTCTCTCTCTCTCTCTCTCTCTCTCTCTCTCTCTCTCTCTCTCTCTCTCTCTCTCTCTCTCTCCCTCCCTTGAGGTCCCTACTTCCCTCGAAAGGAAAGGAGTTCTCCCCTTCTTTTAGAAATTTTAAATCTTGAATCGTCGAAAATTCAAACGTTATCTAAATTTTACAAAAACATATCCGAGGAAAAATTCCAACTTACCCAATACTAGTTTGGATTTCCACTACGCGATAACTTTCAAAATCTACTAGTTTGATCATTTGACTAAAAATCACGAGTGATCGAATGTTAAAAGGTTTGCGAAAATTCAAGGCAACATGAAACAATTTGATCATGAATAACGAAAAATATTTACTTGGGAATAAATTATTATAAAATTTGCGGATATTACAATAACATTTTTCAATGATATGTATGGAATATACTATAAAGAATGAATTCAAAAATAAGCTTTTGATTGTTTCTTTTGATGATGTGTTTTTGTTTGTCTTTACTCATTCCTTTGATGATGATCTTATATTGTTCATGTTCATATGAATCATAATACTTGTTTGACTCTTTGTAAGCTTAATAAACTTGAGTAGAGAGTTTTATGTGAGATGAGATCTTTAAAGAGCTTCAATCTAATTTAAATGCATTAATTTCTCTTAATGCAAATTGTTCTCGTCCTTTGTTTGAATATAAAAAAACATAATTTGAACCTGCATGTGGAGTTTAGTCGCACTAAAGATTGTAGTTGCCCACACTGTGAAGATAAGGACAGTCACAGATCAAGTAATTATGAGAATCCAACTCATATCAAGGAAATTGTACAACCTCACATTGCTTTGAAGAGATAGTGATATGAACCAAGATGCAACAAAGCTCAAAACCAAATACCACAATCCATTAGAAGATAAAAAGACCCAAAGTATAAAATCTCACGTGATTTGATCATGAATATCTGAGAAAAAGAGTCATTGAGATGCATGGAGTTGCATGAAGATGCATGGAGAGACATGAAGTTGTAAAAAATACCAAAATATCAAAATTGGCGCATCCCCAGCACACAGTGCACGTGCTGGGGCCAAGCCCGCGTCTACGTTCACCTCTGTTCGCCCTGCGCCACGCGCATTCTGCTTTTGCTTCTACTTTCGCTCGCCTGCCCTGCCCCAGCGCCCGCCCTGCGTGCCCGAACGCAACTTTTCGTATGGAAACTTTCTTTTTTTTTTCATATTTCCATTATTTCCTTCTTATTTTTATGTATTACTTGTTTCTTAAGCCTATATTGCTTTCTATATTATTTTTAAGATTCTTTTATAGATATTTCTATTATTTTTAACATTTGTTTTAGCCTATTTAAACATAAGGCTTATAACCCTTTGCGAACAATTTATGATGAATGATATTTGATTAAAGATTTTGCTTTTTGAGTGATTCTTGAGTTCTTTGTGAAAAACTAGATCTTTTTCAAGTCAAATCTTGAGAGATCAAATTGATAACTTTAGTTTTTACCAATAAGTTTTTCTAGGACAAGCTCTTTCTTTAATAACTTTGGTCCATCGGCAAGATTCGATTAAGGTCAAGTTCCTTTTTTCTTGATTCAAAGACGTTCTTGAGTTGAGTTTCTATTTCGTGTTGTTGAAGGGTTTCGAGTTTGATATACCTGTGGTTTTCATCATTTGGTATCCGAGCAAAGACTCCTTGATTCAGTGCTATATTTATTTTCTATCAATCTCGTCTTCCTCTGAATTTATTTTTCAAAACTCTTCATAATCAAAATATAATACACATATATATATATATATATATATAGAGTTCCTTTTTCTTGATTCAAAGACGTTCTTGAGTTGAGTTTCTATTTCGTGTTGTTGAAGGGTTTCGAGTTTGATATACCTGTGGTTTTCATCATTTGGTATCCGAGCAAAGACTCCTTGATTCAAGTGCTATATTTATTTTTCTATCAATCTCGTCTTCCTTTGAATTTATTTTTCAAAACTCTTCATAATCAAAATATAATACATATATATATCCTTTTTTTTTACTCTTAAAGTTTCAAATTTCATTCTTGAAATTTCAATTCTCATACTTCAAGTTTCGAATTTTATTCTTAAAATTTTGATTGTTTGTCGTAATGCCAAGAATTTCATTATTGAAATTTCAATTATTGATCTTAAAGTTTCGAATTTCATTCTTGAAATTTCGATTAACATTCTTAAAGTTCGAATTTCATTCATGAAATTTTGACTCTTGTTCTTAAACTTTTTAACTTAGCTTGTAAAGTCTCGACTCTTATTTTCAAAGTCTCAAATTTTATTCTTAAAATTTTGATTCTAATTTCTTTGATATCATTATTTTCATCAATTGGAAACATCAATTCTTATTCGTTTTTGTACTTTGTTATTTTTCTTTATTGATTAGTAACAAAGTTTTCTTCTTTGATTATTCATATTCCCTTCTTTTAAAATAATTTGATTCTAATATTCTTGGAGGTTAGAATTTTTAGCTTAAAAGTTTGATCTTGCTTGTTTTACTTGTTGAATATTTTCTCTTGATCAAGTTTTTATATAAAAAGAAAAAAAAATTGAGAGGTAAAATGCTAAAGGGTGAGATTATTTTATAAAAATACATATTTTAAGTGAAACATGAGAGAGGTACTATTGTTTGAGTGTAAACACATTAAGGAGTGAGAGAGACTCATTAAACTAACTAAGCATTTAACAAGTTTTCTTGTTGTTTCTTTTCAGCATAATTAGATTTCACAAAATCTCTCAAATGCAATATAGAAGCCAAGAAGAGGCTGAGTATGGAATCCAAAGAAAAATCAAAACGGTAACTACCCCTTTTCAAGGCAAGAGAAATCTCGAACTAAATATAGAATGAGAAAGAAAAAGATCAAATTAGTCACGATGGAATTCACCGATTATGCAAGCATATAGTAGCATCAATTAGTGAAAAATCAAAGAATATATGGTGAACAACCCATAAGCACATGGTAAGATATGAAGGTATCTATGCGTAAGAGATATATTCTTAACAACTATTATTGAGACTCGTATAGGAAACTACAAGGTTTGACTCAAGAATTTGAAAGTGGGGAGGAATACTACCGACGAAAGCAAAATCGGGAAAGGAAAGCTTCATGGAGAAAGTTCAAACAACTTTATGACAAAGGTATAGAAGAATACTGCAAAGAGTTGATGGACAGAAGAGATAGAAACAAAAGTTGAAGGAATAAGAAGAGCAACGAACCAAAGAGCCACCAATCAAATAGCCACCAAACAAAGTGCCACCAACCGAAGAGCACATAAAAGAAGATGTTATTTTTCCTTTAAAAATTGAATCTTTGGAGGAAGAAATAATTTTTCAAAAGCTGCAAAGAATCTTACAAAGAAGATCCATCAACTGAAAAGCCCCCAACCAAAGAGCTATCAATCAAAAGAGTACATAAAATAGGAGGTTAGTTTTCTTCAAAATGATTCAATTTTTATGGAACTTCAACAAGAGAAAGATAATTGTCCGATTGAAGAAATTTTCCAAGAGATCCATGACGAAAAAGTGGTATTAAGCATTGAACCAAAAGAGTACGAAGTTTAGGTACAAAAGGTGAAAGAAATTGATGAAGAAAGTGAGAAAAATATTGTCATATTGACAAGTAAGCAAACACCTGTTACTTGTTCCAAAGATTTTATTTTTTCTAACTATCTTAACCCATTTTCCAATGTGAATTTTTCTGTGTATGATCAAGGAGATTCGAGGAAGAATCTCTTCGAAGGAAAAAGGAATGATATGAACCAAGATGCAACAAAACTTAAAACCAAGGATCATGATCCATTAGAAGATAAAGAAGACCTAAAGTACAAAATCCCACATAATTTGGTCATGAATATCCAAGAGAAAGAGTCATGTAGATGCATGAAATTGCAGGGAGATGCCTAGAGAGGCATGGAGTTGCAAAAAAATGTCAAAATATCAAAATTGGTGTAGCCCCAGCAACAAGTGTGTGCGCCAAGCACGCGCCTCGCTCCTGATTCAAAAGCGTTCCCGAGTTTCTATTCCGCGTTGTTGAAGGGTCTTGGATTTGATATACTTGTGGTTCTCATCAGATGGAGGCAAAGGTGAATAATTTATAAGTAAAGTTATCTTCTCAACCTACTACAATGCATTTTATGGTAACATTTGAGAACAAAACCATGTGGTTTGGGCTCAAAACCAATAATATTGTACTTCTAGGACCGAGATTCCAAAAATTGTATCTAAGCTCGTGTCCAACTAAAAGTGTAGTCAACAAAGACTTGAGCAACATAGGGGAGAAGATTGTGTCAGCCCCCCTTGTCAAGGCAAGGACGACACATGCTTAGGTAACTTGAGGACCAATATATATCAAGGGGGTTACTCGATCCTAAATCACCTAGGAAAAATAGAGGTGAATGATTCATAAGTAGAATTATCATCTCAATATAATACAATATATTTTCTAATAAACTTAATAATAAAATTGTGCTAGTTTGCAATCCAAAAAGAGACAATATTGTACTAGTAGAAATCGGACCATGACTTCACAAATGATATCAAAGTCAAAGCTCAAATGAAAGTGTGCCTGAACGAAGATGTCGGGCCCCCAAAGAAGAAAGATTTTGGCGTTGTGCCCTATGAAGACAATGACAACTCAACATCAAGTAACTAAGGGGGACCAGCCCATATTAAGGGAGTTGCACATTCACACAACACTTGAAATGGTAGATGTTAAATATTCATAAATAAAGTGCTCCTCCCAACCTATTATGGTTCATTTTGTGATAAAACATAAAAATAAAATTGTGAGGGCTTTGAGACAAAGCAAACAAAACTGTATATCCAAGACTAAGACTCCACAAAGATAATTTGCTTTGGGGTGATATCTCAATAGAACTTTTTTTTTTTTTTTTTTTATCTTATCCCATAACAGATCTTGCTAGTCTATGGAGATAACTCTACTTTTATTTTTATCTCCACCACTTATCTCAAATGTGTGATTGTCCAACATGCTTGATATTGGTCAGGCTCGCTATGATTCTTACTCTTACAAAGCTAGTCCCACGGTGCAAATTTTCTTAGTACTAATTGTTCTCCTTTTTACACAAAATCTAATTCGAACACATTAATTTCTCTTAATACAAGTTGTTCTCTTTCTTTGTTTGGGCAAAAATTTAATTTGAAGATGCTAATTTCTCTTAATAGTGTTCTCTCTTTCTTTAAAACAAATATTAATCGTAATGTGTCCACTTTTTTTTGAGTTAGCCTTGTGGTCCTGGGTGTGGAGTCTTCAGTCTTCTTAATATAATAATATTTGTTTTGGGCTAAATCCCCACAGTTTTGATTTAAGTTAGCCTAAAACACATGGTATCATATAGAGAAGAGAATTCTTCTTAAAAACATTCATTTTTTATTCTCTTAAACAATGAGGGTGTAACGGCCCACTCCCCCGGCCCAGGGCTCACCCCGCGACCTAGGCCAAGTGTCCGTGCAGTCCCCGCAGAGCCCTGCCACGTGGCAGCTGTAGGATCGAGATTGTCTAAGAGGGGGGGGGTGAACTAGACTTTTAAGCTTAATTTAGTAATCTAGATAATTTCTCTCGTGTTCTTAAAACTTAAAGGCTAACAGCAGACAATCAAATAAAGTTGAGAGAGAGAGAAATTAACACCAGGATTTTTAACGTGGTTCGACTAAACTTGCCTACGTCCACGCTCCAAGGCTCCCCCTTAAAGATTCTTAACCTTCTCCTCAACGAGAAAACACAGATCGAAATTCCGGGCTTCGATCTACTGCCTTTTACACAGATCTGGATTGTTCTTCACGGGTGGCAATTCACTGCCTTTACAGTTTTTGAGTTTGTAAATTACAAGCACAGACTACACTCTCACAAGGATTAAATCTCAAGTTAAAGCAGAGAGGTGTAGTGGAAATACAGAGTATGATTGAATTCGCAGGTTAGGGCTCAAGATTCAAAATTCGCAAAAAGTTATTTCTTCGTGCTCTAACCTCGGCTTAAATACTCTGTCTGATTTTTCTTCACATAATTGAATGCTTCTTTCTTCAAATAGAAAAATGTTACCATTGGGAAGCATCCGTACACAAGCAGATATCTGTTGCACCTGAAATTGATGTTCGTCGTCGCCATTAATGTTCTGGAGTTAAGGTTGAAAACGACGTTACTGTAGCTTCGCGGTTATTTTGAATTCTGGCGGAAGATCACCGGTTGAAGTCTTTAAAAAGCTATCGACATGAGTATCTTCAAACGCCATCGGTAGATGCAACATGATAAGCTATCGGCAGATGTAAGCTTTGAACTCCATCGGTAGATGTATATTAAAAAAAATCGGCAGATGTATATTGAAAAACCATCTGTAGATGCATCTTGAAACTTCATCGGCAGATGCAACTTGAAATGTTATCGACAGATGTAAGCTTTGAACTCCATTGGCTGATGCATCTTGAAACTTCATCGGCAGAAGCAACATTTCATTGCTTGAACCGGTATCGGCAGGTGTAATATTATAAGTGCTGAACCGCCATCGGTATGTGTTGCTTTAAGAAGCTGAACCAGCATCGGCAGATGTAACGTTATAAGCGCTGAACCGCCATCGGCAGGAGTAGCTTGAAAGCTCCATCGGCAGAAGTATCTTGACATTCCATCGGGAGATGTGAGCTTTGAACGCCATCGGCAGATGTCTTCTTTTAAATACTTTGCCTTTGTCGTTTAGCGATCGGTTTGAGTAGTCTTTTAGCGATCGGTTGAAACAGTCTTTTCTACTTCACCGGTGGATGTAAGCTTTAAACACCAACGGATGATGAAATACTTTGTTTATCAATTTTCAGTCATGTTTTACTATTTAGCCTTGTACACTTAACCAAATAGTTTAAACAACTAAAACACCCTTTCCAAGGGTATTTCCAACAGAAAAATTTTCATATATTCAACATAATCAAATTACATACAAATACATCATCAAAAACATTCTTAGACTTAAACACTCTATAAGTCAACAGCAGCCACACAGGCCCACCACGTGTACTCACGAACTTCCCCCACTATCTGGTTTAATAGGGGGTTTTTGCCTCCCCAGGGATTCAAACTTGGGCTCCCAGGCTTCATAACCACAAGTTCATCATCCCTGGTACCACTTGAGCTGGGAAAGATCGTAAGTACACGTGGTGGGCCTGTGTGGCTGCCACAGTAGCAGGGCTATGCGGGGACTGCACTGACACTTGGCCTGCTCGCGGGGTGATCCCTGGGCCGGGGGAGTGGGCCGTTACAAAAAAAGGACGCCTTTTTTGTAATAGCCCACTCCCCCGGCCCAGGGCTCACCCCGCGACCAGGCCAAGTGTAGCTCAAGTGGTACCAGGGATAATGAACTTGTGGTTATGAAGCCTGGGAGCCCAAGTTCGAATCCCTGGGGAGGCAAAAACCCCCCATTAAACCAGGTAGTGGGGGAATATCGTGAGTACATGTGGTGGGCCTGTGTGGCTGCCACGTGGCAGGGCTCTGCGGGGACTGCACAGACAGTTGTCCTGGTTGCGGGGTGAGCCCTGGGCCGGGGGAGTGGGCCGTTACAGAGGGATTGTGCATCATTATTGGTATGAGTTGTGCTCGCACAATTAATTGAATCTTAGGTCGTCCTTATTTGCACTCCTTAGGGGACCCATGTCTATATTGACCACACTTTTGTTAGGGAATTGTTTCTGATATCATTTGTGGAATTCTCAATCCTCTTAGTACATATTGTCCACTTTGGATCGTAGTTTGCATAGTTTTGGTCTTAGAGTTAGCTCAAGAAGTATTGTACAAGGTAGGAAGAACAACTCTAATTATAAATCATTCACTTTCTACTCTAAAAATGGTACGTAGGATTGTGTATCTCCACTAGTATGGGCTAGGCCCTCACAACCAACAGTAATCTTGGATCTTCTTTGAATACACAAGGTGGCTATCACAATCTTCCCCCTTGAAGGTCTGACGTCGTCGGTGGCCACACTTACGGTTGGGCTTTGACTCTAATATCATTTGTGGAGTCTCAAATTCTTTTACTACAATATTGTTCGCTTTGGGTCGAAACCCACACAATTTTGTTCTTGTGATTAACCAAAAACTTCTTGTACTAGATAAGAAAGAGAACTATTCTTATAAATCATTCACTTGTCATTTGTACAATATTGTACTAAAATTACTGAAGATTCCACATATAGTATTAGAGTCAAAGCCCAAAGAGAAGTGTGCTCGACGAAAGACGCCGTGCCTTTAAGGAGTTAATTGTGACAGTCCACCCTGTGAATGCAAGATGCATTAAGATTCTGTTGATTGCGAGGGCGCAGTCCATACCAATGGGATGTACAATTTAAAATCGATTGAGAAAGTGAAAATGAATAGTTTATAAGTAAAGTTCTCATTCTTATTTAGTACAACATTTTTTGAGCTAACTCAAAAAATAAATCCATGCAAGTACTGAGCCAAAGTGAATAATATTGCGCTAGTAGAACTTGGGACTCCACATTGCGTGCACTATATAAATAACATTTCATTTCCATATAGTATGGGACTTCTTGGGATAAAATTTAAGAATAAAATCATGGGACTTTGACACAAAACAAACAACATTTTCCCTACGCTTCACATATCAAACATAAATGATATAAATAAAAACCAGAAATGTAGTAATTAGCTTTGGAATCTTATTACTCTTTCACTCTACTCTGGTATACTTCTACTCTAACAACGTACATGGGGTATCAATACCCACAGTGGCACATCAATTCCGTAGAAGCAGCTAGTATACACTCTCTGGAAATTGAAACATCAATCTAGATCTACGACAAGAGACAATGAAAGAGAGAGAGAGAGAGGTCAAATAAAGTTTGTCTATTTTTGAGATAGAGAGAGAGAGAGAGAGAGAGAGAGAGAGAGACTATGACGTGTCTGAATTGTATTGTCATTGTAACCGAAAGACATACTTCAGAGAAGTCTTTCAATAGGTAAGAAATATTTTTGAGGAGAGAGAGAGAGAGAGAGAGAGAGAGAGAGAGAGAGAGTATGGGAAGAGGAAGAGTGGTGTTGGAGAGGATAGAAAACAAAATCAATCGGCAGGTTACCTTCTCAAAGAGAAGAAATGGGTTGCTGAAGAAAGCTTACGAGCTTTCTGTTCTTTGCGATGCTGAAGTTGCCCTAATCATCTTCTCCAGCCGTGGTAAACTCTTTGAATTTGGCAGCAATGAGTATGCTCTCTCTCTCTCTCTCTCTAGAGTGCCTTTTTTCCATTAAAATATTGACAGAAGAATTTGAGAGAGATGTTGTAGATAGGGTTCATATTGTGCTTTCTCAACTCCTTGTTTTAGGGATCGAATTGAAGGCTGTATTTGAATTGTAGCCCCGGTGAATATCTTCTGCTTTTAGTATTTTCTTGTCTAGCTTTATTTTACCCTCCCAAAACCACTACATTCTTGTCCAGTCGCCGTGACTTCTCTCAAGATCACCGTTTTTTTTTAAATATTTCTTTACGATTCTCTCTCTCTCTCCCCTTTAACCTTTTTCTTTTTTCTTTTTTCTTTTCTCTGCAACACTACTGGAGAATGCGGCAAAAATGCCTCTTACAGTAGAGAGAGAGGGAAGGGAAGAGAGAAAAGGAGAGAGATGTTCAGTCTGTGAATTCTAGTTTTCTAGATCTATCTTCTTTTTCCAAATTTACAAAATATAACTCCCTCGGCTCTAAATCATTCAATAGGACCTCTCGTTCGAATCGCTTACACTTTTCTCTTTCTCTCTCTGTTATATTTTTATGGTCATGTTTGCAAATGCTAGTCATTACTTCCCCCATTATTTTTTGATCTTTTTGGAATACTTAACCTAGAGTTTTATTCCATAGATTTCTTGGTTTTCAATTGCATAGTCATAACAAAATTAAGTGACGTCTACCTCCTGCTCATTAATATTTTAGTAAAAAAATACTTTGTCAAATAAAAAAACTAAGATGTTGGAAAAATTCTCAACTTTCTACTGGGTACTTTTTGCTTCATAATTCTGAAACTTCCTAGTTCTTTAAGATTTAATGTAGCTCTCTCTCTCTGTCTCTCGGCAATGGAGTATATTGTTGGTAACTTTAATTTGAGCCAAGTCTATTAAGATTACTTTATGGAATAAGTACTTTTGTTTATCATGCATAGAAACTATTGACATCAATATTTTTACCTTAAAATATTATAATTGATCACAAAACTTTCAAATCTTTTAGCATGAACGCAATCCTTGAGAGGTACAGACAATGTTGTTATACTCTACGAGGAAACGATGTACTGATGATGACTCACAGGTTAGGGTTTAAAAAGTTGCTCTTCTTCATGATTCTCACCATTTTTTTGGTACAATTTCGTTTTGGATTACATTTTCTACTTTATTGTTTGATTTTAGTTTTTGATTTGAATACAAGAGACTTTCCATGCATCCAAAGATTATAACTTTTAATATTTGATGCGATAAAATTAAGAAAATAGTACGAAGGAATAGCATTTTATCAATAATATAGCATGAAGGAATAGCATTCTAACGTATAATATATATAGCAGCTAGTTTTCGAGGCTAATTAATTTCTATAAAAGTACAATTAGATATATGTTACACTAAATTTGTTTGGTTTTGCATAAAAAATTTTAAGGAGTACTATTCTCGTAAAAAAGTTAATTAAATTTAGAAATTACAAGATTTCATAAGAAGTTGTATAAGATGAGTTTCATTTTTTTTTTCTTCGTCCACTTGTTCAATTCTTATGGTGACTAAAAATGTGTATCGCGATCAATGCAGGCCATGTGTCAAGAGGTCTCGAGATTAAAAGCGAAATATGAATCGCTTCAACTTTTGCAAAGGTATACTTTCAAATCTTTGTAGGAAATGACTTCAGATTCAACAAAAATTTTGGTTATTTAGAAGTTGTCTCAATGTTCAAACATGATTGTCCTTATACTTTTAATTTTCTAGGCAATTTCTGGGAGAAGATCTTGCCTCAATAAATCTAAAAGAGTTGCAAAATATTGAGAAACAGCTTGACAAAACTCTAGCGCTTGCCAGAGAGAGAAAGGTATCATTTTACTATGTATTGGTAGAAGCAAAAGGATAACTAATGGCATAACCTAGAGCACACACACAACCCTAACAAGCTGATAAGAGAATTACTTGTCTTTCAAGAAAACACATAAAATTACTGTATAAAACTAATACTTGTAAACTTAAAATTTGTAACAAGGGTTTTTAGCCAGAGGAATAGCTTACGGACCTCCAGAAAATTTGTATTTGTTGTGTATTTCTGTCTTCTTACGTAGAAACAAACTTGGAGTTATTGTATATTGTTTGGCATCCCGACAATATAACACACCATACTAAACCATTTTATGATATTACTATAATCCACTTTCGAAATTTTGAAAGAGTAGATTTCTTCTCACTTGAACTACAGCACCTCAAGTTTCACTGACTAATACAATGCTATATATAGTGTTCCCCGATATTACAATTTTTCATTATAAGATTATGATCACATCACTTGGGTTTGGGCCTTAACAAGCCCTCATAAAGATGAGTCACCACAAACAAACGAGGGAGTCATCCCAAAATATACACAATTATGCTATTGTGTAGTCACAACACAAATATACATTAAAGAATGCATGTACCTCGAACATAGGCAAATTATGAATAACTCCCACTCATTCTACGTAGGATGAGCGTAAACAACTCCTCACATAGTAGTATGAGCGTAAACAAGCAGACTAACAATACGTCCAACATATACACCATCGAGATGAGTAACAATGAGATATACCCAAATGCTAGCAATATAATATGCTGTAAAGTTTGATATGTAAAGAGGGTCTATCTAAACGAGTATATTGAACATTAATGTTAAGAAAAGTATTATTTGTTTTACTATACAAAGGTATGTATGCTAGTGAACATTAGTTGTCTTCTTGAATTCATACAAAATTAACATTCGAAAGAATGGATTACTTCATTCATATTGACATCATTGCATCTTTACCTTAAAATCATCGAATTATTATATTAGTAAAAACCAAAGTGTCATCTATAGTCGCAAATATTTATAGAAACATTCAATCTTGATGACTTCGATGAAAAGTAAATGTAGGAAGCACAGTAGTAAACTTCTAAAACCAAGCATTAGTTGTTTGAGATCATATAGTATCATGACTTGAAATTGGGACACCATTGGCATAGGAAAGGATCTAACTTTTGGGAAAATTCAACGGTCCAACCCTAAATATGTAAAGCCCCCGAACCCACCCTGGCTCGACGCGCTACTTTGCACAACTTTATAACAATTAAAATGACGTTTAAAATAATTTTTGATAAAATTTCGACTTGATTTTTTGGGTTTTTCCAAAACAGTAGGAAAACGTGCGTAAAATGCGTACAAAATGTGAAAATTGGTGAAAACAAACGTCGTTTACTTTACGAAAAACTGAGCAGCATAACAGCTAAATTTTTTTTAAAACCAAATCCTGAAAACCAAATATACCAAAAGACCTAAAGTTCCCTAACTTATTTACAACACAATATCACAATAAAAATACGAATCCACCCACCTCCTAGCAATACCATGGTCAAGGCGCCCCAACAATTGTCCGCACTGGCATGCCACGTACGTCGCCTACTGCATCCTAATCCTGGCCTCCCTCGACTAGCTCACCTGCAATATCGTCGTCACTTACATCATAGAACACAAAACGTAAGTCTAATGCTTAGCAAGTATGGAATAATGAATGTAGAAATACAATGCATACTCAACCCCTAACACACAGTTTCTACTCGCTCTGTTGTTCTCAATTCATTAATCTTTCACTTTTCCCCTCAATCATAGAACCCTCTCGAGGTGCTACACAAGCACTACTCCCCGACAAAGCGTTCATACTCTCGATACATTACATATCTTATATCGATCATAGAACCCTCTCGAGGTGCTACACATGCACTACTCCCCGACAATGCGTTCATACTCTCGATACATTACATATCTTCAGCAGTGTATCTCTCATAGAAACCCTCGCGAGGTGCTACACAAGCACTACTCCCCGAATAGAACCCTCTCGAGGTGCTACACAAGCACTACTCCCCGACAAAGCGTTCATACTCTCGATACATTACATATCTTATATCGATCATAGAACCCTCTCGAGGTGCTACACAAGCACTACTCCCCGACAAGACGTTCATACTCTCGATACATTACATATCTTCAGCAGTGTATCTCTCATAGAAACCCTCGTGAGGTGCTACACAAGCACTACTCCCCGACGAGACGACTTTACTCAAAACCACGTTACAACCTTTTCTTATCTTTTTACGTTACAAGCTCACTCATCAAAACTATGCTCAAAACTCATTTTTCGTAATTTGAAAACAATGATGCATGCCACACAAATACTTAACCACAAAACAAAGCACCCAAAGGCAAAACACAAACATCCTCTACTTACCTAGATTCCCCGTACGTATTCAGTTACTCTGAGTACACAAATCACTCGCTCGTTAACCTAGCATATTAAGGAGAAAAATCACTTAGTAACTCTCTAGGAATTCTAAGGAATGCCTAAACTAAATCTAACAACAACTTAACCAATTTTGAAAGCATAAATCCCAAAAACCTTATTTTTCCCCCATTTTCAATGTCCAAACTTCAATCGGCCATAACTTACTCATTTTTCATCGGATTACAACGATCCACCCCATTCCGTAAACCTCTACATGTCTACTATCCATTGAATCAAATTATTTTAGCAACCAAACAACATGGCCAATCAAAATCCACAAAAACAGAATCGACGACCTATGTTCCCAAAATCGATTTTTCACCAATTTCAACCAAATCTCTAATCTATCTACCTAATTAACCTAAACCATCCTATCTAATGTCTAAACCACCAAAAGTGTTAAGAAAACCAGCAAGAAAAAGAAATTTCGGAGCTTCCACCATTAGGGTTTCCAAATTCCTCTAAACCTCACTAAAAACACCAAGAACCACTACCTATGTGCATACAACATAAAACCCATTCAAAACTAACTTTGATTCCTTACTAAAACCTTGAAGAAATGAAGAAAGAAGAAGCTCTCCAAGGTGCTGAAATTTCGTGGGAGGGAGGAAGAAGATGTGTAACGACCAGACGGGTTCCCCCACCTGAGCCGTGCAGTCCGGCCAACAGGCCCACTGACACTGCCACGTGGCAGCCACACAGGCCTGCCACATGTACTCACGATCTTCTCCCATCAAACCAGGTGGTGGGAGAAGACCGTGAGTACACATGGTGGGCCTGTGTGGCTGTCACGTGGTAGTGCCTGGGCCTGTTGGGTGAGGACTGCACGGCTCGAGCGGGGGAACCCATCGGGTCGTTACAAGATGATCACCTTTTGTCTTTCTAACCTCACATTTTCATCTTTTAAAATATCTAACTTTTCCTCTTTAAATTTTTTCAACCAAATTTTTAAATTTTGTAAAGTAACCCACATCCTCACCCCTCCCAAGTGAGATATCTCTTTCCCCTCACTCATCCTTCATTTTTATTTCACTTTTAACTTAACACACACTATTCCAATAACTTACTCTGTGACGACCCCAACCCGGTCAGGGCCGCCACGGGCATTGCCGTGACCCCATAATATTTTTAATTCTATTTGTTTATTTGCTCTCTTTTAATGAGCATTAGCTTCATTCAGCGGAAGACTTAATGCATGAGGAAACCTCGCATGAAAACTAATATTGACTAAAATCGATCGATGTTCTCACTGACTAAAATCGATAGATGTTCTCACTGACTAAAATCGATAGATATTCTCACTGACTAAAATCGGTCAATGTTCTCACTGACTAAAATTGGTCAATGTTCTGCGCGGGCGAACCGAAAGGTGACGGGTCGTAAAAAGGAGGTCGTCACAATCCCACATCGCTTGGGGAAGTATGTGGAAATGAAACATATGTAAAGAGACCCTCCCAAGATAGCAAGACACTTTTTGAAGTACAATTGACAACGGATCCCATAAGAATTCCGAAGTTAAAAGTGCTTCGGCGAGAGTAATACCACGTTGGGTGACTGACTGGGAAGTCCTCGCCAAACAAAGCCGTGAGAGGAGGATATTGGGCTACGGCCTAATCCTCAGAGCGGACAATATCTTGCTGGGAAAAAGGGTCATTACAAATGGTATCAGAGCCTGTACTCAACCGAAAATGTGGCCAACGAAGATGTTGGGCCCCCAAGGGGGGGTGATTGTGATGACCCGAATGTGTAAATATGTGTACGATGGCTGCACAAATCGGAAACCCGGATAGCGGTACGTCTGCGCGGGCGAACCGGAAGGTGACGGGTCGTAAAAAGGGGGTCGTCACAATCCCGCATCGCTTGGGGAAGTACGTGGAAATGAAACATATATAAATAGACCCTCCCAAGATAGCAAGACGCGTTTTGGAGCACAATTGACAACGAATCCTGATAAGTGTATATTTTACACACTTATTTATACTTTTTATACTTAATTTGATAAGATTTTCTCAAATGTTTGAAGGAATTTGATGTATTTTGTGAAAGTGTGCAGAAAATTTAGTTACAACAGGTTGGAGCTAGAATTTGCGAATTTGAAGAGGAAGAAAAAAGAAGAAATAAAGTGGAGTTAAAAAGAAGAAAAAAAGAAGCTAAGAGAAGAAACATCAATTGGCTATTTTAATCCCAGCCGTTTGGCTATTTTAATTGATTGAGGTGTTTGAATCTGAACCATTGAAGCTTGTTTTAATCTCAGCCGTTGAAGATAATTATGGGCTTTAGATTTGTGGGCTTGAGATTAATTAAGAATTAGGTTAACTAAAGAAAAAGAGAGAGCAGCCCCATTCAGACAATTCAGACGCGTAGCCCTAGCGAGAGAAAAGGAAGGCAAGCGAGACGGAGACCGAAACGGAGCGGGAGCTTTGGGAATTGATTTTCAGCATAGTTTTTCTTTCCCTTTCTCTTCTGAACTATGAACTTCTTTAATATTATTATTGTTTTTCTTTATTTTAGCATGAACTAAGTTTTTATTCTAGGGCTACGATGTAGCCAGACGATGTTTATTTTCAGTTTCTTCGTTTAATTATATTTATTAAGTATTTTTTCCACTATTGTTGACACATTTAATTTCTGTTCTTAAAACCTGTAAATTTCTGGTCAATCTTTACTTGATTTTTTGGTGTGTTTTGAGACTGAGAGGTGATAAATACCCGAGCACTGAAATTAATGTCATGAATATACGTAAGCTAGAGATAGTTACGATATTGGTGTGATCACTATGATTTCTTGATTGAATTGTATTTGATTAATGTAGGATTTGAGACTGAGAAGTGATAACTCATTAATCAGATAACTTATGCAATGCTCGAGAGAGATTGTAATAGAATTTAGTGAAATCGATCATCAATATAGGAAGAATATTTATGAATATAATTGCGAAGGACTAAAATAAATATTGTCTTGATAAAATCGTAGTACCTAGGCTTTTATTAATTTGATTTATTCCCATTTTATCTGTTTTGTTATTTACATTAGTTTATTTTAATTATTTTAATTCCAATCCTTGAAACCATAAAACGTGTGTTTAATTTAGAATTAAAATTAATTATTTCGATTATTAATTACAAGTCCTCATGGGTTCGACACTCTAGTTATCACTGTATTACTTGTTGCGACTCGTACACTTGCGAACTATTTTTCATAACAAGTTTTTGGCGCCGTTGTAGTATAGTGGTAAGTATTCCCGCCTGTCACGCTGGTGACCCGGGTTCGATCCCCGACAACGGCGCCAAAAACTTGTTGTGAAAATTAGCTCGCAAGTGTACGAGTCGCAACAAGTAATATAGTGATAGATAGAATGTCGAACCCACGAGGACTTGTAATTAATAATCAAAATAATTAATTTTAATTCTAAATTGAACACACGTTTTATGATTTCAAGGATTGGAATTAAAATAAACAATTAAATAATTAAATAAACTAATGTAAAATAGCAAAACAGAAAAAATGGGATTAAATCAAATTGATAAAAGTCTAGGTACTATGATTTCACCAATACAACAGTTATTTCAGTTATTCGTAATTATATTCATAAATATTCTTCCTATGTTGATGATCGATTTTACTAAATTCTATTACAATCTCTCTCGAGCATTGCATAGGTTATCTGATTAATGAGTTATCACTTTTCAGTCCTCAAATCCTACATTAATCAAATACAAATAAATCAAGAAATTATAATGATCACATCAATACCGTAACTATCTCTAGCTTACGTATATTCATGACATTAATTTCAGTGCTTGGGTATTTATCACCTCTCAGTCTCTAAACACCCCAAAAATCAAGTAAAGATTGGCCAGAAATTTACAGGCTTTAAGAACAGAAATTAAATGCGCCAACAATATTGGAAGAAATACTTATAAAATATAATTAAACGAATAAACTGAAAATAAATATCGTCTGGCTACATCGTAGCCCTAGAATAAAAACTTAGTTCATGCTAAAATAAAGAAAAACAACAATAATAATATTAAAGAAGTTCATAGTTCAGAAGAGAAAGGGAAAGAAAAACTATGCTGAAAATCAATTCTCAAAGCTCTCGCTCCGTTCCGGTCTCCGTCTCCCTTGCCTCCTTCTTTTACTCTCGCTAGGGCTACTCGTCTGAATTGTCTGAATGGGGCTGCTCTCCCTTACCGTGTTTACTCTCGATCACTCCCTTACTGTGTTTGGGTTTCACTCTCAGTAGACTACAAAAATATATCACCAGCAAGTAGGTTCAAATAAGAATAAAACATGTGCAGATTGAAGATAACTCTGTAAGCTCTAATCAATGCAACTAAAACAAATCACTCTTCTACTCAGTATATCTCAAGGAGTTTAAAGTATGAATTTATTCCAAATTAAATCATCATTGACACCTCAACCAAGATTTCAGTATGTCTAACCATGTAATATATAATAGATCAACAGAGCAGAGAAATAAAGCCAGCGAAAATCACCCCCCAAACTTAAAATAAACATTGTCCTCAATGTAGACAAAGGACACAAGAAAAATATAAAAGGGTAGATAGTGTACCTGATAACGTCTCGGGCTGGTCAATATTGTTGTGGAGCTTCGATCGAAGGAGCAATCTATCGAGAATAGGGTGGGTTGCCTCCCACCAAGCGCTTGTATTTATTGTCGACAGCCCGACAGTATACTTTTTCATGTTGGGTCGAAATATATGATGGATTGTGCACTTTTACATGTACCATCCCAATATAATATTGATCGTTGCCCATTTGCCAATGGCTTTTCGTAGTCGGGTGGTGTCTTAATAGGTGGTATGACCCGTAATGTCGACTCCCCCAAATTTCCAACGTATTGCTTCCTCTTAGGTTCAAAAGAATTGCTTAGTTGACAGTGAAACTTCCCTTGTGACAGGGTTAGGGAGTTCCACTTGGAATATTTCATCGATAGCTTTAGGGTACTCAATCGATTTATACACTTTAAATGTCACCTCTTCCTCTTGGACCTGCAATTTGAGCTCCCCTTTTCTAAGATCAATTATAGCACCCCCTGTTGCTAAAAATGGACGACCTAATATTATCGGTATTCCATGGTCTTCATCCATATCAAGGATCAAGAAATCAGCGGGGAAAATAAACTTGTCGACTTTGACAAGGACATCTTCAATTACCCCATACGGATGCTTTATAGAACGATCGGCCATCTGTAACACTACACTTGTGGGCTTTGCTTCACCAATACCAAGCCTCTTAAATATAGATAGAGGCATCAAATTTATACTAGCACCCAAATCACATAATGCTTACTCGAAGATAGACTCCCCAATTGCACATGGGATGGTAAAACTGCCAGGATCTTTCAATTTTTGAGGGAGATTTCGTTGTATAATAGTGCTACATTCCTCCGTCAAAGCGATCATACTGCCGTCTTCGATTTTACGCTTATGGGACAAAATAGCTTTCAAAAACTTTGCATATTTCGGCATTTGCTCGAGGGCTTCTACGAATGGAATGTTGATGTTGAGCTTTTTGAAAACTTCAAGGAACTTAGAAAATTGATTATCAAGCTTCACATTATTCGATCGTTGTGGAAACGGCACTTGGGGTGGACTTGCTTGTACTGGTGGAGGATGAGATGGTAGAGACCTTTGAGCTTCATTTTCACTTGAATCCCCCTTATCCATTTTAGGCGCACTTGGCTCTTTGTGCTCTGGTTCAATCACAGTTCCCAATCTAGTAGTAATTGCATTACAATGCTCTTTCGGATTTACTTCAGTATTGCTAGGTAGTGTACCTTGGGATCTTTCATTGATGATACTAGCAAATTGGCCAAGTTGATTCTCAAGACTTCGAATTTGGGCCGATTGATTTTGCATTGTTGTACGGGTCTCAGTCTTAAATTGCATAAGGGCGGCCTCTAGATCATTTTTCTTTTCAGCTTGTTGAGATGAATCGGGTTGAGATGCTTGAGGCATTTGCATAACATTTTGAGAATTGCTCCAAGAGAAATTTGGATGTTGTCGCCACCCTGGATTATAAGTGTTTGAGTTAGGATTGACTTGTCAATTAAAATTCCCCATGTAGTTAACTTGTTCAGCAAATTTATTCGGCATAGGATTTCCTACTTGGCATTCTTCACTCTGATGTGATCCTTGACACCATTGACAATTAAACATCGGCGTTTTCCTCACACTCGCTGCTATATGAGATTCTTGTAACTGTTTAGTCAATGAGGCAACTTGTAGTGTTAAAGTTTTCATAGCCTCAAGCTCTGGGTACCCGTTGTGCGCTTCATAATTGATCTCTCCACTGGACACTGGTCATTATTAAGTGCTAATTCCTCCAATAAATCATAAGCGGCTTCTTCAGTCTTTCTCATTAAAGCCCATCTGCATCTGCTGTTGACCAGAGTTTTAGTAGAAGCAGATAATCCCACATAAAAAGTCTGAATATGCATCCACTTCGGTAATCCATGGTTGGGACACTTCCTCAACATATCATTAAAACGTGCCCATGCCTCATATAATGTTTTCCCTCGAATTGACTGAAGTTGATTATATCGTTGCGAAGCTTAGCGGTCTTCTTCGAATGGAAAGAACTTGGAGAGAAACTTCTGGCATAAATCTTCCCAAGTAGTAATCGAATTAGCTGGTAAAAAGTTAAGCCAATTCTTTGCCCGATCCAGTAATGAAAATGGAAATAACCGTAATCTCAATGCATCATCCCCAACGTTGTGAAATCTGAAGGTGTCGCATACTTCTAAGAAATTTGCAATATGATCCTTGGGGTCTTCAGAAAGATAATCCACTGAATTGCGACTGTTGAATCATGTGCAAGGTGCCCGGCTTAATTTCAAAATTAGCAACGATGGCCGCTTCGAATAGCTGAGTCAATCCCGGACACAGTAGGTATAACATAATCCAGCAAGGTCCGGTGCTCGATAATATTTTCCCCGTTATCACCCATGATGGCACGCGCTTGTTGAATAGCTTCTCTTCTCTCTCTACGATTTTGTCGACACGTACGTTCGATTTCAAGATTAAGCGGGAGAAGATTAGCGTCTCCTTCTTTACGCATATACCTGAGAATAACACAAAAAAAAAAGAATTAAAATAAATAGAATTCAAAATAAAACTAAAGAACTCCGAAGTTAAAAGTGCTTCGGCGAGAGTAATACCGGGTTAGGTAACCGACTGGAAGTCCTCGCCAAACAAAGCCGTGAGAGGAGGATATTGGGCTACGACCCAATCCCCAGAGCGGACAATATCTTGCTGGGAAAAAGGGTCGTTACAACACCTAATCATAAACATCCAGTAATTTCACAAATAGAGATTTATTTAACATCATTCATTCATCAATTTCGACTATACGCAACGGGAGTTCATCAAAATACCATACAAATGAACCCAACTAACCAACCACCCAAAATACCTATTATCTCCAAGCCAAAACCATCAACAACCAATCATCGTTCGACTACTCCTATACCTACCATATTTACTTACTCTATTCTTATGGTTTTCACTCAAATCTCCACTTCCTAACTCTTATACTTAGTATAACTCTAGGATTAATGCTAAACCCTCATAACATAACATAATCTAAGGCTACGTACGTTAGATGAACAATCTCAGATGTTACAAAATAAATGATATAGCTTATATCAAGAGACCTTAAAACGAAAAAATTCAAAGAAGCCAAGGCCCACGGTGACTTAGTATACAATGGTCCTATAGTAGCATTCTAGATACAATACTAATAGAAGCTTGAATAAAGAGTATGTGCAATAATGCAAAAACACGTCATGATGAGACTTAAACAGAACTCAAAATCGAGTTTTTGATGAAAACTCTAAAACTTTTGGAAAAACAATTAATAAAATGAGTTTAAATTTGACAAATGCTTGAAGACTTTGAATATGTTGTAGTTTAATGTGTCATGAACACCAATTTGTCGGGGTCGGACTTGTGGAGCTTTGACACCAATCCTCAACTTCCCTTTAATCTCTAGGAACTCTAGGTTGTGATTTTAACCAAGTGCATGTATCATCTCAAGTAATGTAATAAAATATAGAATGTCGAAACCACGAATAAATTTCTAATTACCTGTATAACTTAACCTCAAGTTTTATTTAAACACCAAAATTGTGATTTATGTGATTGAAACAAATAAACAAACAATAAGAAGAAAATAGAAGTACTTAACTTTCAGTTGAATAAAATCTAAATTTACAATTATCCTTATTTCACCTAATTTAATTATTGACCTTTTCTAATTAATTCATTCATACAAATTTGTTTATCGAGAAACCCTAATTATGTAAGAATCTATTCTAAAGATCAACTAAAATACTTATGATTCAATTCATTATATCTCTATGTATCTCAAAACTACAACAATTCACTAAGTCTAGATTCTCAGCAACTCACACACGTTGTGTAGATATATTTCAATCCAACATATACTCACAGTTTCCATACCATGGCCATACATTATCATGTCCAAGTTTAATCATATGAAAAAATAAAACTGAAAAAGATAGATAATTAGACTACATATAGAGTTCAAATTGTAATCCTAGCAAAAGAGAATTAGTTCATGATTTATTTGAAATAGATTGCACAACAGTCTCAATGGAAACTATGATGAAGCTCTTTGTCTCAATGTTTCGTCATGCGTCACTGTTATTTGCACGAGCATTGTCAAAAAATATCATGTTTTAGTCGCACTGGGACATCCAGTTATCAGCATTCTATCGTTGTGACCTTCTAATGGAAGCGCTATAGCTCCCTAGGGTAATGTTGTAGCGCTCCGTAGGGTTTTCTAACTTCTCTATGGACACTACAATGCTCTCGATGGAAGCTATAACATTGGGTCTCCAGAGGCAAAATTTTCTTGTGAGCGCTCTAGCTTTAAAACTTGATAAATTAACATTTTTGCCCTTGCAACTCAATTTGTGAAGAAAATGACATCCAACGATTCCTTACCATTCAAATATCTCCAAAAAAAATGACATAATTGAAAGAAATAATTGAAGCATTCTTAATACAACACAGTATGGGGAAAACAAAGACGATGCTGTACAAGATCTAGTTAGAAGCAATACACATTGTTGTATATGTATCTTTTGAAGTCTATAGTCCTCCTAGTACAATATTGTCTGTTTTAGGTCGAAACCTGCACAATTTTGTTCTTGTGATTAAAACATGTTAACTAGGTAGAGAAGACAGTTTTTCTTACAAACTATTCACATTTCACTCTCCCAAGCATTGCAAGGTGGGATTGTGCACTCCCACTAGTATAGGTTGAGCTCTTACAATATTACAATCAACAAAATCTCAGGTCGTCATTACCTTCATATGGTGTCCAACCACAATCTCCCTCCTTTGGGACCCGACATCCATGTCTGCCAAACTTCTGGTTGGCCTTTGACTCTGATACTATTTGTGGAGTCTTCAGTCGTTCTAAGACAATATTGTTCGCTTGGGACCAAATTCTGCATAGTTTTGTAATTGGAGTAACCCAAAACGTTTTGTACTAGGTATGAAGGAAAACTCTTTTATAAAACATTCACATTCCACTCTTTTAAGTGATAGCATTGTGCATCTCCACTGGTATGAGCTTCAATTAACAGAATATTGGGTCGTCATTGACTCCACAGGTGGCTGCCACATATCTAATAGGTGTTCAATGAAAAGTTTATGAAACAAAACACCTCAAGAAACGTGAAATGACAGAAAACCAAATTATTCCTTTTTGAGATTTTTTGGAAACATTGATCAAATAAATATCTTTGATCAAGAGAGGTAAAAGCTTATGATATAATTTTGTTGGAATAAGGAAGATGAATTTTGGAGAAGGAAAAAGTTAAGTGTCTCTCTCTTCATCTTTTTTTCCTCTCTAAAAATTCATCTTCCTTTATTTCATAAAACCTATAAATATAGAAGAAAGATTCACATACTTAGTCTAGTCCTATAAGCAAAGCAAAATAAATTATTGCAGACCTCTACACTTGTCAACGAGATATTGTCTGCTTTTGGTCAAGATCAACATGAATTTGTTATTGGGTCTTTATTGCAAAACATGTTTTGTTTGTTTAGAAAGAAAACTCTATCTTTCCCAAGCGAGCAACTCTCCTAGTATTGGCTAACCATTTTACCCATTCAGAACAAGTTACCACAATTATTAATGTCTTTAATATCAAAAACATTGAAAGGCATAGTATATTAACTAACATATTAATTATGTACCTTACTAAGATATTTAATAATTATTACATTAATGTCTCCAATCTTTCAATTAAAAAAACTTAAATAATGATAATTAACCATCGGTTATGAATCAACTATGATTTTCTTAGATTATTCGGTAGTGAATTTTGCCAATCAGTAGATTGGATACATGTAAATAAATTGTATTTATTAATTATGTGGTTTAATTTTGCTACATTACAAAGTTTTAATCAAAATTTAAGTGATCATGATTGCTCAGTTTTTGCTTTTTAAATTCAGATGCAAATGATGATGCAACATTTAGAAGAGTTGCGTAAGAAGGTAACTAACTCATTCAAACTAGCTTTGCAGTGAATTGAGCAATAAATCTTAGTTTTATTTTCCGAAATGGATTTTTTTCCAACAAAAATTTAACTACTTTTTTTACGTAGAACTACAAATTGTTAGGATCATTTTCATCTTATTTCACACTTAGGAATTATTTGTTTTTAGGCAAAGCACAATTTATCTCACCTGAGAGATTGGAAGCTATTTTAGGGTTGATAATATGAACAGGTATTTTACTGAAAAAAAAAAAAAAAAAAATCTATTGATGATCTAATTTGTTCAAATAATCTACAGAATTATTGAACATCGGTTTATATTTCTATAATTTGATTCAGTCTTCTCTCATAAGAACTTTTGTGTGGATGAAATACAGGAGTTTGACCTCGGAGAGATGAATAATCAATTAAAGTCACAGGTTTTCTTTAATTTATTAAATTTTATTTTAAAACTATATATTTGAGTTGTTATTAATTATCATAGTAACCCTTGTTTTCTTCTTTTATTTTGTTGATTTTTCATAATTAAGCTTGAAGAAGGGCAACAATCACAAGGTATTCCTGATCAAGGACAACCTAGCAATGCTGTCATTCAATCACAAGCCAGTTGTACTGGATTAGGGTATGTTTTATTAGTTCAATCAACAGCTTTTAAGGTTCTCTTTGTTGCGATGACTTCGTTGCCATGTCGTAAAATTTATAAAATTAGTTGTTCGCTTTCTTCATGTGATATAAAAAGTAAGACAGTGAATGCATTGTTTAACATATATTTGATTGCTATGTTCAATGTATTTATTATTTTATGAATTAGTATGATTATTGGTGTTCAAATTAGGCCAATTAATTATTTAAAAGGAAATCAAACATAGTACTTGCAGTCAGGGTTTTATAAAATACTTGATAGAGATTTATTCAATTTATCTAGTTTCCCTGACTACTAGTCAAAACCGCATGTTGTCGCTAAAAATATATGGGTCGAGTGAATAAAAGATTTTCGAACGAATGACGCATGTTTAATTTTTTTGACGGTGTTTGAATTTGATGAAACAGATGCTGCTGGGATTCTACAACTCAAGAAAATGAAGAAGCAAGAACAAGGGAGAAGGGAAAATCCTCAAATTGGGGTGGATTATTCAATAATATTCATCCTTATTGAAAACATAAAATAAAATTGTGTTAAAGTGTTGTATAATATGCTTTGTTTAAATTGGATTTGAGTTGCCGAAGACTACTAACGGCTGTTTTATGTGTTCAGTTGAAATAATTGAATTGATGTTTGTGATTATGACAATAACTTGTATGGAAATATTAGTTATTCTTGCCTATGATCTATCCAAATAATTTCCTTCTTTTCTTTTATTAGATTAAGAGAAAAGTTCAAATTAAATCTTAAACCATCGGGTCAGAGATAAGCTGACCCCTAAACTATGTTTGGGTACAAATAAAATTTTACATTATCTCCAGGAAATAAGTTGATCCTTGTCGTTACGTGTTGTTAAATACATTTACGGTCGCCTGCGTTTTAAGTACAGGTGATCGCATTTTGCACGAGGTCGAGTGCGTTCAAACAAGGGTGACCTTCGCAGTTGTCCTCATTTAAACGCAGTCGCCCTCGTTTTTAAGCATGCTCGCCCTCGTTCAAAATGCGGGCGACCAAATATAAATTTGAGGTCGCCCTTGGAAAGGTTGCGAGCGAACTAGCTTCTCTCTTCGGCGATTTCGGGTGCGATTCTTTCAAATTTTTGTCTCTGTCATTCGCTCAATCGACCATCCCCGCAATATTCTTTCACATTTTCAACCTCCAATACTTAGCTTTCTTTATTAGCTTGTTCATTTCGACCTCTAATACTTAGCTTTCTCTATTAGTTTGTTCATTTCGTGCCCTAATTAGAGAATGAAGGGAATTGGAGAAACTAGTGGGTATGAGATTATTGAGCAAGAGCTTTGTGCATTTTATCATGACGATATTATATCTGAAATATTAGTGCATTTGAACTCTGCATCTCTAGACGAAAAGCTTCGTTCATTATGCAATTCGAAAGATGATGAGGTGGAGAGTCTGTCTCAACACTAATCATGCTCCCAAAATATTTGTTTGGATAAGAAGTATAGTTCTTTGAAAGAAATCTGAGAAGAAATAATAGATTATGCTTTGAAAAATAGGTCTGACATAAAAATTTTGAAAAGTAAGAAGAATTGGTTGACTGGTGCATGTCAAGAGGGATGCCAATGGCAGCTTCATGCGTCAAAGATGCAAGGTGAACTTACCTTCCAAATAATGACTTTCATAATTGTTTGCCAAAGATGGAAAGTCGACATACTACTGCAAAATGGGTGCCAAACCAGTATTTGGACAAATTTAAAACTTAGCCTACCTAGAATATTTCTTCTATCGTTGAGACAGTCAGAAGGACTTCAATGTCAATATTACACCTAGGCTTGTCAAAAGGGCAAGGAAGGAAGCCCAAACACGAAATGAATGGAATTGTGACGAACAGTATAAGCTATTACAGTCGTACGAGGAAGAGATTCTTAGATCCAATCCTGGTAGCACATTGGCATTAGCATACATAGAAATGATTATACGTTCAAACCCATTTTAGAAAGAATGTACATGTGTATTGCTACATGTAAGAAGAATTTACTTGAGTGTGGTAGACCCATCATTTGTTTGAATGACTGTCATTTGAAGGGTTCATGTATCGGTCAATTGCTTACAGCAATTAGCAATGATGACACTGATGGAATTTATCTAGTTTCTTAGTGGTGGTGGAAGCAGACTATACAAACTTATAGTCGTAGTTTCTTCAGTTATTGCTACTAGATATACAGAGTCGTTTAGGACGTGGGTGGACATTTGTGTCAAATCAACAAAAGGTAATTTGTCTTTAATGTGAATTTTATGAATTTTATTTGAACAACTAACTTATTGTGCGTTGTCCTTTTTTAGGGGTTGGTGTTTGCTATTGATAAACATGTAGGATCTGCGAAGCTTTATTTCTGCCTCCGACATTTATATGTCAATTTCAAAAAAGAATTTGGAGTAAGTTGTACAAAGACGCAATGTGGAATGCATCTAGGGTTACCACAGCAGAGTACTTTGAGAATAAAATGAAAAAACTGTGTGTAACGGTCCCTAGGATGCCCTCACAGCATGTCATCCCCCGGTTTTAACCTCGACCACGGGACACTCTCTCTAAGAGCACGGGAGATGACGTGCTCTTAGAGAGAATGTCCCATGGTCGAGGTTAAAACAAGGAGATGACGTACTGTGAGGGTGCCCCAGAGACCGTTACAGATCATCCACAAAATAAATATTTGTGTCCATATCAAGCACAAAGTACAAAGCGGTCGCTAATGGTGCGGCCAAATTAGGGTGGCTTGAGTCACTACTATGTCAACTCTAAATACCCTTGTGTCAACTTCCAATCGTACTAACAGATAATATTAGTTCATCTTATATAGCGATTCACTGAAAAACAAAACATGTTGAAATAGATATACATTTTATTATTAAGTCCAACAAAAACACTTTCAATTGTGTTTCATCCCATCAGACTCCGATTGTCAATTGTTTGTCTAAGTCTCTTCTTTTTGGTCGTTTTCAATATTTACAATCCAAGCTTCACATCCTCCGCGCATAAAGCTTGCGAGAGGATGACACGATGTATTATTCATGTGCATTTGTTATAACTGTATTTTATAAATAATCGCTCTTACGGTCCAAGCTTCACATCTTGCGCGCATAAAGCTTGCGAGTGGATGACATGATGTATTATTCATGTGGATTTGTTATGACTGTATTTTATAAATAATCGCTCTAAAGAATGAAGACTATATATATTCGCTCATGCAAGTGTATAACAATTGACAGAAACCATTCTCTCCGCAAAATATGTTATTCTCTATTTCCCCCTTTGCTGAAAACACTTGCTATATTTAGAGGTACAAATGTTTATAATAAAAATGAATTTTAGAGAGATCAATGATCACTCATTTCGAGTTAGTTATTTAATAAAATATTATTTTCAATGTAAGTGTATTTAAGTTTGGAATTTTTCAAGGATAAAATGTAAAAAAGTATCTCTAAAGTGATGTTTAAAAAGTGATTGAAACGAAATGATATGCGTATTATCACTAAAATTGAGATTAGAAAAGCATTTGTTGCTCATCCAAAGTAATATTCAATCAAAACGATACTAAGCAACCACTTGTATTGAGAATCTAATGCTCGTTTACTATTGCTTGCATTCTATCAGAGAAGATAGGTGATTCGAAGGACAACATAAAAAATTCAGAGAGAAAAAGAGAAAATAATTGTTGATTGTGCGATGAGATAATAACTATGCATATATTAATTTATAGCGTAAATACAAAATAAATACTGAACTTTTTTTTTTTCAAAATGAACCTGAAACTTAGCACCATGAGCAAATTAGATTTTATTATTAAAATTCAACTCTGTTTTATTTCTTTCTATCGAAAATAAATTGAACAGATATTATAATATTTATATACTTTTTTATTTTTAATTTTAGAAAATAGAAAAAAAAAAAGAACTAAACTAAAAATCGGCTCAACTCAAGGTTAAACCAACTAAAATCGATCCAAAACCAAGAAAAAAAAATTTTAATTGAAACCGAATTAAAAACAATCCTAGCAAAACCCAAAAAAAAAATATTGATTTGTCATTCATGGTGCAAAGTTTAAGGTCGTTTGTTTAAAAAAATTTAAGGTTTAGGTTGAATTAAACGAACTCTAAAATTCAAGGTCGAACTTGTACTTCACCCTATAGATAATTGGTTGATGTCACTCAAATCTCAGTTTTTTAATCTTTTTAATGACTCAAATCTTGACTCAAAATTTGAAGATTTGAAAGTTAACTATTGCATTGTGGTTTAGGATAATATTTGAGAAATTGAATTTATGTAATTATCACATTAAAAGTTGCAATTTCATAAGATAAAACGTCATATTGACATTTACTAAAAAACAAAATCACTATTAGATTAATCTTCCTACGTCTTCAAAACAGCAGGTGAAACATCAATTTTGATTTAATTAATTTTATTTTAAAATTAAATATCAATTAAAAAAACTAGACTAAGTGAAGTAGTTTGATGAAAGAAAATGACAGTTATGACAGAATACTTTGTTAAGAGTATCGCTATGTTTACTCTCTTATTAATTAATGTAATAAATTATTTTTATTACATTAATTCCATCAATCATTAGTTTGGTATATTACAAGTATTTTAAGATATTTAATAAATGAGTAAACGTAGTATTATTTTATAAAAAAAATTGAAAATAATTAACATCTCAATTTTCTAATTTATTGAAAATTTCTAAAATAATCATTTCAGAAAAAAAAAAAAAAAAAAAAAAAACTTCGAACCGATAAAATCTAGATCTAAGTGAAAAATAACAACCTAGAAATTTATGTTTTTGAAATTAATATAATTGCAACTATAATTATACCACATTTTTTCAGTCACATAATTTGTTTATATAGTTATGATATAAATCAATTTTTTGAATTAATGTACTTTAAAAGTAAGATTATTTTTACTCCAACTGCATATTTTGACTTGTATGAATAAATATTCTATACGTAAAATTGTGAATGCTTCTTTCTGCTAAATTTAATGAAAAATAAATTAGATATCTGTTTAAAAACAAAATTGAAACTAATAAAAAAAATAAGAATGCAAGAATTAAATACATTTTATTAGTCACATTTAGCCATAATAAATGTAGGGATTATATGGTAAGACAATATGCATGTATCACTGTATTTAGACACAATAAAAGGTTGACATTTTTATAAAATTATATTTTAAGACTGATGGTTGATGTCATTTACAGACTTTTTCACCTTTCAACTGTTAACAATTCTGAAGTGTTATCAATTTATTCGTTAAATCCAACACATATATATTATATTTTTAATTTTATGAGACATTTTAACCAGATTTATAACCTGAATTCGAACTCTTTCAATCATCTTTTTGGTCAAACCCTGTCGATTGCACGATAGAAATAGGGTGGAAGTTCTATTTGCAAAGCATCTCGGATCAAACAGATAAACCGAAAGCAATATGCAAAATGCTAATAGGAGACAAGTTAAATGTTCTGTTATAATAAAAAAAATTTAAAATTTAATTTAAGAATGATCTTAAATATTATAATGTTTGTGTAAATTAATTCAGAAATAGTAATTATTACAAGAGAGAGGGGGAAGAGAGAGAAGAGGAGAGAGAGAGAGAGAGGTCTGATGTATTACGGTGAAGTTTGCAACCAACAACTCTTTCTCCTCCTACCATTCTATTCTCTCTTGTCTCTTGTTTTCCTTGTAAATTCCAACGCCTCTCCACCCAAATTTTATCCTTTTTTGTTTTCTCTCTCTACCCTTCTTCTTCTTCTTCTTCTTCTTCCTCTTCTTATTCTCTCTCCTCTCCACAATTTTCACTGCACTGCTCTGCTCTGCTCTCTGCTTCTGTTTCTCTGAGGCTTCACTTCCATGGCCGAGAATCACTCTCCCGGTTCGTCCATTTCTCTTCATTTCTTCCCCAGATTAGTTCCTTTGCTCTGTTTTCTCCGTCTATTCCTTTCTTTCTGTATTTTAATGCATTGTTTGGAGCTGGTTTTGTCTGCTCAAGATCGTTTCTTTGAGATTCTTTCGTAATCAGATTCTTTACTCCTCTTCCTGCTTTCTTCCCCCTTTTTTTCTGCATTATCTGTTGTATCCAATCGCTGTTTTTTTTTTCCATTCGTTTATCACATTGAAGAATTAATATCAAATTCTTGTGGCAACCATTGAACATTCAAATTTAAACGAGGAACGATTGATTCTGTTTAAATAAACTGTAATAGTTTTTTGATTAGAGATTTCGTCTTTTGGGAATATTAATCGTTCTACGAATTGGGTATTTGTGTACGGATTGTTAAACTCGTAATCGATCGAAAAAAAAAACCCATGAAAAAGCCATTAGAGAGAATTTAACATAGTTATAAGAAATCCAATGGCAAAACAAGATGCCTAGCAATTGAAATGGATTGATCTTAGAAAACTTAGAATTGTGCAGGTGATTCTAAAGATGTTTCCTCAAGCTCAGATCACATATCCAACTCATTGGTTGTTTGTTTTGGGGAAATGCTGATCGACTTTGTGCCCACCGTCGGTGGAGTCTCGATTGCCGAAGCACCCGCTTTCAAGAAAGCTCCTGGTGGAGCCCCTGCAAATGTGGCTGTCGGAATCTCCAGACTAGGCGGCTCATCCGCTTTTATAGGCAAGGTGAAACTGAGCTTCGCTTCTCCATTATTTTCTAGTTTTTTCTTGTCATAAATACATATTGTGTATTTTTGAAGTGTATTTTTGCTCGTATGCTATTTGTATCCTTCGAGTGCATAGATGAAATGAAAATGGAGAAAAATCCTTTCATGAATTTCGTCTGCGAGATAACTGTGAAGATGCATTTGAGCATTATTTACTTGATGAAAAATGTTGCCTGAAATTTGATTATGAAACTGCTTTTCTCGTGATAGGTCGGAGCAGATGAATTCGGATACATGTTGGCCGAGATTTTACGAGAAAACAACGTTGATAATTCTGGCATCCGCTTCGACGCCAACGCTAGAACTGCATTAGCATTCGTCACCCTGCGGGCCGATGGAGAGCGAGAATTTCTATTTTTTCGACATCCTAGCGCCGATATGCTCCTCACCGAATCCGAACTCGATACGAGCCTGCTTAATAAGGTTAATCTGGACATCTTCTCTCGTGAAATCCTCCAATGGTCCATTTCCAAATTTTACCGTATTTAAAATGCAGGCGAAGATCTTCCATTACGGGTCAATCAGTCTGATCTCAGACCCCTGTAAGTCTGCTCATCTCGCTGCCATGGCCGTTGCCAAAGACTCCGGATGTATTCTCTCTTACGATCCCAACTTAAGGCTGCCTTTATGGCCTTCGGAAGAAGCTGCTCGGGATGGGATACTGAGTATTTGGAATCAAGCCGATATAATAAAGGTATGAAGTAGAAATTGGTATAATTTTTGAAGTAGAAATTGAAATGATTTGAGTTTTTTATTTTGTTGCAGATAAGTGAGGAAGAGATTACCTTCTTGACTGGTGGAGATGATCCTTATGATGATAATGTTGTGTTGGAGAAGCTTTTCCATCCTCAACTTAAGCTTTTGATTGTAACTGAAGGATCAGAAGGTTGCAGATACTACACTAATGTAATGAAATTCTCTGTTTTCTGTCGACGATTTTTAAATTTATACGCTTACGGTCGCAAATTCAATCAGTCAATACATGATTCTCTAATGTTTTGCATAAATTGGATAACTTGAAAGATCTCTAATTCAATGCAGGAGTTTAAGGGAAGAGTTGCGGGCGTTAACGTTAACGCCGTCGATACGACCGGTGCAGGTGACTCGTTTGTGAGCGGGATTCTTAGCTGCTTAGCCTCTGACCTAGACATTATAAAGGTAAGACGCATAATTTTCTAGTGAAAATTCTAAGTTTATCCGAGAAAATTCCAAAGTTTTTGGGTCGGCAGGACGAGAGTCGGTTGCGAGAGTCTTTATTTTTCGCGAATGTGTGCGGGGCACTGACCGTGACAGAACGGGGAGCGATTCCGGCGCTTCCGACCAGAGAGGCTGTTGTTGAATTCTTATCAAACTCCTCTGCATGAGATGGAAGCAGGGCCACATTTTCTGTCCTTGGATGCAATAATGTTCACTTTCTCAGCTGTCAAACACTTTTCCACTTCTTTCTGCTTGACTCTGAACCCATTTGGGATTTAATGATCTGAAATGTAAACTGAAACGCCTGTTCAAACAGCAGTCAGAAGAAGAAGATATTTCCTTGACATATTTAATACAAATCTTATGTCTTGTACAAATAACCCTAAACACAACTTCACCAAAAATCAAACTCGATTTTTTTTGTTTCTAAGCACTCGGAAATCCTTTATGAAATAACTTTTATTCGACATCACATGTGAAACCAAAATGAAGTTATTTTTGAAACATGGCCACTTTTAGAACATATTGAAGTCCCAAAAGGCAAAATAAACAAAAACAAAAATCTTTGAACCAGCCGGCTCTCCCACTCTCCTTGACTGTCATCTCAACAAAAGTTTATTATTAGATTGTCAATTTTCAAGTGGAATCTATAACCTTTTGCATGGAGATCCAATAAGAAAATGATCATTCCCTGGTTGGAAAGATAAGGATATGAACATTATTGATGTAATCAAAGAAAAGTTAATTTTAGATGAGCCATTAAAAGTGTTAAAAAATAACTATGTTTATTCATTTTAACGATCAATCCAGATTCTCAACATGTAAAACATCTAACCACTCTAGATATTTTGCACATCCAATCCTAATTTCTTTAACTTCCAAGAACACTCATTTTCATCTAACATATTTGCTTCTCCTTATTGATCCATTACTGATACTTCCATGAAAAATAGTTCAAAACGGTCACAAAAAACAAAAAAAATGGAATCAAGCCGATATAATAAAGGTATGAAGTAGAAATGGTATAATTTTTGAAGTAGAAATTGAAATGATTTGAGTTTTTTATTTTGTTGCAGATAAGTGAGGAAGAGATTACCTTCTTGACTGGTGGAGATGATCCTTATGATGATAATGTTGTGTTGGAGAAGCTTTTCCATCCTCAACTTAAGCTTTTGATTGTAACTGAAGGATCAGAAGGTTGCAGATACTACACTAATGTAATGAAATTCTCTGTTTTCTGTCGACGATTTTTAAATTTATACGCTTACGGTCGCAAATTCAATCAGTCAATACATGATTCTCTAATGTTTTGCATAAATTGGATAACTTGAAAGATCTCTAATTCAATGCAGGAGTTTAAGGGAAGAGTTCCGGGCGTTAACGTTAACGCCGTCGATACGACCGGTGCAGGTGACTCGTTTGTGAGCGGGATTCTTAGCTGCTTAGCCTCTGACCTAGACATTATAAAGGTAAGACGCATAATTTTCTAGTGAAAATTCTAAGTTTATCCGAGAAAATTCCAAAGTTTTTGGGTCGGCAGGACGAGAGTCGGTTGCGAGAGTCTTTATTTTTCGCGAATGTGTGCGGGGCACTGACCGTGACAGAACGGGGAGCGATTCCGGCGCTTCCGACCAGAGAGGCTGTTGTTGAATTCTTATCAAACTCCTCTGCATGAGATGGAAGCAGGGCCACATTTTCTGTCCTTGGATGCAATAATGTTCACTTTCTCAGCTGCCAAACACTTTTCCACTTCTTTCTGCTTGACTCTGAACCCATTTGGGATTTTAATGATCTGAAATGTAAACTGAAAAGCCTGTTCAAACAGCAGTCAGAAGATGAAGATATTTCCTTTGACATATTTAATACAAATCTTATGTCTCGAACCAATAACCCTAAACACAACTTTACCAAAAATAAAACTCGAATTTTTTTGTTTCTAAGCACTCGGAAATCCTTTATGAAATAACTTTTATTCGACATCACATGTGAAACCAAAATGAAGTTATTTTTGAAACATGGCCACTTTTAGAACATATTGAAGTCCCAAAAGGCAAAATAAACAAAAACAAAAATCTTTGAACCAGCCGTCTCTCCCACTCTCCTTGACTGAACCCAAGTCATCTCGACAAAAGTTTATTCTTAGATTCTCAATTTTCAAGTGGAATCTATAACCTTTTGCATGGAGATCCAATAAGAAAATGATCATTCCTTGATTGGAAAGATAAGGATATGAACATTGTTGATGTAATCAAAGAAAGGCTAGTTTTAGATGAGCCATTAAAAGTGTTAAAAAATAACTATGTTTATTCATTTTAACGATCAATCCAGATTCTCAAACATGTAAAACATCTAAACCACGCTATATATTTTGCACAATCCAATCCTAATTTCTTTAACTTCCAAGAACACTCATTTTCATCTAACATATTTGCTTCTCCTTATTGATCCATTACTGATACTTCCATGAAAAATAGTTCAAACGGTCACAAAAAAAAAAAAAAAAAAAAATTGAATTTGTCGGCGGAAGAGAATGAACTCCATGGATGAGATAGACTTCCAAGACCAGTAAAAACTCAATATGAAGAGAGAGAAAGAGGAACCTACAGAGAAAGACGCTTGCAATAGCCACACGAGGGAGTATAGAAGTCGACCAAGATGAAATCAAGAGATGAAATAGCGGAATCAAAATTGGAATCATCAAGCTCTAATACCTTCCCATTCGCCTTGAAAATCTGTTTGTCATCCAATGCTAAAAAATATTAGAATGATTGAAGGATGGTGATTTAATTCTAGTATCATAACAAACCTTGATATTATCAATTATGATGACAAACAATGATTGATCTTGGTAGCTAAGAGATTCATTCAACCATGACGGGAAACGAAGAGTGCCTACAGAAATGGAGATAAAAACCTTGTTATTAACCGCAAGTATTATAATAGAGATAAAAATATTTTCAAAGTAGTAGGTTAATTCTAACAAAAAAACTTCAATTAAAATAGAGATGGTGATATTGTTCCTCCATTGAGCAAGAATTTGGATTTTTGGGAAGTATCATGATCATCCAATAAGAGGGGTTTCCATTTTTTTAAATGAACGATTTGAAGATCTATTGATTCTAACAACTGATTGCAGAGTTGATCATTCGGACCTTTCAATTCATAGATATAGATGTGGATCTCGGACCTATGAATGAGGATATTCCCGAAACTCACAAAGAAAAAAGGAAGTGAGTTAGACAAAAAGAGAAGTAACTTGGACAAAAAGAAACGAAGTGACTTAGACAAATCTTTTTTGTCGATAACCTCAGACCAATCAATCGAATATTGATTAATACGTAATCGATCGAACACTAATTGAAAATGAAAATGGCTCTTCTGCTCAGAAATGAAATGTTCCAAATGGTCAGAACTTCATCTGGGTTCAAATCCTATTGAGAGGTCCACTAGAGATCAGAAATTGTTGAAGAAAGAACAAGATGTTTCTTTTGTCCCTTCCAGGCGATCAGAAAATAAAGAAATAGTTAATATATTCAAGATAATTACGTATTTACAAAATACCGTCTCAATTCATCCTATTTCATCTGATTCAGGATGTGATATGGTTCCGAAGGATGAACTGGATATGGACAGTTCCACTAAGATTTCATTTACATTTTGTTGTCAAATTTTATTAGGTAATGAAACAAATTATTTCATTTCCAACACATAAATTATGAAGCATTAAATCATACTGGCTTAAAAATGTTTCCCTTGATTGGTGTGATTGACTTACTTTTGTTTGTTCCTCCACAAATTGTAAAAAACACAAGCTCCAGAGCTAGCAAATGGGGATGATTCAATCAAGGCAAAGGCAAAGGGATTTTCTAGTTCGAGAATCCAATTAGCTTTCTATCAACGATAGATCCATTGTGCAGCCAAAATGTTTCATTGGATTGATGAAATTTACTTACTTTTCTTTGTAGTTACCTTTAAATTGAATCCATACCAGAACAAGGAGCTGATTCAGCACAGAAAGCCTACAAGCACCTTAATTTTCTTCCCCGATATATCATCGTCTCGATATCTCCATCTGAAGAAAGCATAATAATTATAAACAAATAAGCTCGGTAATACCGAATGACAATAATTAATAATTATGTCATATGCAGCACAAGGTGTGTTGGACAATAAGCTGGAATTGATGCTAGATAGTCCAAGAGTTGGTGAGTTTTAAGGCAAGGTCACAATGCTATAATTTAGAGCAAATTTCAATTTGTGTTTCTTATTTGAAAAAGACAAGCTAGAAGGCAAGTCCAGCTTCAATCAAATTAAAAAGACTACTCAAATTAAAAAGACTGCCAAAAAAAGTTTCAATGATATTTTTTTCACATCCAATAAATTCGGAGCAGGTCACAATTTAATTTTGACAAGTAAATTAGTAATAAATAATATCTTAAACTTATATTTGAGAAGAATCAAGAAAACAATTGGATGAATGCTTTACTGATTATATCATTGGAATTCAAAAGAACAGAGTATCGAACCATAAAAAATCATGTAAAATATCCTAGGCTTTTCTCCATCGCTTCCAATAAAGGGCCTAGAATGAAGGGTCTTCTCCATGCGAGTAGGAATAAGGCAGTAGTAGCCTTGGTGCATATTGATCTCGTGATTAAGAGGTTGAGAATCAATCCTCTTACAAGGTAATGGTGGAGGATAGAACAAGGGCCGGTTTTTGTACATATTTCTACTCAGCTGTTTTCAGTCAAGCCTTTCGAAAGAAATTAAAGAAATCTAATCCCGAACGATGTTCTTCAAAGTGAAAATGATAACTTAAGTCACCTAAAAAGCAGAGGTTTTAATATAAAACATCAATTTGAGATGTGATTTCCTTCCACTGATTGGCCAAATTTTATTCAATAGATGCTCGAAAATCAAAAGGGACAAAATCTCTTAATATTTGGCTGTCCTGAAATTTTGTATGAATTTCTGGTTACCTTAGGATGATATAACAGCTTTACACTTTCTACAAGTCTTTTTAGAGGTTAAGTCTTCAAAAGAGGATAACTACTGGTACTAAAAAGTTACCCATGACTAATTTGTTTTGTTGGGGATACTATCACCTCTCTTGTTTGATACTTTGTACTGAAAATTAAAACAAGCAATCACCAAATTACAGCAACATATTGATATGATATAAACACTTGACGAAATATCAACCCAAAACTAAAGAAACTAAGACTACTAGACGACACAAACAAAATTTCAATCTAGAAAAACAGCAATCAAAATAGGAAACACGGAGCTACAACAACCTATTGCAACATTTAATGATGAAGATTACTTAAAACCTTTAAACGCTAAGGCACGCACTCAATCTGCTAACTTGTATGTTTGAATAATGTAATGTCACACAGGATCTGACCCCGACTCCACCTCTAGCAGCAATCTTACAGTATTTTCTAGCTACAACAAAAATACAAGAAGAAAGTTCAACAACACAGAGAAGACAAATGACTTTAATGATTACCTTAAAAGAAGAATGCAAAATAATTTCAACAAAGCATTTTAAGATATATATTAAGCAGCTTCAAAAATACAAGTGTTGAGCAAACTAACAACACTCTTAGTAGTCAACAGAATAATAGGTATACAGTTACCTGAAAGTGCCAATGTCATTAAATCTTAGGCAGGTTCAAGAATACAAGTGTTGAGCAAATTAACAACACTCTTAGTAGTCAACGGAATAATAGATATTCGGTGACCCTGAAAGTGCCCATGCCATTAAATCTTGGGCACCTAAATTAGTTTCCATGATCCATAAGCCAACAAATTCATTCAATGATGTTACTTAGACCTAAATGATGAGCATAATTTATTAAAAATAGTAGACTAATTGATACATAACAATCAAACACGAAGCTACAGGTCCCTATTGCCGTGATATAAACACTTGACCGAATATCAATCGAAAACTAAAGAAATGAAAACAAGTAGAACTTTCAATCTAGGAAAAAAAGCAGCAATAAAACAATCAAATCAAGCAAACATCGAGCCAGCAACCTATTGCTGTGACAAACCAGTAGAGCTTTCAATCTAGGAAAAAAACAGCAATAAAAAAATCAAAACAAGCAAACACCGATCCAGCAGTGACAAATCAATAGAGCTTTCAATCTAGTCTAGGAAAAAAAACAGCAATAAAAAAATCAAAACAAACAAACACCGAGCCAGCAACCTATTGCGGTGATCCAAAATTAAAGAAACAAAAACCAGTAGAGCATACAAACAAATTTTTAACCCAGGGAAAAAAATAGAAATGAAAACAAGGAAACACCAACCCAAAAGCTAAGAAAAGGTGAAGAAGACTTCAGATTGAGGTTCCATAGTTGCTTATTTTTTAGACTTCCTTGCTTAAAGCACTGCTCTCCCTCTTTGCTTCCTTTGCAAGATTTGAAACCTGCAATCATTTTATTGTAATTCGTCTCAAACAAGAGTCTTCCAATGACCAACACAGAGTCAGCAGAAGACTTGATTCTAAAAATGAAGAAAAAACTTGACCTGAGTCCTGAAACGAGAAGCTTCTCTTCTGGGAAGTTCTTCAAGAATCTCTTTCAACCCTGACGCAATCAAATCACCATGAAGATATAGCAACCATAGCTTTCATGAAACATGTTCATCCACAAAAAAAAAAAAAAAAAAAAAAAAAAAAACAGCAGTTTCTGGTTACCTCCTGCTTGGCTTTGAATCTCATAAGCAGATTGAATCACGCTCTGAATCTGTTTTCGTGTTTGTCTGTGCAAGAAATAAATCTTTATATGAAATATATCATGGAAATGGAGAAATCTACAAATTTCTCTTCAACTAAAGAGCTTAAGCATAATACCTCAGTTTAGTTCTTCCTCGTGTCATTTCCTCTTCTGCTTGCACTGTTAATTACATGATTTGACCATATGTAGCTCATAGAGCGAGCAGACCTTAAAACAGAAATAGAAATTGTCATATCCGTCCAATGTTTGATAGACTTAACACATCTGAATCGACCTCGAAAGTGAGCCTTTATAAATTCGTTATATAATTTACTGTTTTTGTGTTTTCGCTTTCGGAAGTATGGTTTGATTCCTGACGTTCTTCACACGAATCAATTCCTGACATTCTTCAAACGACACATCGAAAGGAACAAACGACATAAACAAAGCAAGGAGTAGACACAAAGAACATTCACCCAAATAGGAAGGACCACATGACAAACCTGAAGCGGACAGCAGCCGGGGCAGGAATCGTTACCTCGGCCAAGGAAAAGATAGCCGATAGAGCAGAAGCACCACACAGAGAGAAAACGAAAGAGGGAGGAGAAGAGTGAAACACCAAGGCGAAATGAGAAGTGTTATCATGCGTGTGAGAGAGTAGAATTTATCCCCAAGCTAGTTCAAAATAAAAGGAAATTCCCTCACATATATATAAAGCACAGACTCATCCAATTGACGATGTGGGACAAACACAATTATCAATACCCGTCATTACGGATAGCGTACCTGGACCGGGTCCAATTTCCACTATCGTCTCCAATACCAAGCTCTGATACCATGTTATCAGAGCACGGCGACCTAGGACTTTTGTGAATTAAGATTTTGGTAAACGCGTGAATAGTACCATGAACCGTGCGCGTGGAGTTCGCGAATAGTGCACCTTTTCCTGAACAGTTCGTGAACAGTACCCCCTATGTTTGATTGGATTCGGGTATTTATGTTAGTTCGTGAATAGTGTCGTGAACAGTGATGAATAGTGTGCCTATGTTTGATTGGATTCGGGTATTTGTTCTTGCATATGGTATTTTCGATTTCTTCTTTTTGATTCGTTATTGCAGGTTTATGTTTCTTTGATTGGATTCGGTTGTTTTGGTTGGATTCTGTTGATTTTGTTATTTGGGGATTATTGTTGGATTCGGTTGTTTTGGTTGGACTATTTGTGGATTCTGTTGATTTAGGGATTATTATTGAATTTGGTTGTTTTGGTTGGACTATTTGTGAATTCTGTTGATTTGAAAATTATTTGGGGATTATTGGATTCATTCATGTTTAAGCAGTTTCAACAGTTCCTTGCCTCACAACCCCATGCTATGTCGACTGTCTCTCATAAAGGTTTGTCTTCGTCTGGTTCCTCAGGTATATACTCTTCGTTATAGGTCTTGGATTCAATGTCGCTCATCATATGCCTCCAAGTTTATCTTCTTTTGCTTTCTTATCCCTCAATTCTTATGTATCAATTATGACTACTAATGGCATCTCTGTGTCATTAGTAGGTGTTGGTTCTATTGTTACATCTCTTGTGTCTCTTTTTGATGTTTATTATATTCTTAATATTACTCTTAGTCATATTTCTGTTAGTCAATTATGTAAGTCTGGATACTTAGTCTCATTTTCTTCATCCACTTGTTCCATACAAGATCCGCACTCTCAGAAGGTGATTGGGACAAGCCGTAGGCAGGGGGGACTCTGTAACGACCCTGAAACTGTACCCGTATATTATTTATTTATTTTTTTTTATCCTAATATCTTTAATTAAACTCTAGGCGGGAACTAAACCGAAATCGAAAACAGAATCGAAATCGGAATTAAAATCAAACTTAAAATCATTTAAAACTATTAATAAAAAGATAAGTTAAAACAAATAAAAAGAGGGAGGGCAGAATTGGAATTCTGCCCTTGAAATAGAGCAGCGACTGGGCGCTGCTAATTGCAGCGCCTGGTCGCCGAGTGCGCTGCAGCATGCAGCGCCCGATCGCTGCATGTTGCAGCGCTCGGTCGCTGCAAGCGCTGCAGCATGCAGCGCCCGATCGCTGCATGTTGCAGCGCGCGGTCGCTGTACCTCCAGCGCCTTTCCTTCTTTCTCTTGCGTCTTTCACTCCACATACTTCAACAATTTAAAACTCAAAACTTCACCCTTAACAGAAACCACAATGAGCTCTCTGGAATCCGATTTCCAGAGAGCTTAACTTCAAATGCTATGCACCAATTTCTTTCGACAATCACTATAACTTATAACATAAACTCGTACAACTTGCAGCGGACTTTGCGAAATCCAACTGCGTGGATAGCTCTAAAAACCGAGCTTATCCGTAACAAATCCTAAAATCATTTAAAACGTTTCCACAACATTTAAATATAGTTTAAACAAAAACATTTCTATATACAATTTACCAAACAGTTCCAGAATTTCAAAACAAATACCATTATCTAAACATCCTATCAATTTGTCCCAAAACGTTCCAAAATCTATACATACTCCCCACGGGTCGGTGAAGCCTCGACTGCGCCAGCACACCACCGCAGCCATCCTCCGTCAACCGGACTCATGCCTCAGGAGGAGGAATCTCATCCTCACCTGGTTCCTCAATGTCTAGATCACCTACACCATACATATACACTATGAGATAAAAACCTCAGTAAGGCTCGTAAATGTAAATACTATGCTATGTCATGCTATGTCATGCTATGCTCTGTCATGCTATGCTCTGTCATGCTATGCTCTGTAGGTGTCACCTCACGTGACCGATAAACTATATGCCTTTCGGCCTGTATGCCTTTCGGCCTGTATGCCTTACGGCCCATTTTAACTGTATGCCTTACGGCCCATTTTAACTGTATGCCTTACGGCCCATTTCAACTATATGCCTTACGGCTCATTTTATCTGTATGCCTTTCGGCCCATGCTATGCTTTACATTATCTTTAAACTCTGTGCAGAAGTTCATTTTCATGCTTTTCTTTAAAACGCGTGATGCATGAACAGTTCAATATGATATAGCGTAAACAATAGCAATATATACCATCAAAACTATAAACATACAACCTATAACCTATAAAAACAACTAAACCTATATACCCAACCAAAACAAATAAACATACGCATCTCCAAAATTCCTCGAGACGACATTCGACGTACAGTGTAGGCCAATCGGCCAGAGAAAAATCACGAGAACTTACTTCGTGCACGCAGCAATCCAAGCTTCGTCTACGAGCACTGTTTACCTAAACAATTTACAAGGATTGACGTTAAAACGAGTTTAAGTCAATAAACGTCCAATTTGTCAAAACCTTAACTAAGGAAACTTCTAAAAGTTCTAATCCAATTTATCGAGCTATTTATTCGAGCAATTTACGCTCGGCACCTCAATTTACAATTTACGAGTTTTTCCCGAAAACCCGAAAATTCTCAAATTTTAACATTCGTCCTAAATCGATCAAATTCGTCCAATAACGTTCAATACGTCCAATATATACTTTATTACGGCAAACCTATTAATTACAAACCCTAAATCGCGTTTTTAAACAAAAACCTAAACAAACCCTAACGTGAAATCGGTCCGAAAATTGAAAACTAACGCTATAGAATCATAGATTCATACCTAGGATAGCGATTGGAGGAGAAACCACGAAGATCGGAGGAGAAACGGAGGAGAAACGGAAGTCGGATTGGAATCGGCGTCGGAGAACAGAGAAGGTAGGAGCTCTCTGTTCGTGAACTCCAGAGAAGGAGAAAGAGAGAATGTGAGGGAGAGAAGAAAAGCTTTTCAATTTAATAGATTTGGTTTAACAAATTACAAAAATGCCCTTACACTTAATTCTATTTTGTTTCGTCCTTCGTTTTGTTAATCGGCTATCGATTCGGGCTCTCCAAATTTTCTTATTTCACCATTAGGTCCAACCTGTTATTTGGGCTTTATTAAAACTATCCATTCACAATTTGGACTTCATTTACTATTTTTTACTAAAACGTCCATTACATTATAATAGAGGTAATTAATCGGAATATAGCGTTTAATCTCCGAAAATTCTCATAATTTCCTTAAAATTCCTATTAATCGTTAGGATCGTAATGACGCTTTCTTTTCGTAAAACGGACCTGATTGGCATAATTACAAAAATGCCATCAAACAATATTATAATAATATAATATTATTATTCCGTACAGCCGGGTATTACATTCCACCCTCCTTATTCAGAATTTTGTCCTCAAAATTTGCCCTGGCTTATAGTCCTTGACATTAACGTCCCATGTCTTGTGGCCTTATACTTCGATTTATCATCTGTACTTACGGTCGTACCTCGTGATTCTAAACCGAAACCCTACTATATTCTCCAACATTGGTCCTAACTTCGTATTCTTTACTCTTGATTTGGTCGTACACGTCCTCTCTCACGTACTAAGTGTAATTCATTCCATTTCTCCAATCTAAATCAATTAACCCAACAACATATTTGTCATTTTAACACTGGCACATGTACCAACATTCGACTTTCACTTAATCACTCGCTCGTAGTAATACTAACTTCAACTTCCCTACGTCATTTGGGTTGACTTTCATTCAAGAACTCCTAACAATACCCTTCCCTGGACACTTCACGGGTCTTAACAACTATCTCGACGTGAGCTTCCCAACTAGAATTCTATTCTCAATGCTTCACAAGGTATCCTGTTAATGATATCCTACATCATATTAGTGAGTTCCCTCGTCATGTCCTAACTGAAACGCTTATACTATCCACAATATGCTCATTCGTTCAGCTTAAATTTCCATTAACTTCGAGCACAGTCAAGTTCCTAAGTCTCGCCATAAGTTTACTATAGACCATTTCTTCTAACTTTAAATTATTTTTTGTATCCCTTGGCCCCAACTTGTCAAATACGAGTCAGACCCCTGAAATTGCGAACGTCACAATTCGTACGGCACTAACCCTAGAGTTAAACTTCTAATCTTAACTCTTCATCGAATCGACAACCTCTCACACTTAACTCAAACGTCGTACATGAACTTCTCTCAAGTTACCCGATGGTCTACATCCTTTCGTTCTCTCTAGTCAGGTTCTAATTACCCCGCTTGACTACCGTACAACGGCTCATCAAGCGGAGTCCTCAGCTCTCCCAACTCGGCTGGTGTTAACCAGTACGGGTTCTTAAACCTCGGAGCGGAGTTTGGATAGACATCAATAGTGAATTCGATCTCCCGGTCTGGTGGTAAACCGGAAAGATCATCTAGGAAAATCTCAGAGAACTCTCTGACTATAGGAATGTCGCTCGGCTTCAATCCACTGAGCAACTGAATATCAAATACAGAGGCCAAATAAATAGAGCACGCACCTTTAAGCTGCTCGTTGACCATCATGGAATAAGAAATAGGCGAGCTACTCAATCTGCTCATCGCCTGATAAGAAAACTCGGCTTTACCCGGGGGTCGGAAGGTTACAATCCCGGATCGACAGTCGATGGTGGCATAGTGCTGTGATAGCCAATCCATCCCTAGGATAAGTTCATAATGCTCGATGCCCATAACAATAAGGCGAGCATAGAGAGTATCGTCTCCAACTGAAACAATATTCCCCTGGACAACCTGACTTGACTGCATACGCTCACCTGAGGGCAGCATCACACTATACTCGTACCCTGCCAACTCAGACTCTAGCCCCAATCTAGCCATGCATGTAGTCGATACGAAGGAGTGTGTAGCTCCAGTATCCATCAAAGTAAAAACGGCAACGCCCATAAGCAATATAGTACCTGAGATCACGGAAGGATGAGCCCCGTCGTCGACATCGCCAGGCTCAATAAACGCGAAGATCCTTGGCATAATCCTCTTCTGATCACTGCCCGACTGGTCTCGGCCCTGCTTCGGGCAGTCTCTAGCAAAATGGTCTGCATCTCCACATCGGTAGCATACATTCGTGCCCAATCTGCACTGGCCAGAGTGTTCCCTCTGACATTTAGGGCAAATAGGTATCTGGGAAACTCCCTGCACTTGCTTCCCCTTTCCCCGGTCGTTACCTCCCTCAAGAGGTCTCTTCACACCCCCCTGCTGCTGCTGGGGCTGTACTCTAGGCTGCCAACCTTGGTTCAGTGGCTGAGGTCGAATCTCTCAGAAGAAGCCCTTAGATGGCTCCCTTGGTCTAGTAGAACTCTGCTCAACAGCCTCGATGTCAAGTGCCCGGGCAACAAGCTCGTCATAGGATACATTACGTACCCCTGATATGGTAAGGCGCATCCGGAACTCCTGACTAAGTCCCAGTAAAAATCGACGCACCTTGTCCTCGTTGACGCTGACCTGTCGTGGCGCAAATCGAGACAGTGCCTCAAACTTCCTCACATACTCGGCAATCGAACCAACTTGCCGTAACTGCATAAATTCAACCATCTTTGCCTCCCGTACAGTATGGCTGAAATATTTGTCGTAGAACAACTCCCTGAATCGCTCCCAACCCATAACTGTCACATCGGTGTGCGTCTGGATGGAATCCCACCAGAACCGGGCGTCCAGTGCTAAATGATAGGTCACTAATGCAACCTTCTCTCCGCCCTCAATGCTAGCATATCTCAGCATATCCTCCATAGTGCGAATCCACTCCTCAGCTGAAGAGGGATCCGTAGACTGTCCGTTGAAAATAGGAGGCTGGAGCTTCTGAAATCTCTCCATTCCCCTATTGCCATGAGTGGCCGCCTCCTGTGCTCTAGCGCCATCCCGATTTATAAAGTACCCAGCTGCTCAGACTGTCTAGCCATCTGCTCAGCCTGACGCTCCATATGCCGAGATTGCTGAGCTATAAAATCCTTGAGCGTATCTATCGTATCGTCTCGGTCATCTCGGTCATTTCGTGGACGCACCATATTTATAAAACTCCTATATAAAAGTTAAAACAAATACTCTAAGAAACTGAAATCAAATAAAGCTATAAACATACTTACAGTTGATGAAGAATGTCCGCGTAGTGGCTGTGCAGTCGAGCAGTCTACAGAACCGATTTTAAAACCCGGGGGCTCTGATACCATAAATGTAACGACCCTAAAACTGTACCCGTATATTATTTATTTATTTTTTTTTATCCTAATATCTTTAATTAAACTCTAGGCGGGAACTAAACCGAAATCGAAAACAGAATCGAAATCGGAATTAAAATCAAACTTAAAATCATTTAAAACTATTAATAAAAAGATAAGTTAAAACAAATAAAAAGAGGGAGGGCAGAATTGGAATTCTGCCCTTGAAATAGAGCAGCGACTGGGCGCTGCTAATTGCAGCGCCTGGTCGCCGAGTGCGCTGCAGCATGCAGCGCCCGATCGCTGCATGTTGCAGCGCTCGGTCGCTGCAAGCGCTGCAACATGCAGCGCCCGATCGCTGCATGTTGCAGCGCGCGGTCGCTGTACCTCCAGCGCCTTTCCTTCTTTCTCTTGCGTCTTTCACTCCACATACTTCAACAATTTAAAACTCAAAACTTCACCCTTAACAGAAACCACAATGAGCTCTCTGGAATCCGATTTCCAGAGAGCTTAACTTCAAATGCTATGCACCAATTTCTCTCGACAATCACTATAACTTATAACATAAACTCGTACAACTTGCAGCGGACTTTGCGAAATCCAACTGCGTGGATAGCTCTAAAAACCGAGCTTATCCGTAACAAATCCTAAAATCATTTAAAACGTTTCCACAACATTTAAATATAGTTTAAACAAAAACATTTCTATATACAATTTACCAAACAGTTCCAGAATTTCAAAACAAATACCATTATCTAAACATCCTATCAATTTGTCCCAAAACGTTCCAAAATCTATACATACTCCCCACGGGTCGGTGAAGCCTCGACTGCGCCAGCACACCACCGCAGCCATCCTCCGTCAACCGGACTCATGCCTCAGGAGGAGGAATCCCATCCTCACCTGGTTCCTCAATGTCTAGATCACCTACACCATACATATACACTATGAGATAAAAACCTCAGTAAGGCTCGTAAATGTAAATACTATGCTATGTCATGCTATGTCATGCTATGCTCTGTCATGCTATGCTCTGTCATGCTATGCTCTGTAGGTGTCACCTCACGTGACCGATAAACTATATGCCTTTCGGCCTGTATGCCTTTCGGCCTGTATGCCTTACGGCCCATTTTAACTATATGCCTTTCGGCCCATTTTAACTGTATGCCTTTCGGCCCATTTTAACTGTATGCCTTACGGCCCATTTTACCTGTATGCCTTACGGCCCATTTTAACTGTATGCCTTTCGGCCCATTTTAACTGTATGCCTTACGGCCCATTTTAACTGTATGCCTTACGGCCCATTTTAACTGTATGTCTTACGGCCCATTTTAACTGTATGCCTTACGGCCCATTTCAACTATATGCCTTACGGCTCATTTTATCTGTATGCCTTTCGGCCCATGCTATGCTTTACATTATCTTTAAACTCTGTGCAGAAGTTCATTTTCATGCTTTTCTTTAAAACGCGTGATGCATGAACAGTTCAATATGATATAGCGTAAACAATAGCAATATATACCATCAAAACTATAAACATACAACCTATAACCTATAAAAACAACTAAACCTATATACCCAACCAAAACAAATAAACATACGCATCTCCAAAATTCCTCGAGACGACATTCGACGTACGGTGTAGGCCAATCGGCCAGAGAAAAATCACGAGAACTTACTTCGTGCACGCAGCAATCCAAGCTTCGTCTACGAGCACTGTTTACCTAAACAATTTACAAGGATTGACGTTAAAACGAGTTTAAGTCAATAAACGTCCAATTTGTCAAAACCTTAACTAAGGAAACTTCTAAAAGTTCTAATCCAATTTATCGAGCTATTTATTCGAGCAATTTACGCTCGGCACCTCAATTTACAATTTACGAGTTTTTCCCGAAAACCCGAAAATTCTCAAATTTTAACATTCGTCCTAAATCGATCAAATTCGTCCAATAACGTTCAATACGTCCAATATATACTTTATTACGGCAAACCTATTAATTACAAACCCTAAATCGCGTTTTTAAACAAAAACCTAAACAAACCCTAACGTGAAATCGGTCCGAAAATTGAAAACTAACGCTATAGAATCATAGATTCATACCTAGGATAGCGATTGGAGGAGAAACCACGAAGATCGGAGGAGAAACGGAAGTCGGATTGGAATCGGCGTCGGAGAACAGAGAAGGTAGGAGCTCTTTGTTCGTGAACTCCAGAGAAGGAGAAAGAGAGAATGTGAGGGAGAGAAGAAAAGCTTTTCAATTTAATAGATTTGGTTTAACAAATTACAAAAATGCCCTTACACTTAATTCTATTTTGTTTCGTCCTTCGTTTTGTTAATCGGCTATCGATTCGGGCTCTCCAAATTTTCTTATTTCACCATTAGGTCCAACCTGTTATTTGGGCTTTATTAAAACTATCCATTCACAATTTGGACTTCATTTACTATTTTTTACTAAAACGTCCATTACATTATAATAGAGGTAATTAATCGGAATATAGCGTTTAATCTCCAAAAATTCTCATAATTTCCTTAAAATTCCTATTAATCGTTAGGATCGTAATGACGCTTTCTTTTCGTAAAACGGACCTGATTGGCATAATTACAAAAATGCCATCAAACAATATTATAATAATATAATATTATTATTCCGTACAGCCGGGTATTACAGACTCTATATTTTGGATCAACTCAAAGTATTAGATGTTGCAGCTTTTGGTGTGGATTTGTCTTCTTTTCGTTTGAGTCATTCGTCTTCTAATTTTTATTTATGACATTCTCATTTAGATCATGTTTCAACGTCTCATTTGCAATTTTTGGCGTCTACAGGAATATTAGGACATTTGAATAATCATGACAGTCATGGTTGTAAACTGGCCAAATTTTCAGCCTTATCATTTTCGAAGAGTCTTTCTTCTTTTTTTGCTCCATTTGATCTTGTTTATTCTAATGTTTCAAGACCCTCTTCTATTCCAACAAAAGGGGGTTCAAGATATTATGTTTTGTTTGTCGATGCATGCACTCGTTATACTTGGGTTGACCTTATGAAACGTAGGTCTGATTATCTTACTATTTTTCACCAACTTTAGGGCTATTGTAAAAACGCAACATTCATCCGTCATTAAGTGTTTTCGTTGTGATTTGGAAGTGAATACATTTCTAACGATTTTTCTCATTTACTTGCTTCTGATGGAACTATACATCAAACCTCATGTACTGACACTTCTCAACAAAATGGAGTTCTTGAAAGGAAACATCGGCATCTTGTCGAAACAGCCCAATCCTTCTTGTTGTCAGCCAATTTTCCTATTGAGTTTTGGGGCGAAGCGATTCCTCTATTCGTGTGATTAATAGAATTCCAACATTTCAAAATTCCAGTTTGTCTCCATTTGAAAAGTTGTATGGGCATGCGTCTGACTATTTCTCCTTGTGAGTCTTTGATTGTACTTGTTTTATTCTTCAACCACGCGTCGAGCGTAATAAATTGTCCTCTCGGTCCGTCCTGTGTGTTTTTCTGGGTTATGGTGTCGGTCAAAAGAGATATTATTATTTTGATCTTGTTAGTCAAAAATTGTACGTCTCTTGTTATGTTGTGTTTTTAGAGTATATTCCCTTATTCTCTATTCCTGCTAGTTCATATCATATGACTCAGTCAGATCTCATTCGCATTGATCCTTTCGATATTGACACTGAGGAAGCTGCTCCTACTAATAGATCGGCAGAGTCTGATACTTTGGTTCTTGAGAAAATTACCTCTCATTCTCCTACTCCTACGACCATTCATGCGGATGTTCCTCCACTTTGTTAGTCCACTCGACCTCGTAATTCTACTAAACTACCTGATTTTGCTTACTCTTCCTATTCTAGTTCTTTTGCTTCATTTGTTGTTTCTATTCATCGCCTTTTTGAGCCTTTATCCTGTAGAGAGGCTGTTCGTGACCCACTTTAGCAGGATGCTATAGCTGAGGAACTTACTGCTCTTCATCAGACTCATACATGAGATTACCGTTGCCATTCGAAAAACGTACAATCGGTTCTTGTTGGGTTTACAAGATTAAAACTAAGTATGATGGATTCATTGAACGATACAACACTCGACTTGTTGCTAAGGGCTACTCCCAGAAGCGTAGCATGGATTATGAAGAAACTTTTGTCAATGTTGTAAAGATGACGACTGTTCGCACTATGATTGCGGTTGTCTCTGTTCGTTGATGGAGAATATCTCAAATGGATGTCAAGAATGCCTTCTTAAATAGTGATCTTCATGAAGAAGTCTATATGATGCCCCCTCCTGATGTCGCCCACAAATCTGGTGAAGTTTGTCGGCTTCGTAAGGCTCTCTATGGTCTCAAACAAGCACCTCGTGCTTGATTTGAGAAGTTCTCCATAGTGATCACTTCACTTGGTTTTCATCCTAGTCATCATGATTACGCATTGTTTGTTAGGCATACGAGTGCAAGTCGTATTTTGTTATCCTTGTATATTGATAACATGATTATTACAGGCGATGATTGTGTAGCACCCGACTTTATTTAAATCAAATGACTGATCAATCAATTAAGTGCATTTCGTGGTTGAGTTTGAGTGAAAGATTATTAGGTTAATGAGTGAGTAAGTAAGGGTAATATGGTAATTAGAATTTATTAGTGGATAACCTATTTAATGAAGAATTTATGGAAGTAGCCGCCACTATTCACTCTCACTCTCACTCTCGGATTTTAGCTCAAGTCACCAGAGCTCTCCCAGCGATTTCTCTCCGATCCCATTCGCGGATCTAGGTGAGTTTCTACCTCGATTTCTACTGATTTAGTATCTGAAGACAATAGCGTGGAGGATTGTAGTTGTGTATTTCGTATTTTATTCTGAATGTGAGTGGTTTCGAGTTTAGCATAGAACCATGAATGCCGAGCGATTAGAACTCCCAACTATCCCTTAGGTTTCTTTGAATGCTGTAGAATGAGGTGTAGAAAGGACTGGCTTAATGTTCTGTTTATGTTCTAGGTGAGAAAGGTCCCGAAGAAGCTCCTAGCCGAGCACCCGCCAAGAATCCAGGTAAGTAAAGTTTGTTTGTGCCTTCGGGCCTACATCACAAAACAATAGGTGTCATGCATGTTTGTATGCTTATTTTCAGTTGTCATGCATCATGTTTTTGAAAGACTACGAAAATGTATTTTCATGAAACGGTATGGCATGTGTGAGCAGGATGAACAGAACAACTGTTAAGGGGGATTAATCCGCCCCTTAACTGAGAACAGAGGATTGAGGTTTTGGGAAAAATGATCCACTTCCCAATCCTACAGGGGGATCAGATCAGTTAACTGTTAAGGGAATTAATCCGCCCCTTAATTGAGATCAGAGGATGTATGCTTTGGGGGATGACTGATCCACTTTCCCATCGTACAGAGGGATCAACAGAGAACAAATTTGAATGCAACTGAGATGAGAAAGTAGAAATTGCATGTTTAGGGAAAATTTTTGTGTCATCGATTCATTTCATCCATTGCTTTACTTGCTTAGCATTAGGCTAATAGATGAGTTTTGTGATGTAGGTGAAGAAGTTACCGAAGGTGTGTTTACAGAACAGTTTGAAGACTAGGCTGGTTGGGGGGAGCACATCCATGCATCGGTTGGGCAATCTGTTGAGGCGGTTTAATCAATGGTTGTATGTGTTAGGTTGAGAATACTGGTTTCAGATTAGCAATTTCTGAGTATTTTAGTGACTATGGTTTGAGTTTGGTTAAAAATGATTTTTTTTAGATTTTACTGGAAATGACGAATTGATGGTTTAACTGTGTTTTGCTGATTTGATTAGTGTTTTCATGAAAATTTGGTTGTCTGAAGGTTTTCAGTCGATTTTACGAGTCCTTCCGGTAAGTAGTGATGTCCCTTGTTTAGGGTGATTACTTTGAATCTACCGGTAGATGCTGTCTATCGGCAGATGTAGCGTGTTTTGTCATTCTGTTGGCAGATATAGTCCATCGGCAGATTAGAGTACATTTTAATTCTATCGGAAGGAGTCGTATTGTTGTTATCGGTAGATGTCGCGTGTTTGTCTATCGGAAGATGGAGACGCGTTATTTGTGTTGACCTCATCGGCAGATGAAGTTGTGTTGACTTCATCGGCAGATTGAGTCGTGTCGACGTCATCGGTAGATGCAGTCTACCGAGTGGAGTCCTTGTTTGCACACGTCATCGGTAGAAGCATGTTACTGCTCCTTCCGTTGACTTTATCCATCGGCAGAAGCGCTTGACTTCTGCGACTTCTCCAGTATCCCATGGTTTGAAACTTTATTCTCTATTTGTCGATTGCCTTTTAACCCTCCAAACGATGATTTATAGTTTTGTTTTAACTCCATTGCTAATAAAATGATTTCCGCTGTAAGATTTAAATATTTTGAGATTTTAGTTTATGTCAAAAGTGAAGTTTTAAAATATACGAATGAGGTTTTTTAGTCTTGAGTAACGGATCGGGTTCAGATAACTTGGGGCGTTACAGATTGTGATGTGATTGAATCTTTAAAGTCTGAGTTGGCCAGTAGTTTTGCTATGAAATACTTGAGTTTGCTACGTTACTTTCTGGGTATTGAGGTCTTTTATTCCACAAAAGGCTATCTCTTATCTCAGTCAAAGTACATATCTAATCTGTTTGAGCGTGCATGTCTCACTAACAACATGATTGTTGATACTTCTCTTTAGACTAATGCTAGGTACTCTCTGTCGGATGGTCTTCCTGATGCAAACCTCAACAAACTTGTTGTGAGACCCAACGTCAATAGATGGAATCAACTTCAGGATCGCCCAATAGTAGTTTCAAAGTTTAGGACTAATGACCCCGTGGTTATATGACAACCAGAAACCAATAGTATCAAGAAAGGAATATTGACCCCGTTGCTATGGAAGAGCAAGAAACCAATATTATAAGGGTTGGAAATCAAGTGGTTGCACTTGAAATTTCTGCAAGTTCTACAGAAGAACAGTTTGGAGGAAATTCTCACAAGATAATTCTCATTCTAGTGTGTCTTACAATGAAGAACTCCCAAGTATTTATAGGCTTACAAGAATAGTCTAGAATAGGCATTAAATAGCCTTGAAAACATGAGAAAGAACTTTGCTTCTAATATGGTCTAGGTTCAGCCTTCTTGGAAACCATCAAAACACCTTTTGGCCTTCTCTATGCCAATATTAAATGCCTAGTGGATGTCACTTCGAAATTACTCATTCTAGAGCCTTCTTTGCTTAATTTGGGCCTAATCAAACTCCATTTGTATTTGTAACACATTAATAACTTTAAGGCCCATTTCTTCAAGTGGTCTTGGTTCTTGAAATAAGTTATTTTGGACTTCTTCTTGAAGCTTCTTGGCCCGAGCTCTAGTGATAGGTCCATTTGGTATTTTCAACTCCATTAAGTATTCTTCTTGGCCCAACTCTTCTTCAATGCCATCCTTGCCCACATCACTTCCTTTGTCGGATCCCGATTTATATTGTACTGTTGTTGGGAACTTGGTTTATCTTACTATAACTTGTCCAGATATTGTGAATGTTGTTCATATGGTTAGTCAGTTTGTTACTGTTCCTACTACTGTTTATTGGGCTGTTGTTCTTAGTATTCTCAGGTATCTTCGAAGCACTCAGTTTTAGAATCTCTTGTTCCCTTCTATGTCATCTCTCGAGCTACATGCATACTTTGATGCTGATTGGGCTGGTGATCCTATCGATCGTAAGTCCACCACTGGATTCTGTATTTTTCTGGGTGATTCACTTATTTTGTGGAAGAATATGAAACAAGATATTATTTCTCGGTCTTCTACTAAAGCTGAGTATCGTGTCATGGCCTCGACTACTTGTGAAATTATTTGCAAACCAAGCATATTAAGATTGATTGTCATGTCAACCGCCATCATCTTCAGCTTGACACCATCATCTTACCTCTTGTCATTTCTTCTCTGCAGATTGTTTATTTGTTTACCAATATACACTCCGCTTCGTGATTTCATTTTTTGTCTGACAAATTCTCAATCTTTATAGCTGTCGCATCGTGAGCTTACGAGAGATATTAGTGTATATTATTATTATAATTAATGTCCTGAAAATATTTTATTTTTTTATTATTCTCTTTGTTTTCTTTATTTATATATAAATTTTTTTACGTCAAGGAAAAAAAACAAAACAGAAGAAGAAGAAGGTCAAGGAAAAAAAACAGAAGAAGAAGAAGGAGAAAAAGATGATGTTAATGAGCAAATTTTTTTTTTTTCTCTATTTCTTCCCAAAGAAAGGGTAAGAACGAAGAGACAACGGTCAAGCTTGTGTCTCCTGTGGCGGCAAAATGATGAATTTCAAGTTCCCGACGCGTAAAAACAAATGCAAAAGAAAAACACTGCGGGTAAGTGGAAGAGCTGTGAAGAAAACCCAAGGACAAAAATGATGAATTTCTTAATATTTCTATTTATTTTCAGTCCACATCTGTCACTTCTCTTGCCTTGTGTTTCCAATAATTTGGTAAACAAAGTTGTTGTCTGTATTAATTAATTGGGTTTTTTTTTTTAAAACTACCCTAAAGTTAAGGTTTTTAAAAAAAAAACCTTAATTTTTACTGTTCATCGAAAAAAATCCTCAAGTTTCGAAAATAGGCGAAAAAAACTTTCTAGTCCGGACTAGGTATTGGCCTGCACAGAGAGGCCGGCCTGTCCAAAATGACAAATTGATTTTAAAAAAATATCAAACGATATTCAATTTACTTGAAATTTTTACCACATGTTCATCACATTGTGAGAAGATAGTGTGAATGGTTTCCTGATTTTATAACATTTGTACGATTTATTATAAGTTTAGTTAATTATTTTATAAAATAATTATAATAAATCGTACAAGTGTTAGACAATCACGAAAATATTCACACTATCTTCTCACAATGTGATGAACATGTGGTAAAAATTTCAAGTAAATTGAATATCGTTTGATATTTTTTTTTAAATTAATTCAAGTAAATTGAATATCGTTTGATATTTTTTTAAAATTAATTTATAAATTTAAAAAAAATACCAAATGTTATTAAATTTAGTTGTAATTTTTACTACATGCTCACCACATTATGAGAAGATAATTAGAGAATTTTCGTAATTTTCTAACACTTGTACGATTTATTATAATTGTTTTATAAAATAAATAACTAAACTTATAATAAATCGTACAAGTGTTATAAAATCACGAAAATATTCACACTATCTTCTCACAATGTGATGAACATGTGGTAAAAATTTCAAGTAAATTGAATATCGTTTGATATTTTTTTAAAATCAATTTGTCATTTAGCGAAAAAAAAGGGGAGGTGCAGGCCAGTACCCAGTCCGGACTAGAAGGTTTTTTTCGCCTATTTCCAAAACTTGAGGATTTTTTTCGTTGAACAGTAAAAGTTAAGATTTTTTTTCAAAAAAACCTTAATTTTAGGATTTTTTTTAAAAAAAAAACCATAACTTTAGGGTTTTTAAAAAAAAAACCCTAATTAATTCTAGCGATCATCCTTGTTGATGCTATTGTATTAATACTTGATAGGATCCACGTAAATGAACGTTGACATAATGACATGTTAGGGTGTAAATGGAAGGCTAGAGGCATAGGTTAGGGTGTAATGGAAGGCTAGAGGCGTAGGACACTACTCACCTGATTTTATCACAGTGAGGTACACTTACACGTCATTATAATAAATGCAATTGAATAGATCAAAATGCTGAAGAAATTGGAGTGTCATCTAAATTAACAAGGTTATGCAGAAAATTTTGCAATGTCATTTCAGTTTGTACCATCTTGCTTGAATTACCTCTTTTTTGTGGATTTATCTATTTGAAAATTGGATTTTGAAATTGATTTTCTAAGTTTTGCTGCATAGATGACTAGATTTTTCCCTACTGCTAAAACTGCCGCTTGTTGGTTTATGTAGGAAGAAGTAATGGTAGTTTAATGAGTTTTAAATTGGTAGAATGCAGTGCAGCCATTGTATCGACCCGACGGATTCTCTCGTCTGAGCCGTGCAGTCTTCATTCAACAGACCAGGTACTGTCACGTGGCAGCTACACAGGCCTGCCACGTTGTACTTACGATCTTCTCCCACCACCTAGTTTAATGAGAGGCAAAACCTGTTGGGTGAGAACTGCTCGGCTCAAGCGGGAGAACCCGTCGGGTCGTTACAGCCATTGCTTGATAGAAGAAGAAAACATTCGAGTTATGATTGGTAATTGGTGAAGCACTTAATTCATCCGGTTCTTTTATCTATACCTCTCCATATTGTCACATCTACTAGAGTTAGAAAACCAAACCGGTCCAGCCACATTATTGCCTGCTTTTTGTCTAGTTCGATTTGGTTTATATATACATAGACATTAATGCTAGATATAACATATTTGTAAATTTATTAAACAGGTCATGGTATATTTATAATCATATCAACCCTTATTTTTTTGAATAAGTATTAATTTGAACTCTGCACTTTGTAAAATGTCCTTGTGAATTCGCCCATTAAGTAAACGGACCCACATAAAATTCATCAATCAATCACACCTAAAAATGGTGAATAAAATTGTACATGAACTTCACCAACGTTTGTCAAAGGGTGTCCATAGAAGGAAAGAAGAACCCGCATTCACCGAATCCCACCTCCCCAAAGAAGCTTGCTTCCCAAGCATGCATTTATGGAACAAAGTTAAAAGTCAACACTTATCACAAAAATCCATAATTAATCCTCTTAATCATATGCTCAGTCTCCGTTTAAAATTTCCCGCTCATTTCCCTATTTTCAATCTACCCGGTCAAATTTATCTTAGTCTTTTATCAACTAAACGATATATCAATGTGTCAGTCAAAATTGTCAGCACGTAAGATATTCGTTCTGATCATATTATTTTTGTCCTGTCATTTTTCTCAATTCTAAACTTGGGATCATATATGCTTGAAAATCTAAGATTAATCGTTTTGGGCACTCTCCAAATGTCACGCTCATTGTAATTTATGGATGTGACATGCTCGCATAATATATGTTTATTGATTGTATATCTTAAATAGATGATGACTAACAATGATATATTTTTTACTAGTTCAATTCGAAGTAAGTTCTTTTAATTTGGATAGTCATTTTACATTCTTTTTCTCTCTTAACTATTCTCATTTTTTGCTCTCTTCTAATCTTCATCTCTATTCTAATCACTTCAACCCTAGGCCTCTCTTCATCTAATCCTAAAAAAACTTAAAAAAAAGTACTTCATCACATAAGTTTTTCATTTTTTTTGAAAGAGTTCAATATCGATGTTTTGTAAAAGAAATAATAATATGTTTACTCTCTAATTATATTCTCTAAATATATTTGCTAATGTGACAAATAATGATTAATATAATTAATGTAATAAATTAAATATTTATAATTTATTACATTTATTGTAACTTAATTACACCAAATCATTATTTGTCAAGTATATTTAAAATAGTAGAATAGAAAAGTAAGCGTCATGTTACTCTTTGTGATAAAAACATCCCATTTAGAGAAAAAAATTCATTAGTAATATTATATTGATTGATGCCACTAATATTATTATAAATAATTAAAATAAGTCATTAATTATATCAATCAACATTTGTAATGTTAGTAAATAGGTCATACATTTTCTTAAGTTTTCTTTTTTTACTTAGAATGAAGAAGACTCGAGGAATTATTAAGGAAAAAAAGAAAGAAAAAATTAATTAGGAGAGAGAAAAAGAATTTAGGATTGTGAATATTCAAAAATACAAATTTAGCGAGAACAAAAAAAAAAAAAAAAAAAGTGGATTATTGCCCATAAAACAATACAACAATGTGTTACCTAACATATGTGTGATAAATCCATTTATATATATCCAATCATAACACAATATGAAGTCCATGCAGGACAAACTTATAAACTCAGAAAATCTATGACAAAACAATAAAATAAACAAGAACCAACCAATCCATTCAATACCAATACAAACTTTGAAAAATATAGTGTGTTAGAGTATTTCTATTGATGGGTCATGTCATGTAGGTATCTCACTTGTGGCTTCAAAAAAAATCTCGTGAATTGACTTAGGTTACATGTGTGGTTCTGGCTTTAAATTACTATTTTGCAAAATATTATTTTATAATATAATAAATTCTTATATCCAACAATCTTATTTTAATTATTGTTCATTATTTTACTTTAAAATCCCCATTGTCCAAAATATTGATCGATTTATCATGAATTTAATAACAAGTCCGTGCTAAGTAGATTGGGGTGAGTTTAGTCAACTCAAAAAATACATATTTGATTAGTTGTTACATAGAATATTACGTTATATCATTAAATTACTAATCATTAACTATAAGTAGCTTAGGGTCGGGACCATATTATACATAGTATATATTTAATGTATGTATTATTGATGTAATGTGTCACGTGTGGAGAAAATCGGATTTGAATCGATTTAAAATTATTTATTTTTAATTAATAAGGAAAAAGTTCAATTTAGCCCCTAACATATGTGATCAGTGGTCATTTGGTCCATAACGTTTATTTTTGACCCAATTAGACCCTAACGTATACAACGTTTGTAATTCAAACCCTCCCGTTAAATTTTCAGTTAAATTTGACGCGTGCTCTACACGTGCCCTGCTAAAATCCCAAAATACCTTCATTTCCTCCCGAAAATCCTTAAAGTAAAAGTTATATGGTAGGGATTTCGGACAAATTTAACTTTTACTTTAAGAATTTCGAGAGAAAATGAGAGTATTTTGCGGTTTTAGCAGCGTACGTGCAGAGCACGTGTCAAATTTAACGAAAAATTTAACGAGAGGGTTTGAATTACAAACGTTGTATACGATAAGGTTTGATTGAGTAAAAAATAAATGTTAAGGGAGTTAAATTCAGTATTTAATTACATAATATATCATGTATGTGAATTAATGACAATTTATGAGATAATTAATTTGAATGAAAATTGACAAGAACATTAATTACAATTTATTATAATTTTCTACAGAGAGGGACAGATTCTTCAGCCAGCACAGCATTTCTGTAACCAATCAAATTGCAAAAAGAGTCAAATCTCCACGTGTCTCTAAGCAGTCGGCCCCATTTTCCAACCAATAAACAGTCAGCATCTTTATCACGTGAATCACCCATGTGACCATTCTGCCTCCTGTCCCCACCCACCTTTCTCTAAACGCCACCGTTTCGGTTCGAAATTCAAAAGCAGAACAGTCAACAGAACGTCATAGCAGTAGCTTCGTGGACTAGTTTCTCCATTATGTCGTTCTCTATCTCTCTCACTATTCCTTCTCCTCCTTCCATCGCCATTTTTAACTCTCTCTCCAGCTTTGATTTCTTCAAGTCTTCCTCGATTAACCTGTAAATAAAATTTCATCAGATAAAATTATTGATTTGAATTTAAAGAAAGACGATTTGAATCATCATCGTCCCCGACTGTTATTTGAACTGTTTCATGACTGTAACTTAAAAGTTAGACCTGTCTATGTCCCCGACTGTTATTGGGAAGCGTATGATTTCTCTCCATACCGCGTATGTGACGTCTGATCCATCATTTTCACTAAATGTTTCTCCATTTCTGAGAATTTCTCCGAGGAGTTCGTCGACGAGATCGGAGAGTAACTTTCTATCAGAATAGCAAAGTTGTTCCCCGTGATCTTTGCCGGAAATGGCGCTGGGATTCTCGACGTGTCCTTTAGCGTCCTTTGAAAAATAAGTACGGCTAAGAATTCTTGAAACGTACTCCAGTTCTGGTCTGCTATTGTTGTTGGAGGTAGAGGTTTTAGGTCTAGAACCGATTTCAATGTATTTCTTGTCGTTTCCTTCTGTGGTTTTCTGTCTGTACGTTTTGCTCGAAGAACAAGATAACTGCGACTCACGATTTGATTCCTGAAAGTTGGGTATCTGTGAAATATAAACTTTTGATGATTTCCATTATAAAGAAGAATTTTTTAAAGTAAAAAAAAAACTAAAGCTGAAAGTGAAAGGTTTTACCAGTTTTTCAGGTCGTTTTGTTGTCGGAGATGGAAGGTCTGTTCTGATTGGAAGAATTATGGACGGGACGACTTTGTTGATGCTGAGAAGATGGCTTGATGATGGGCCAGTCTTGTTAATGGCTTTTGCAGCTTTTGACGAACGTACACATGGCTCTTCTTGCTGAGCTTTTTTCGTTCTTGGACGAATCCTTTTATCATCATTTACCTTTTGTTTGGAAAGCTTATAATTATTACTTTTATTGCTTTCTTCAACCTTTGGCTTTTGCTTCACTGCAACCTTGCTGGCTTGCTCTTTGCTGTTACGAATCTTCATTAATCTGAATTTCTCTTCTGAATTTCTTTTTGACCCAAGCTTTTCAATGGAGTCGTTGCTTCTTATTGTGTTTGTGATATCAAATCCAGCTTTTCTGCTGACATTTTCTTTGACCCGCCTCAAAATCTGGTTTGCTGACTGATTTGGGCTCCTATTTTCATCATTCATCATTGTAATATCTCTCCTCTTAAACCCAGACAGTAGCTCAGATTGACGATCTTCATCTTGAAGGGAAAGCCTGTGATGACAATCAACGTTTGATTTTCTTGCCAGAGAAATTCTCGGGGTTTCAGGAAGAGAGCGAGACAACGTAATATTGTCGGAGTGCGAACTGATTCTTGGCCGGCAATGGAGCTTTTCTTGATGTTTGCAGGAATGGGAAGGACGGGTTGAATGAGGTTTTGAAAGATGAGTCGAAGAAGTTGCAGAGTAAGAATGAGAAGGAGGAGAGACTGCTTCTGGAAGAAGATCAAGACCCATTAATCTTGCCACTAAGTTTGGAGTTTTTGCAGTTGGAGAATTAGTATTCAGATTATCTGGGAAATATCCATTGTTTGATCCATTTGATCCTCTTGTTTTGATTTTCATACCCATCTGCTTGACGTCAAACCATGACAATTCAGAGAAAAACACTTGAACTTGTACACCAAAGTTTATTTATCTGATTTCAAACGATTAAATTAAAAAAAAAAATCACCCTAGATTCAGTCGTAGATAAAAACTTACAGGAATGTGTAGATTTTCTTTTGAAATGCATGGAAATGGAAGCTCTTCCAAGTCCAGACTGTTTCTTGGCGCTTCAACACCTGAAAATCCCTCGTAACTCGTTACTCAAAATAGATAGAGTATATTTTACAGAGAGAGATAGAGAGAGAGAACCTGTATGCGAAGGAGAAAGATCATCAGAAAAAGAGGGACGATGATGGTGGTTCAAAGCATAACGGGTTGGATGAAAATCAAAGAACTGAAAAACAGCAGCTAAACAACCAGAAGAATTCGCTGCTGCTGCTGCTGCTTCTTCTTCTTCTCTGTAATATCCTCCACGTTTTCTTGAAGATCTTCCACTCCAATTCCACTCTCTCCCCATAACCACAAGAAACTGCTCTAAACTTTCTCTCCAATCGCAACAAGAAATCTGGGTTTTGCAAAAAGCTTCTTTAACAAAGAGAAATAAGAATGAAAGTGCCAGGAGAAACAGGGCGGAAGAGTTGAATTATAGAGAGACAGTATAGTCTCTGTGTAGAGAGAGAGAGTAAATGTTTATGTGATTCTAGAGAGAGAAAGAAAAGCTATGAAGATTACTGGATTTAGCCGAGAAGAAAGAAGCGCGAAAAGGGGATCCATGAAGCAGAACTCAGTGAGATTTGATTTGAGGTATTAGAAAGTACAGCAAAAAAAAGAAGGGCTGTTCTGAAAGTCTGTTCTAAATTCTCTCTCTTCATTACCCATTTACAGACACCCATCCCCTAATTTGTAAGTATTTTTCAAACAGCAATTATGATTCAGACTTTAACCTTTCAAACAAAATCATCCTCTCTCTGGATTCTCTCTCTACCCAGTATCTTGCATTTTTTTTTCTCTCTCTAACATCTCTCCTTCATCGGAAATTGAAGTCTGTCAAACAGAAAATCTGAGATGACGATAAATGAGTAAGCAAGCACCATTCTCTTCAGTCTTCCCCACGAGGGCCCCATCTTCAAAGCGAGTCAACACTACAGTCGATCAGATTAAATTAAAGAGAACAAAAAAAATAAAATAAAATAAAATACAAGAACAGATGCTGCTTCTCAGGGATCTTCAAAACTCTATCTCCATCGTATATTGCCACCTTTATTAACTGGCCAGTTTCTATTTTTCATTTTCTGCAAATTAATCTTTAAAATTATAGGTGAAAAATAAGTAAAATTTTTTATTTTAGTCAAATAATACTCTAAACTTAGAATAAGCAACTAAGTCATCGTCGTTAAGAGTGTGGTTAAAGAAATCATATTTTTATTATGTAATATTTTGTTAGACAATTTTCATAATTTAAAGATTTTTAAAAAGAAATAAGATAGTAAAGTCGCCAAAATCGTCAAAACAGTTTTATAAGAAGTTATTTCTCTATGGAAATTACTCAATATATAAGATCATATAACAAAGACATGATTGTTTTTGACAAATTTTTAACAACGAAAATTTAAACGCTAACACTCCTATGTTTTGAGAATTATTTATCCAAAATAAAGTTTAAAGACTTGCTTGTTTTTCGGCTCAAAGTTTAAGGACAATAGGCAGATTACTCTTCTTTTTAATATGGGTGTTATGAAATTTAAATAATAGTCTGTGTACCTTCTTATCATATGATCCGAAAATGACATATATTCATATCTTTCTTAACCCTAACCCTTATTCTATCATTAGGTGATTGAAGAGAGGGCTGTCGAGAGAAAACATGAATTGTGGGATTGGTTTTTGGCTGAGAGTTTCGAATTTAGCAACGTTACAAAAGAGGAAATAAAAAGGCAAGTCAATTCCTTTGCCATTACGTTTTGTTTTCACAGATTTGGACTTTTAAACATAGAAAATCAATTTAGATTTCATGCCTGGTCGAATTAAGAGGAAATTAGTGTTCAATAAGAGTAATTTAATCCTAATTTCATTTTTTCATTTGCATTTAGAGATTCGTTAGAAAATTATGGATTTTTGAATTATAATTCAATTTCTGCATGAACTTATCATAGATTAAGTTTGGTTGGATTCATGGTCTATTAGAATCAAGAAATTGGAAGGGGATTGACCTTTTTCAAAACTTGATCAATGGGTCATCAAATTGTTTGATTGGAAATTCGACTGCTTAGTTCAACCAATTGACATAATACTTAAGCTTGGCCAACCGCTCGGACGAACCGATCGATCGAACTTAATTGTTTGGTTGATCAAACTAGATAGATATTTTATTTATTGTATTATGTCGTGCATTCATGGTTTTTTATAAAACCTATTTGAGACGTATTCTCAAATTTACTATGACATGTGTTGTTTTACATCATGTTAATTTTTATAGTATATATACATTTTTCACTCTCACGTTTAGTTTGTGCAGACATCTTTTTTTTCAACTAATAGTCATATTGTTCGCGTGAACCAAATTTGATCCCCCCTAGTAAGGGTCATTGTTTGATCCAACACCTTCAAATTTTCGATAAGGTGTTTGTTTATTCTGAATAGAGTAATGAGACAGTCGACTGTGTTGAGTTCCTAAGTCAAAAGACCATTTTACCCTTACATGCTAGAATGTAATAATTTAAACTACTTCCTAAGTATAAATCAATCCACATTAACTTAATATATATAAATTTAAGCTAATAAAAATTAATTAGAATAATCTAGATTAATTAACTTAAGTAATCTCTCACACAAACACTTCTTTTATATTTCAAATTTGACACGTGGCACCGCCCTACTGGTGGCCACATGGCGTGCTTCAAACCTATGGAACAAATACCAAACACAAACAACCAACAAAACAGGTTCGGCAAACTCGGTTCTAGTTGAGAAATACCCAAAAAATTCAGTATGTATAACTTATCCAAATAAAGTCCAAACGCTCTAAAATTTTAACAGGAGCTTACCTCACATGTGTATGAAACACTCTCAAAATTTTAGGTGCTAATTTGGTGTCGATGAAAAGTTAAGGATAAATGAATGCAGGCTGGTCTGAGGAGGGAACAAACAGCATCTCTCGAGTTTGACATTCATTTGAGAAGAATGCACTTCAACGAGCTTGAAGGAGAGTTAAATATAACATTGTTGAAGATTCTCCACACCAAGGAAGGGAGGAGGAATGTTGCAACAAAAGTATGACTACTTTGACTCTCACAAAATGGACACACAAGTAACCCTCAATGCCTCTCGGATATTACTCACCGATTGGACACCGAAAGAAGCTTCAATGGAAATGGACAAGCATTAAGCTAATTGACATTCAAAAGTGCCCTGAAAGGAGGCTAAAAATGGTATAAATACCATGCCTATTTCTTACAATTCTAGGGTTTGGCGGTTACTACAAAAAGGAGGGTGAAAATGGGAGGGTACTCGGCCACATGGCCGGCCTAGTACATGGCCGTATCCCTCGGGTACATGCTCGGCCACTACCGAGTGGTCCCCCTTTTTCTTCCTCAAAAAGCAGCTCTAACCTTACCATCATATGCTCAGCATGCCCACGCTACAAAATAAACACAAATACTAGAGTTTTGGTAAATCAACTAAAAGGCATGCTCGGTTACACTACTTGTCACAAAGAAGACAAATTTCTCATTCATTTCTTGGTATGGCCTAGAAGTACTCCCATATTAGTAAGTGGCAAGGCTTCTCCATGTCTTGAGTAGTTGGCTACAACTCCAAGTCTTTCAAGGATGCTTTACCTATAAAAAGAGCAAACTCATTAGTTGAAAGTTTGGTCACCGCCAAGGATTTGTCTCGTGACCATGTGATGGCCCTTCTTGGCACATCATTCTCCCTGGGAGATTGAGGATTTGACCTCAAATCCAAATGTGCTTCTTCTTCTAGCTTGTTTTCCTCGCCAATGTATGTAGATAGGTCTTGCACATTGAAAGTGGCGGACACTCAGTATTCGCCTTGTAATTCAAGCTTGTATGCATTGTTGTCGATCCTCTCCACTATTTTGAATGGTTTATCGGCCCTAGGAAGTAGCTTGGACTTTCTTTGCATAGGAAACTTCTCTTTCCTCAAATGGAGCCAAATTAGATCGCCTTATTTGAAAATGACTTCTTTACTACCGCGGTTGGCGAGCTTGGCATAATACTCATTCTTCTTTTGGATGTTTTTTCTAACTTTCTCGTGTAAGGTCTTCACTTGCTCATCCTTACTTGCTCCATTAGGGTTGACCATGTCCGTTGTGGGTAAAGGAACAAGATCAAGTGGTGTGAGGGGGTTAAACCCGTACACCACCTCAAAAGGTGCATTTAAGTAGAATTGTGCACACTCCGATTGTAGGCAAACTTAATATAAGGGAGTTGTAAGTCCTATTCGGAGAGATTTTTACCCACTATGCTCCTTAACAAAGCACTCAATGTTCTATTGACCACCTCGATTTGGCCGTCAAATTGGGGGGAATGATGTACTAAAGAGTAGCTTGATGCTCAATTTGCTACATAAGGTCTTCCAAAATGCACTCAAGAACTTGGTGCCTCTATCCGACACGATGACATTGGTATTCCATCTATTTTAGAACAAGCTATGAAATGCGCCATCTTGGAAAATCGGTCTACTACCACCATGATTGACTCCTTTGAACGAGGCGTTTGAGACAGCCCAAGACAAATCCATGCTTACCTCTTCCCAATGATGGTTAGAAACCGGTAAAGGCAAGTAGAGTCATTGAGGAAGAACTCGGCTCTTTGCCTTCTTACACACTATGCACTTTTCCACCACTTTGTGCACATCTCTAAGCAAATGTGGCCAATAAAAATGTTCCTTGAGGGCTTCCAAAGTCTTCTTTTCTCCAAAGTGGCTTGCTATCCGCCCCTGTGAGATTCTTTGATTAGGGACTCTTGGATCCCTCTACTTGGAATACATAGCTTTCCACCCTTGTAGAGATATTCATCCATCAAAAAATAGTCACACTTGGCATTGTTCTTATTTAGTTCATACCAATGGCCAAAATTTTGATCCCCTTCGTAAGCTCCCTTGATCCAATCAAATCCCAAAAGCCTAGTGCTCAATTCGGTTAGAAGGACATACCTTCTACAAAGTGCATCAACCACCACATTGGTTTGTCCTTTTTTGTATTTGATGACATATGGATAATGCTCGAGAAATGCCACCCATTTAGCGCGTCTCCTATTTAACTTCCCTTGGCTCTTGATGTGCTTAAGAGTTTGGTGATCGGTGTGAATAACAAATTCTTTCGGAAGTAAATAATGTTGCCAAACCTCAAGAGCTCAAACAACGACTAGAAACTCCTTGCCATATGTTGAGTAGTTCAAGGCAGCCCCCTTGAACTTCTCACTAAAATAGGTGATGGACTTGCCCTCTTGCATAAACAATGCTCCAATACCGGTTCTGGAGGCATCACATTCCACTTCAAAAACCTTGTTGAAATCAGATAGCACAAGGATAGGGGCATTACAAAGCTTCTCTTTGATCAGGAAAAAAAATACGGACAAAGGATAATATCACTATTTAAAGATCAAGATACAGCCGTAAGTTTTGTGACACTAACTTAGATGAGTTTATAGAGAAAGAAAAATCCTAATGCAATATACAATGTGGGTCCATCAGCCTAATCTAAATAGAATTCGGGTCACACTGAACTATAATACAAATAATAATATCTGAAAATAGCCTCGAACTGCTCTCAGCTCACAACTCATATTTCTAAATGGGTTATCCAACTTCAGTGACTTCCTTCCAAACTCCAGCTATCTTTTCAAATTAAAACGCAACGAGACCAACTTTATACTCTACTAGAACTTCAATAGCATCAATATTTTTCAACATAACACTTACCAAGTTTTTTAAAGTCAAAGGGTCTGGTCCTCCTTCGAATACTAGTGGATTCAATTGCCCAATTCTCTAAGATAATTGATAAGGCGAGACACTTGGTTCTGCACCTTGTCGTCTCTGGAAAAACTCTGAAGCACATCTCTTAAGGCTATCAGGGGATCAGTCAGTTGTGACTCATCCATTTGCATTTTTAATGCACATTCTTTAAGGGTCTTCTTCTAGGAGACGTATTGATAATATGAAAATCCACATAAAATGTTAGAACACGTCCTTATGCATTGGAAAACTATAAGTCTCTTAGATAATATTACACAACTATCTTAGTGATTTCACTTTCAAGACATTGAACTAGGCTCTGATACCATTTGTGTAGTTCTTAGTCATTCGAGCATAATATTAATTGATTTAGGTCAAAACTCGTAAGATTTTATTTTTGGAGTTTGCTTAAAACTTATTGTACTAGGTGTGGAGGAAAAATCTACTTATAGATCATTTTCTTTTCATTCTCCTAAGTATTGTTGGAGTATGCACTCTACTGGTATGAGTTGTATTCTTGCAATCAAGAGAATTTTGAACTATTTTTATTCTCATAGGATGAGCTGTCACACATTTTGAAAAAAGATTCTCTATTTTAACTTATTTTTATTTACTTTTTCTTAAAATTTATTAAACCCGTTAAAAATAATACTATTATCCAAATTAGGCAATTATTAGTCTATCTGTTTGTAAAATTAATTATTAAAATTAAGATTTTTCGCGGGATTAGCCATTGAATTTTTTTTTTATATATATACATATACCCACTTGCTTATTAATTTTACAATTTTTCCATTGACATTTCAACTCTAATCTAACTTGAATCATTAAATTATTGAAATTGTGACTTAGCAAAGCAGTTAAAATTACTTTTAGAAGTGTATCTTGACTTGTTTTAGTTTAGAATTTTAAGATAAAGTACACTTTAAAAGAGAAATCATGGAGTGTGTGAGTAATGTTAAGATAAAAAAGAATTAGTTTTTACATGTGGGGGATTATTTCAATGATTTTTCAAATGCAAGTTGAATTAGTCTAAACAGACTAAAGTTCAAAGTTTGTTCAAACTTAGACTAAATTTCATGACAAATCTACGAAAATTTGCTCTGTTTGAATTTATCTTGTCGTTTTACTAGAAAACTTAATCATTACTCAATTCATTTTACAAGAAAAACTGCTTGATTCGTTGTTTGGATAATCGCACAGAAGAATTGTCGATATTTTTCTATTCATTAATAAAAAAAAAAATGTATGATAGGTAGACTGCAAACATCACATGTGGGTAGCCCTATTCAGTGATTTCTTGGCTTGTTATGAAGAAATCGCCAAATTGTATTAAATTATTTTTTAAATTTAATTTTGAAACCCTAGTTTTCATGATTGCAAATATTTAAATTTGGATAATTCCAAAAACACTTTATACTACTTTTTTAAAATAGAAAAATAATAGCATGAAGTGACATTTGAGTGGCCAAACAATAGAATTTTTTTTTTCAAATTTAGTTGACTTTTTTTTTTTTTTGCATAAAATAACCTATTTAGAAGTATTTTATAAAAAATAAAATAATTGTTTAAAATAATTTACTCATAAAATCCATAACCAAATAATTTTTAGAAAGGAATAATACAAACAAACGTGGGCCCTATGTTTCCTTTAACTTTTTGTGAATATGTAATAAAATGTGGACCTTTTTTGTGTTAGTTCATATTATTTTGGAAACAATTAAAACCACAGTCTACTAGATATGATAAATGAGCAGGCTGGGCCAGCTCGGTACTGTAGCGGCTCGGCTCAGCTCGGCTCAGCTCGACTCGTTTAACTTGTGTTCGCTAGCGGGATGAGATTGAATTTTTTTTGGTCTGTCTCGTTAGGCTTGACTCGTTGGACTCGTTAGACTAGGCTCGTTTAACTCGTTAGCCTTGGTAAACCAGATTTTTTTATGCTCAGCTCAGGTCAGTCGACTCGTTTGTCACTTTAATTGAAAATGATTGACAATTAGATATTTGTCAATCTAGTTAGTATGAATGTAACTTGTAATGATATAATTGTCAAATATTTGTAATGATTTTATGTTATATTTTTAATTAGATTATCTCAAATAATTGTTTTTCTAAATACATATCATTTTATGTATTATTCAAATAATTTTATTAACTAAATAACTAACTATTATATTTTGACATTATAATGATAAATAATTATTATAATTTTAATAATTAAATATTTTTAGAAATATACATTACATTTATATAAATCGAAAACATTTATATGTGTTTTGTTAGTTAGGCTGGTTAGGCTCGTTTGACCGACTTAGTTCGGCTCGTTTAACATTGACTCGCGAGCCAGCTCGAGTTAAAAAAAAAAAATTATTTGGCTCGTTAGGCTCGGTTCGTTGGGCTCGTTAGGTTCAGTTCATTTAGCTCGCTAGGCTCAGCGAGCCATACTTTTTCATACTCGGCCGACTCAGTCATCTCTACAATCCACTAAAGTAAGCTGAACTCAATTGTTAATTTTTTTTCTTTATTATATTATTAAAATTTTCACAACAGCTTTATGTCTTAGGAATCTATAATGAACTTCAATTATAGATTATATTTTAAGGTTGGAATTCATTTAATATTGAAACACTATAATAAGATTTTGGATGAAATAATCTTTTGTTCAGTTTATGATTTGTTTCCATTTCATCATCAGAATTTCAATTATCTCAATTAAGTTCTGATAAATTCAATCTTATTTTTGAATGGGTTTCCAATAAATTTTATCAAAAAACTTCAAGAATGCCAATAGAAATATCATATTTGTTTAATAATTTTTACAGCATCCACAGTTTATAAGGGTCTAGGCGACCACTAAATAAAGTTAAATTCGACCAACTACAATCTCTTTAATCAAAAATAAAATATTTCTATTGAAGTGAATAAAAATAAGATTACATATAAATGTTTTTAAATTTATTGATGGAAATGGGTTGGATGATTACTTAAAAATGAAATTGAAACTATAAAAATTTAATCAAGAACAAACATTGAACTCAAAAGAACAAGCTTACCAACTAAGACCAATTTTGAGTATTTTTCTCCAAATATTTTGTAATCATATTCTAAAATATTATTAAGAACTCCAAAAAGTGAACTTACAAATTTTTAAAATGAAAAAGGAAAAAAGTATAGAAAATTATTGAAAAGTACAATGTATAGAAAGTTTCATAATTATATTTTTTTTCATGATATTTTTATATTTATGTTCTAAAATATTTTATTTTTCATCATAATATCTATGATTGTTTAACGGACTTGGTGAGTCGGATTCTAAAGCAATAAAATAAAAATTATTTTCAACTTCTTCGTTATGCTAACCTTATTTTTATGTCAAAATCAAATTATTAGATAGAACAATAAATTGTTAATGCATCAGATCCTGCTCAGATTCAGTTTTACAGAAAACTTGGTTGATTCTCCCTCCAACAATATTCCTGACCTTCTTACACCATTCTTTGAAAAATGAGAGAGAGAGAGAGAGAGAGAGAGAGAGAGAGAGAGAGAGAGATTTTAAATTCAAAAGGGTAGAATATATCTGAGAATGATTAAAAAACTAAGCATATTATATCCATTTTTTTTAGAGAGAGAGGAGAGCCAGAGAGGAGGAGGAGCATGTCTAATAGGGTTTCTGACTAAGAAAAAGCGTATGGAAAAGAAACTGAGACTAGGGTTGTGTTTAATGAATGACAAGGCCAACTCTCTTCACAAATTCATGCAAATAAATCCACTACTTTTTTATTTTCTTAAATTTCTAACTTTGTATAAATACTAAAATATCCTTTGTGAGAATCTAACTTGGAACATTGTCACACTACTACTATTTTTCATTGATAAAATAATTGTGATAGTTTTCTAGATGAATGACACGTAAACTCAGTGATAATAGTATAATACTAAATAGTAATAAAACTTTGGTTTAAATTCATTCAATTTATGTTTTTAGCCCTTATCAGCAAACTTGATGAAATACAATTTAAAGATGTTGGGCTAAATCTACAACCAAAGAAATTTGCTCTTCATCATGCCTAAAAAGAAAATTGATTGGCAAGAGAAAATTCTCTAAATAGTATAACCATGACCCTAATTTTACCTCATGGCGTGACAATTACATATTATTACTAATTAATGTAATAATTAAAATAAATTATAATAACTAAAATAATATATTAATTACACTTGAATGTCATGTATAGAAGTTAAATTATAGTGTAAAATTAAAAGATAAAACTAGTATTACTATGACTCTAGAAGAGGAATGAGGTCTAATAAACCAAAGAGGAGGGAATAAAATGTTGTAAATATGGAAAATAATGGAAAATAAAATGTTGTAAATATGGAAAATAATGGTAGCGCCGTAGCGTGTTTGAAATTAAATGTTATAATTATAGAAAATGATGATATTTTGCTTGCGTTTGATAATTGAATTTTCGTAAAATAAAGTGGCTTTGTTAACACAACCGTTATTTGTGAAATTAGCTCCATCTATTTTTCAAACAAGATAAACTTTTGGATACAAGAAAATATCGATAGATATTTTATAATGGTGATCAATACTTCCATTAGTATAATAAAATTAAGACAACTTTTGTCACGATCTGATCGGGAGTTTAGTTACAGAAGATAGGCACGAGCGACCAAACCCTTATTCATTCCAAAAGAATGAGGATTGGATCATCCAAACCTTAAGGTGTATATAATAGGAGCAATGTTGTGTTTATTTTCTTATTTTAATATTTTAAAATACTCGATGACGTATTAAATAATGATTAATACAATTAATGTTATAAAATAACTATTTATAATTAATAACATTAATTACACCCGACCCCGCCCAGCCCCCACCAGCGGGAGGATCCGCGAACCACGTCGTACTGTATCAGCCCTGCCCCCACCACTAGGAGGATCTGCGAACCTTCCCGCCAGCCTGGCCCCCACCATCGGGAGGATCCGTGAACCGTACGTCATGACCTTTTCCCCCATGGAAGGAAATTTTTGCTCTCCCCAGCATTCGAACCCTCAGGTTATCATCTATGGGCTACAAGTGCTAGTACCACTTGAGCTACTAATGGTAAGGACGACCTATGATTCTATTGATTATGAGCGCGCAGCCTATACTAGTGGATGTGTACAATCTCACATCGCTTGGGATCGTGGATATTGAGTGATATATAAGTAGAGTTTCCTTCCCTACCTAGTACTACGCGTTTTGGACTAACTTCAAGAAAAATTTCGAACGAGTTTCAGTCTAAAACAGATAATATTATACTGGAATCACTAAAAAACTACACATGATAGGCTCCTAATAAGATTCACTTATGCAAAACGGCCTAAGAAGTAGGGGGACCAGCTGGTGCGTGGGAAGGGAGGAGAGGAGGCAAAGAGAATCTATTTGAAAAGGCCTAAGAAGTAGTGAGAATCTATATGTATTAATATTTGATGCATGGATTGTTTCTATTGACCAATTGACGAGTCTTTCTACATATATTAATACACATAGAAAGAGTCTTTCTAGCTTCTATTAATACATATACAAAATGCTTTTATTGGATTCATTTTGAAAATGGCCAATTGAATATACTTTCATTTGAGGTAGAATTTCAAGTTGCTTCTTTATAAGAGTATGAACAACAATGTTGTTTCATTAGTTGAACTCATAATTTACATAAATGGTAGTGATACATTTATAAAAATAATTTTACAATGTAATATTACATACTTATCATATTTTTACACATCATTAATTCATTGATTTAAGTAATTTATTATTTTAATTATTTTTAAATAATCATTTTAATTTTACTAATTAATAAATAATGTGTTAAGTTATAAAATTAATAAGAGTAATTAACTAAAAAAAAACTGCAACTACGAGATCATTAACAAATTCACTCTTAAACTATTTTTGTTAACAAATTTGTTCTTAAAATATACTCCGTTAATAAAATAACTTTTAGTGAGCTCCTTTGCTTTTGATGAGTGGGTTCCTGCTCCAAAGAAAAAAAATAAGGATCGGGAGCCCGCCCTTCGAGAGCGTGCTCCTGCTGTTCATCCACCTCCTCTTCCTTCTTTATTTTAATACTCCAAAAGAAAAAAAAAAAATCCATAAGCCGATTTATAAGCCTCTATCGACAAAAAGAAAAATTAGGGCAACATAAAAGGTTGTTTTCTTGGTCTATCGTATTGAATAAGGAAAAAGAAAATAAAAACTAAAATATTGTTTCGCAAGTTATTGATTACCATGAGGGCCTTAGAAAACCATACCTTATCATGAGGGGAATTTGTCAGCTTTGCATGAAAAAACAATTAATGGAAGAAGTAGAAGAAGGAAGAGGAAGAGCGGGATCCCGCTCTCAAATGGCAGATTCTTGTTCCTTATTTATTTTTTAGAGCGAAAGCTTGCTCTCGAAGGGCGGCACACCACTTCTTATTTTGTTCTTTGGATTGGGATCCCGCTCTCTAAGAGCGGGAGCCCATCGTGGGATCACACTCTCAAAGAACAAGAGCCCGTCGCACGACAAAATTTTTAACGGAAAATCTTGGAGAGTGAAGCCGCTCGTCAAGAGCAAGAGCTCACCATGGATTATTTTGTTAACTAAGTATATTTTAAAAGTAAGTTTGTTAACGAAAATAGTTTAAAAACGAATTTGTTAATAACTCTCTATATTAAGACTTTTTTTTTTTTTTTTTTGTTAATTATTCCATTAATAAAGTAGAAATGGAGTATCATGTTAATCAATATAAAACTTGGCCCATAAGAGAATGTAGAGCTCTCCAGCCCAAGAATTAGATTAATTGAGCTGGATTTGTCGAGAAAGACGGCCATTTCCTCGTCCTCTCATGGCAGAAGGACAAGGGAGGAAAAGGAAAATGGCAGAGAGGAGAGATGTGAATTCTGGGAAGACGACGACTGCTGCGATACAGTGGCCAACAATTAAACCCAAACAAACTCTGTCAGTCACTCGCTTGAAAGACTTCGATCTGTTTACTGTAAGAATTCCTGGTTTAATTCATTTGCTCTACATCTCTATTTTGACTGCGAAAATTTTCATTGTTCTGGGATTTTTTTGACACTTTTATCATCAATGGGGAGCTTTTTTGGTTTAGGCATTTCCAGTAGTTCATTTTGGAGAGTTGCAGGTCAAATAAATACTTCTTTGTCAAATAATCTAAGTACCTTATCATTTGCATAGAATTTTTCTGCATCTGTGTAAGAGATTTAGTAATTATCTGTTTAAATCTTCTCGAAGACTTGATTGAAGGATTGGTAAATGTCCCGTCTTTATAAACTTGTAACGTAAATCTTAAAAACTTTTGATGGGTTACCAAGAAACTGAATTTCTGTTTGCTGAAATTTCAGTGGAATTGATCTAATTTCAGCTAAAATCCCGCTTTATGCTTAAGAAAAGTTTTTGATGTCCTTTTCTGGATTCCACACATAATTATTCTTTGCGGTGATGAAAGTTTCCGGGACTGAGGTCGATAAGAATCGACCCAGTATAAGTAATATGCATCTATGCGGCGGGGTTTGAGGGGGAGGCATCTTTAAATTGATTTAAATTTTGACATATTCATCTCACACAAAAGTATAAGACGATTGATTTAGTTTGTGTTGATTAGGACGTTTGAATTCGGCGTGTAATTTATAGTATACAAGTTTGTATAAGATGTGTCACTTGTCCATCAAACTTGATTTATATGTACTTTCCTATTTGTGATGTTTTTCAAGCATGGTGTAAAAAGCAACTTAATTTTAGAAAGTAGTCATCAGTATCTGCCAAGTTAATCAGGTGTTTATGGGCTTTGTAGGTCCAGAATTTCTTCACATCTTCTGAGTCAAGGGCATTCATAAAAGCTGCAGAATTAAGCGGTTTTGTTCATCAGGGGAGTCTTGGTCCAGTAAAGGCGAAGCCTATAGAGATAACGATCGAATCTCTCTTATTGATCCTATTCTGGCAGAGACGATATGGAAATCAGGACTTGATAAAATTTTGTCTGATATTAAAATTAGAGGGAAGGTTGCTGTTGGGTTGAATCCAAATATTAGATTTTACAGGTTGGTGCAATTTTTCTTGCCTGAGCATTACTCGTTTCTACACAGACACGACTTGATCTCTTCACTTATATATTGTGTTTCCTACAAAAAGTATTGCTTTTCGTACAGAATATAAATTAAATATCTTGTCAGATACAAAGTAGGTCAGAGATTTGGCCGACATATCGACGAAAGTGTTGATCTTGAGAACGGAAAGAGATCTCATTATACATTATTAGTATATCTAAGTGGAGCATCAAAACCCAAATTTAACAATGATGTAAGCAACTTCAAGGGCTCTTCCATGGAGGCTTTGGGTGGAGGAGAGACTGTTTTCTACGACACACGGAACAAAATCGTTGCCGAGGTAACATCCCAATTCTCTCCTTTTCCTTCTCTTTCAGCAATTATATCTCTGTGTGTATGTTTTTGGCTACGAAGAGCCCATTGATCCCTTGATGTTACACACGATCTATAGCTTTAGAAGATAATATTCTAATTTCAGTGTAAAGCCTTCTCTTTATTCTAGCAATCTGTTTTGTAGTTTTTTTCTACAAAAACTTTTTTTTTTTTCATATTAACAAGTAGCATATCTAAATAGGTGACTCCAAGTGAAGGGATGGCTCTCCTTCACATTCATGGAGCAAAGTGCATGCTGCATGAAGCTCGTAATGTTACAAAGGGCATCAAATACGTATTTCGCTCTGACGTAGTGTTTGCATGACAACTTGGACGCATTTATTGCGGAACAATTGGTAAGTTTTTGTTTATATACCATTTAAGTTTTTGTTAATATGCCATGAACCCACCTGGTTTCTTCCTTTAAAAATTACGTCTTTAATGTGGAAGTATAAAGCACGAGGACTTATCTTCGACGGAGATTTTCGATTCTTGTCGTAACATGGACTTTATAGGTAGAAACAAATATTTCTTGTAGCAAAAAAATCAGCCTCCATTAAACTTATTTGTTTCAGTTGTGTATTTGATAAGGATTAATCTGACTTGCCCAATAGTGTAGATTCTCAAATAAGTACTTTTAACCTGTCTAACAGCAACTCCGATCAGGGCAACCTCTGTGAATTAATTAGGAAAATCTTGTAATTTGACTGTGACTCTTTAGGATACCGACACGAAAACTATCGACGAATTTGAATTCAAACTATTGCCGATGTCTGCATTATTTTGATAAGGAGATTCCATGCAAGGCAAAAAGAGTTGTATAATATTTTGAACCTTTGTTGCAATTGACTATTAATGCATGTTCTATTCAACTGTTGTAGATATGAATGATTAAAGCAATGTTGCAGGGGATCAACCTGGCAGCTCCAATGGTGTTTGTATTGCAGAGACGGTCTACTGAATTGACAAAGATTTAAGGTAAATACAAGCTATGTCAACAAAAATAGACAGGATTTTTTTATCTCAATATGTTGAAAAATATACAAGATGTAAGAATTAATTCTATAAATGTTTGTTCTTGTTTAAATTCATCGTTTTATTTTTTTCTTTATGCATTGTTGTTTGCAGCGTTTATTATGCGGATCAGGAACATGCAAGAACATTTTTTTTTTTTATTTCAATTACTTAGATATTAGTTGAAATATTTTTGTTTGTTCATCATGTCAGCATTTTGTCTTTAATCTCGGATTATAAATCTTGGTTTATGATGTTTAACTGATGAAAATGAGCTTAATTTCAGTTATATAAACTCGATTAAAAGATACTGCATAAATTTTTTATTCAATTATCATTTGTTCTAAATTAATAAATAGTAAAGTTTAAAATTAATTTGATTAATGAAAAATTACATTTTACCATGAACTGTGTTGCTCTGGTTCAAGCCTAAGGCATTTTTTTTTTGTCGGCTAATGTTACGCTTATTCTTTAATTTTATTTTTTAATTTTAATATTCTAATGTGACAATCATTAATTAGTACGATTAATATGATAAATTACAAATTATTAAAATAAATCATTAATTGCATCAATTAATAATTGTTACGTCACGAAGTAAGAGTTAAAAGATAAAGATAAAGATAGACAGTAAATTTAACATTATTTTTTTTAGCCAAATTTTGGTACTTTATTCTTTCATTCTAACTTTGGTTAGCCTAAATTATATCAGCTGAAAACCCGACTTAAATAAAAATATGATTAATTTAAAAAAAAATATTAAAATTAACTAGAAAATTAACCATTCATTCATACTAAACCTTGAGAATTACAACCTTTTTTCATCCCAAGACAACTAATTGAAAGCGAGATATGCACACACAATGAAATATTCGAGCATAAAGAGAAGAAATTAAACTCCGTGCGGAACTCTTTCTAGCGGTTGAAACTTGGATATTTGTGGATGGATTTTATCCATCCATGTAATCTTGTTCAACTTAATTACTTGTCTAGAGTATTAGGCTTATTGTATGAATCATATTTTATATAAGATTTTAATGTTATAACAAAGTCTTACAAAGTTCATAAATTTTAATGCACTAGTTACTACTAAACCTATGATATAGATTAGGTCTAAATGGGTCGCTTTTTGGGTTTATATATTATCAATAATTTTTTAGTGTTGACGGATGTCTTGAACTTTGTTACAAAGTGAAATTTGTGATCAAGCATGATGATGATATCTTCAAGGAAAAGTGCAAAATTGTTGATCCAGAATTTAAGGAATTTATTTAATATATAAAATATATTAATTTATATCTTATATATTAAATTATTTATTAAAAAAATATTTTTAATGTAAAAAAAAAGAAACTCTTTTTCTTCTCGCATCCCTCTCCGGCAGCCAAGGAGAGGGACAGAGTAGTTCGTTCTGCTCGTGCAAATCATCGAGTTCTAAGGCTAGGGAAGTGTTCACGAGACTTCGAGTAACCACTTTTGTGAAAGAACTTTGAGGTAAGTTGGTTTTTCTATTATGTTTTTTTGAGTTTAGAGTTAAGGTTTTTGTTATATTTAAAGGAATTGTGTTTTTCAAAGAACGAGTGACAGTTCCTTGTAGCCAAGAATTGAGGCAGACTATACTATTAGAGTCCCACATGTTGAGATTAATCCATCCAAGAAGTAAGAAGATGTATCAAGATTTAAAGCAGCAAAATTGGTGGGTAGGTATCAAGTCTGAGGTGGTAGAATTTGTTGTTAGGTGTCTGACGAGTCAGCATGTGAAAGTTGAACATCAAAAGCCAGCAGGTTTATTGGAGGCTTTGCTCATTCCAAAGTGGAAGTGTGATATGATTACGATGGATTTCGTTACATGTCTTTTTAAGATTCTGAAGCTTGACGTGTTATGGGTCATTGTGAATTGTTTGACCAAATTCGCTCACTTGATTCCGATTCAGATGGATTTTCCCTTGTCAAGGTTGAGCCGGTTGTATATTAAGAATATCATTCATCTTCACGTGTTCCCTCGAGTATCGTTTCTAACTGCGATCCTAAGTTCACGTCTAAGTTTTGGATAGCCTTGCAGAAAGCACTTCGCAATTTAAAGCTTGAGATCTTGGAACACTATCATTTTTTTTTTTGGATCTTAGTTACTCACACTTCTAGTGGTCTGAGTTTGTCGAAATCACAATACATTTTTGAATTGCTTCTCAAAGCTAACATGTTATCTTGTGGGCAGTCATAGAGAGATTGGGCAAGCTATTGTGATGATTTGAAGAACATTCTAGCTATTGTTTTAACTTAAGATCTGTTATGTTTTCTTGGAGTTTAACAGGCAAGACAATGTGACACAATCAACAGCTGAAGCCACGTACGTGGTAGCGCTATGGTAGAAATTTCATTTATTTTAAATATCAAGCCATAGTTTTTCGGGAGAAAACACACTATGCTTATTTCATACTTTTGTTGCCTATTTATCTGTTGAATGAGAAACATAACGATAAAAAAGAATTGCCCTAAAAAATGGAAAAATTAAAGGTCGAATAACTTTAATTTGACCCTGATACTAATGTCATTATTCATTCATTCATCTCCAGAGTACGATATTCTCTTAGCTTCTTCGTTCTTGTTTGAATATCGCTTACAATTGCAGTAGTTCCTTATTTATTTATTTATTTATTTTTGTCTCTTTTTACTTCTTTTTTTCTCTTAAATGAATGATTTTAAAGTAAATAAGATTTTAATAAGTGTAAAAAAATAATGAGAGAATTCTTGTTAGATATTTTATTTTTACCAGGAAGATCCTTCTTCCTTCCTGTTCTCCACGATAGAGAGAGAGAGAGAGAGAGAGAAATTCAAGCATGGAATGGTGGGTTTCCGACACAATGATCGAGTTCGTGACGCTTCAACTTTCAAGTTTTGTGAAGATTCTTCACGGCTAAGTCGAATCTAAACTCTGTTTTTGAGTTTGAAAGCTAGGGTTTATGTCGATTTCAGATTAAAACTTAAAAACTCAAATCCATTAGTTATTTCTTGGTTGTATGAGTATATTTGAGATTTATGTAACTTGTTAGGTTGTTTAGAGGTGGCAAATGGCGAGAAAGTTGAGTTTTTTTTACGACTTTCCTTCGTTGAAATCATCGCAGTGGTCGACAATTGATGAGCAGTTGTCGATCGATGTTATATAGGGCCAAGCAAGGGTCGACCCTTGCCTGTAAGAGTCTACTCTTAGTGTGGCTAGCGCGTATGAAAAGTCAACCCTAGTGTGTTAGAGCTAATAAAAGGTCCACCCTTGATTGCAGCGGTCGACCCTTGCAGTGGATTTTACACTACGTACTTATTTTATTTAGAAAAATTTTGTTGTTGGGGCACGAAACTGTTTGTCGTTCCTTGTCTATTAGGGTTCATGGCCTCGATTAGATTGCATTTGATATCCCTTGTGTTCAGATTTAGGAGTTGATGTCAGATCGTTATAGGTTTCAAAGCTAGTCTCGATGCTTGTTCCTGGTAGCATGCGTCGGCTAGTTGGTAAGACCGTGGTCGTCATTGAGGTAGAAGTTTCTATATTGTTCTGCATTTGCAACACATAGTTTTCAAAACTCTATTTTGATTGATTGCTATCTATGAAAAACTCTGGCGGGATCTAGTCGCAAGCATGTCAATTTTTAAGTATATGTACATATGTTTCACACGTTTACTTTACAAGTGCATTGTATTTCATTTAATTGTTATACATATATGTCTGATGGGCAGATGTTTGATTTGGACTTGTTGAGCCTTTTTTGATATCGGTTTATGATTGTTTTGGGTTGCATCTGACCAAGCAACCAGAGTCAAATTATATACACCTTCTGGTCTGTGAAAGTTGTTTGTTTGCACGTTAAGAAATTGAGTAATAGAGCGGTGATAACAGACTTTTTGATTTTCAAATTCTTAAATCTGGTCAAGGTGTATTTGTTGTTATGATTTCATGTGTGATGTTGTCTCTAACTTGTTCGTTGGTCACTCTTTTTTATTCATGGGTGGTGTCGTCATTGACTTTGTTTACCGACTACCCAAGTGACACTATTTGATCTCGAATTGCCATCACTTTTTATTTCTCTTTTACTCCTGAGGTGCTACTTAGTCTTTGGATCTTCGTCTTTCTCTGATCGTATGTTAGAAGGGTCATTGAGTATCCTTCATTTTCACTAGGACTGTCTTTTAAATGAAATAGTAAAGTTTAGTTTATTTATAACTACCTATATATATAGTAATATTTTCGAACATGCCCTATCAATGACTCATTGAGCCTATTTTTCAAATGAGAAGAAAATGATATTTGAATGTAAATCTACACACCGCATTTTATAACTATGTCATGGTTTTTAAGAGAAAAAGATAAAATCAGTTTTCACATGCATTTGAGCATAATATAAGATTTTTTACTGAGTTAGTCGCTCACCCCAAAAGATCACCTCCTTTTTTCTAGGTTAGGATAGTAGAGGTTGATAATGAAGTTGTTCACTGCATAGTTGTTTTCCTTTGTCCTGTGCTGCAAACCTAACCTTGAGTTGGGTGGTTGATTTGGCGTTTCTGTTTAGGCACACCTAAGGATTGTGACAGAACGTAGATCAAAGAAACTAAACAAGAGACGACATGTGTTGATACAAACTTTGAGGATAGGCAATTGTTTATTTTATATAAGCATCATGTGCATGTTTGATGTTAAATAAATCCATATAGTGCATATGGTAGCTAAATTAGTTCTTTACCAATATTGGTTGTTGTTTTATTTAAGTTTCTTTTAGGGTTGGTAGCCTATAAATACTCTTTTTCTATCCCAAAAAAAAAGGTAGACATTGATTTTGAATAAAAAGTGAGTTTATCTTTTGGTTCTGTAAAGAATTAGTTGAAATTATTAAAATTTTTGGGAAAAGTTCAATTCAGACCCTATCGTATGAGATCATTTGTCATTTGGTCTCTAATGTTTTTTTTTGCCCAATCAGACCCTATCATATACGCTGTTTGCAATTCAAAATTTTCTGTTTAATTTCTTGTTAAATGGATCACGTGCAAAACACATGACCTTCTTTTTTAGATTTAAAAATTCTAAAATCTCAAATTATCCTTTTCTTTTCTCTCTTTCCTCTTCGTGTTCCCTCTTCTCAGATCGCTCATGCCGGATTGCAAGCTGCCGAAGACAGTTTGCAAGGAACTTCACACATTCGCCTCGCTAGAGCGTGCCAGATTTTCCAATGTTTACGGTCAAAACGAGCCCTACTGTCGAAGACAAATTGTGAGCCCTAGACCCAACATAAATTGCCATTTCATGTACGTTCTGTCAAACATTGAACTTTGTTTTCCTATTTTCAAAATGGAAAAACATTGTTCATGTTCTGTCGACAGTAGGGCTCGTCTCAACAGTAAACGTTGGAAAATCTGGCACGCCCTAGCGAGGCGAATGTGTGACGTTCCTTCCGAACCGTCTTCGGCAGCTCGCAATCCGGTACGAACGATCTGAGAAGAGGGAACACGAAGAGGGAAGAGGAAAAAGGGAAGAGGGAAGGGTAATTTGAGATTTTAGAATTTTTAAATCTAAAAAAGAAGGTCACGACTCACGCGCTCTGCACGTGATCAATTTAACAGGAAATTGAACGAAAATATTTGAATTGCAAACGGTGTATATGATAGGATCTGATTGGGCAAAAAAAAAAAAAAGTTAGAGACCAAATGACAAATGATCTCATACGATAAAGTCTTAATTGAACTTTTCCCAAAAACTTCCTATTCTTGTGGCATCTATCTAGACTTATCACTCTCCTTTTATCTTTGTGTCATTTTTAAATTCTTTTTATGTTGGATTAAAAGCCTGCTTTTGGTTTTCCTTGAGTTCTTCGAACAATAAGATTAAGAGTTTCTTAGATTCGCCTAAGAGGGTTTATATCTTTCTCTCCTTTTCAAACCAAAATAGAAGGCATTTACATCCATGTAGTACTTATAAAACTATTAAACATCAATTACTGGGATGTTTATTTCCTAGACAAGTGTTCATACTCCTATGTGTGTTTTCTTGCGTTGAAAGTTGCATTTATCATTTAATCAAACCCGCAAGTCCCAATTTATGTAGGTTTCTCAAAGCATTGATTCTGGTTTTTTCTGTTTTGTTGCTTAAATCCATCAAAAAACCCATTTCTTAAATGCCATGTTCTCAATTCTTTACTGCACTAATGATTCTGACGCAAGATAAGAAGGGAGATTTAGACTAGATGAGAGTAATAAACAGTCAAGAAAATCTCTGAATCAATACAAAAAAAAAGGGCAAGAAATAAGTATTAAACTATACAAAAGATAACCAAGAACAATCTGCAAGTGCTTATGTTCTTCCACTTGTCTCTTTGCTAGAATGTCTCTCTCTCAAAATTTGCATTCCCATGTACCTGAGCCATGAAAACTATTATATAAAACTGTGTCACAGATATAAAATGTAGCAACGAATATCTGTTAAATTCTTAACAATCTATCGTGTTAAATTTTCACGCATATAGATCAAACGAGAAATTTATAAAAAATAGAAGAATTTCCAGCCAACAAGAGCTATATTTGATCTTTCAAAACTCTCCAGAAATTCTACTAAATATGACAACGTAAACATTCATGAAATTAATTGAGTTTGAGGATCAAAAATGCTACTCAGAAAAAAATAGTTCTTGAAGTTCAAACTGAAGTGCAGATCAATGGTGATAAATATTTATATTTTATATAAACTTCTACTTTGATCTAAGTGCATGATAGATCATTAGGAATCTTAAAATATCTACCAATTGTCTTACCTTCCAAGCATCATAACAGTAGCTTGAGGGTTTGCTCCAGGAGACAGCAAAAAAGTTGACCCATCAATAACTCTCAAAGAGTCAACACCCAACACTTTATAATCATGATCAACAACTCTCCCGACTTGGCAACCTCCGTGATAATGCCAAATTGTCATCACAGTGTCTCTGCAAAAATCTTCCAAGGATATTGCAGAAAGAAGGTGTCGTGGCCTCAAATTCACAGGCAAATTCACCATTAGTTCCATCAAATCTCTGACTGTAATTGCTGGGTATCTAAATCTTGAAAAGGATCTTGAGTTTATTACTCTTATGATTGTTTCCATCCCCTCTACACATCTCCTCAGATCTTCTGGTTCTTTGAAGTAGTTGAAGATGACAAAAGGATTGGATTTAGGGTTAAGGTTTTGAAGCTCTAGGAAGCCAGTGGAGAGTGGGCCCATCACTTTCTCTAATATTATTCCTCCCCTTAGTCTTCCATTAATGCCTTCAATGCTCATCATTGTTTCTACTTCTCTGGCTAGTTCTTCTTGCGTTATTGTCAAAGGTTGACCACTCTGCACAAATGAGAATTCCTTTTACAGTTGTTTGAATCCGATTTTAAAAATAAGAAACAGTTTTGAAAATCTATTTTAAAGTTCTTAGAAACTGTGACGTTTTCTTGTTTTTCCAATTTCAAAAACACAACCGTTTTTTGTTCGATCGCGAAAAATAAGTTTATGCATGCAAAAACAAAAAACCCTTTTGAAAAATATACATGAAGAACTCTTGATTGCGTCAATATAGTTATAACCCTACAAACCAAAAGTTAATTTTAAACCCTAGGAACATATAATCTAAGCATCTAATATTAAGAACAAACCTCTATACGAATTTTATCGAAAACGAAAGAGAAGGAATTCCGGGAAGTAAGCAAGAACCTGATTGAAGAATTCTGCAATGTTATTTGATAGTCTTTGAGCCAAAGAGAAAGAAAAGCTGAACCCACTGGCAGCTTCAATGTAGCTGCCAAATCTAGTAATACCAACAACTTGAACGAGAGAGACTTCAACTGGGAGAGGAGAGGGAATGTAAAGAGCATTCATTGGATTATCAGCCATCCCCTGGCCCACCAAAGGATGATCCATCACCACTTTAAGTCCATGGGCCTCAAGATGTTGGGCCGGGCCCAAACCACTCAGCATCAACAGCTGTGGGCTCCCTATTGCCCCAGCTGATAATATTATCTCATTCTTTCTGTTCTTCTTCTTCAAATGGGCAATGTGTTTTCTTCCATTTTCATCCCTGAATATCACTGCAAATGCTCTAGGCTTTCCTTCTGCATTCAGAATAGTTTATTGTTGTTGAAGTTAGTAGTGGTTAACCTTTGCTAATCTAATAAAGACTCTTAGTTTGGATGTTAATTCTCAATATATATACCCATGAAAAACGAGCTAGCTCGTTTGACCCGATCCCAAGCGGGCTCGCGAGCTCATAACAATGAGCTCGGCTCGGCCCTACATCTTGAACTTGGCCAGACTCGACTCGTTAATGTAAAGAGCCGAGTTGAGCTCAGCCTGCAACAGTAACGGCCTCACTCATCTCTATATGAAACCACCTATAAAAAATTCTAGGAATATTTAGCTTAAAGCTTGAATTACATGGCAATTCTTATTTTTTCTTATAGATGTACAAAATTAAATGAAGGAAATTAAAAAATGTGATATTCTCATAACAAGTGCTATAAAAGAAGCAGGTATTAATGTAAAGCTTACCATCATTATACCTAAACAAGATTTTGTGGACAGTTGCATGCAAATACACAGCTATATTTCTAGGGTTAGCTTGTTGAAGCAAATCTGCTGCAGTATGCCTATGCCCTTTCTTATCAAAAATTGTTCCTCCAGTCTTTGTTCCATAAATATGATTATAAGTGAAGCCATTGAAGGGCAAAACACCAGCTTCTAACAACCCAATTTCCACAGCAGATTGCCACTCCAAAACATCAGGCTCGAATGCCACCATTTTCTCTACCCACTCATAAGATTCCTCCACCAATTTTGGATCCCAACCCACTTGCTCAATATACTCGAGGCTTGCCCTTGTGTAGAATCCAGCATTTAAAGCCGACCCGCCTCCTAAAATACGTGCACGAGCATTGAGAACTCCATCGCCGGACGTGAATTGTTGGGTCGGAGAGGTGGGGGAGTTGTCTAAAAGAGTGTTGGCAAAATTGGCTATGTTTGTTATGTTTGAATTGTGGTAAGGGGATCCGCCTCTTTCTAACAGTAAAACTTTTGATTTTTTAGAGAGAGTTGCCGATAATGGACATCCCGAGGTTCCTCCTCCAATCACTATATAGTCATAAGACATTAATCTTGGAGCTGATCTTGCATCCTTCATAAACGAATATTTTGGAGCTGCAAGAGAGGAAAGAGGTGAAGAAAGCTAGTAAGTGGAAAGTCTTGGATAAAAAAGTTATAGCTAAAAAATAAGCATTTCATTCTAGAAGATAATCTGGGGGAAGTTATATAAGAAGGAACACAAGAAAAACTACTATTTTTCTACTGCCGTTCATGATTACAAACTTCATAATTTAGATGATTTTGATATCTTTGCAACAATCTAGAGAGAGATAGAGACAGATGTTACTTTATAATTTGTCATTCATGTAATGATGGAAGCATCTTGCATCAGAGAGAGAGAGGGATGACTTAATGATATCAATGCAGCCATCTTACATTTGGTGAGAGAGAGAGAGAGAGAGAGAGAGAGAGAGAGAGAGAGAGAGAGCTTACCATGTTGCAGTGAGAAAGAAAAGCAATGAGATGAAAGAAATCCAGCAAGAAACACCAGAAACATGTTCAATCTCTCAATACCCATGATCTAAAGTTTGAATCGGCACAAACTAAACTCTTCTTCTTCATACATATAAGAAATTAAACTTCTTTATCTGTCTTAAATAATCCTAATCCGTCTTCTTAATCTCATCAACCTACCTAACCATCTTTATGACCCATAATTTCTTTCACTTGGTTTTTCTTTCATCAAAGATATAACGTTCAGTTCAACAAGACAATCCAAAAAGGTCTCTGCTGTAATCATAATCTTGAAACTCTAGACTTTTCTTTTACCTTATTTCTTCAATTTTATCTCTATCTGAAAAGGACCACTAACTTCTCACTTTCCTCAAAAGCTTACTCATTTTCCAGGAAAATAATCTTTATATTCTCATCTGGACATGGACGTCCAGTTTGTAAAATTCTCAACTGATTGCGTTCACCAAAACAGATGATCTCGCTTGCTGGGCCACCTCCGACATTAGAAACCTAGACGCTATGGTTTACATTTTTAAAGCAGCTAATTAAAGCTATGCCTTCGAGGTAGGAATGCTGGTGGAGCAATGAATATATTTATATTCCCACATTAAATTCTGAATTTCAACAATTACGGTATGTTGACTGATTTAAGTATTTGTCGTAAATGTTTTTCTTACTGCCATATTGATGACATAGGTTATGTTGAAGTGGCAATGGGCTTTGCCGCACGGCTAGGGTTTGATATATAAACTTATATTTCTAAATTATACTTGTGAGAGATGATTAGTGGCAGCCGTTGAGAGAGAGAGAATTTCAGTAGTTGAGATTCTATAAATTCAATTTCCAATAAGTCAGCTTAATAGTTATTAAGCATAATTGTTTTGATAATGAGTGTAATTATTTAAATACACTATTCTAAATTATTGGTGATTCTAATTCTAAATTATTGGTGGATATATTTTAAATAGATTATATTTTGAAGTTATATTTTCATTGGAAAAACCATTGCAAATAAGTTACGTTCATTGAGCCTATGCATCAAAAGATAAAGTTATATTTTACGTGTCAATAAAAAAGGTCACAAAATTTTGAAGATCACTATGTGGAGGTGCTCAGTGATGAAGTGCAGAAGTCCAGTCCCAAACTATGTGCAAAATGAAAGAACTCAATCATGTCTAACCCTCAGAACATTTTGGACTCAGTCACTCAATGTGTAGCTCACAAGAATGTGCGGAGCCCAGTTCCAAGGCAGTGTTTTTTGAAGCCTAATTTGCGGACGCCTAGAGTCAAGAGCGGTCACCTCATGCGGATAATCAAAGGATCTTTCGACAAGCCGATCAAGAGATAAAAAATTCAAATTAAAACTTCATGCTAACGCCTAATCACCAAGTGCCGACACTCAAAACAGAAGTCTAGTAATGTCACGCCCCAAAGAAAATCCGATACAAAACAAGGAATGACCTAGCCCGAAACGGATCAGATTGTCTAACCCTTAACTTTAAGTTTCACTAAATAACAACGAAAATCTTATAAAATTTATTAAATAGCTAGACCTCATTTATCAATGTACTAAAACAATGTCTAACAATGACATCAATTATAGCACGATAATATATGTCTAATAAACTATGCAAGTTTAATAAGTGATATACATGTTTTCAAAAGAATGAATTGAACTAAAATGACAATAATACCTCACAAGAAACATTTAAGAGAAATAAAATAAGAATTAAAATATCACCGAACTCAATCTTACGTCGGTCAATTCAAATCTCTCTCAACAAATCTTGAAAAGAAAGAGTTGTTTAGGGTGAGTCGACTACACTCAATAGAAATCGAACTTCATATGCAACATTTAATTTAGGGCTGGGTATTGGGTAGAGTTAGGGGTTGGGACATAGAGTCTTTAAATTGGGTAATAATTGCTTTGGGCTGAGTAATACTGTTTTGGGCTGGGTAATAAATATTTTTGGTAGGGTAATAATTGTTTTGGGTTGGATTAAACCAATTTTTATTGGGTTGACCCGCAGTTCAATTCTCCATGGTTTTGACAGTTTTTGAGCTCCAAAACCGTCAACCAAACCGTGGCCCGCGGTTTTGGAGGTCCCCAAACCATGGCTGGTTCTAGCCCAAATCGGGTCGAAGTGCACGACCCGCTGATTCGGGTCGATTCTATCTATCCTTATTTCTTTCCTCTCTTGAACATGTTCAACTCTTTTGCATTGGTTTCCATGCTCTTATTTATGAACCAGTTGTTTTTGGTTGAGAGGATAAAGTACCAAACTTTATAATTGATGCTTGAATGTTACTTATTTACTATATTTTTATCAATTAGTTTATAAATATTGTGTTTCATCTTTATTATGACAAAAGGGTGATTGTCTAAATCATAAATTATTTTTCATACGTACCGAACAGTAATTTGAGATCAAGAACTTGTATTGAAGGATGTATCTAGTTAGCTTTACACATAATGTTATCATTTTTTTTTATCACATATTAGATCAACTTATTATTATGCTATAAAGTTCTAAGTTTTTTAATTGATATTGCTATAAAAATCATCACTTTTTTTTGTTACTCTTCACGTGGAAGTTTTAGTTGATTGTATAGAAAATTATTATTATTTGTTCTTTGTTGGTATGATATACTGTATTACTCGTATTGATACAGTGCTCTTGGATTTAATTCTCACAACAAACTTTTGGCGTTATTGCCGAGAAACAATTTTCATAATTGCTTTATAAAACATCATTGAAATTTCTACGTTTTCATCTGTCATTAAATTTTTGGAATTTATTATAGGATCGTGACAATACATGAGGCATTAAATGCGAAGAACAGCAAAGCTGCGCAAAAACCCATCGACAGTAGAAATAGGTTGATTCATAACTACGCCATTGCAAAAGTATAAGAATTAAATTCTAAGATCCCACGACCTATCATTCAAGCCAGAAACTTTGAACTCACACAAATTATGTTTACAGATATTGCAAACAGTTGGATAGTTAAGTGGTAAAGCTAAGAAGAACCTCACTTACATCTTAAGAATTTTATGGAGATGAAGATGGAAACTCCAAATATGCACCAAGACTGCAACATTTTTCTTTTTCATTAAGGGCAAAGCCAAAGCATGGTATAGCAACATGGGATGAGTTGGTAGAGAAGTTTTTAAGAAAGTATTTTCCACCAATCAAGAATGTTAAGCTACGAAATGAAATCACTTATTTAAACAACTTGATGATGAATTATTTTATGAAGCATGAAAAAGATATAAGGAAGTGGTATGAAATTCTCCGCAACATGAGATATCTAAATAGATGCAATTGTAGATGTTTTATAGTGGACTTAGTGGGCAAACTAGAGCTACACTCCATACTACAACAAATGGAGCCATCTTAGCAAAGAATTATGATGAAGCTTATCAAATTCTTGAAATGATGTAGTGAAATCACTAGAGCTGATCCAGTGAGAGATTAATAACAACTCAAAAAGTTGTAGGAAGTCATAATGTTGATGTTTTATCATCAATGTGAGCTCACATCTCCACACTATCTTATTTTCATGTCATCGCAACATGAATTTTGACTTATTCCTTAGGCTAGGGCTTAGTTTAATTTAAAGTATTTTGTTGTCAAAGCTAGCCTTGGACTGAACGGTCGGTTTCTCTCCAAGGATCTGGTCGTTCAACTCGATATTTCTTTTTAGGATCACCTTCGTGTCGTGACAGAACTTTTGCGTTAGACAGTGACAAGTGGGGAATTGTGCATGTTACATGCATCATTTAACGAATTACTTAACGGTGGGGCAGTTCATTACTTGCGAATAGTACGGGGTCAAGTTTTTTCACAAAAATAGTTTAAGAGTCTAAATTCTATCATATTTGGTTTTTTGATTGATCTGACTCAAATTAGTCGTTGATCATTATTGGCAAATGATCTAAAAACCAATCAAAATTACATAATGAAAGCTATAAAATTTAATCAAGATCATCGAAAATTTTGAAGATCAAAAGTATACTGATTGGGAAGCTGTTTTGAGGTCTCTGACCATGTATAGACTCCAATAATTTATTCAATTTGATTTATTTTTCTAATTTTAACTTTAAGTGCTTATTGAGTAACATTTTCTCTCACAAGCGACCGACATTATTGCTATTAAAATATATGTGGTGAGTCTCCTAATTTTAAGGTCTCCAAGTCTTTAATAGACAAGACTCTAATGATTAATTCAATTTAGAAGTAGTACAATATCTTATTGGAGGGTGCAAGGCACCACATGTTTTTTTCGATATTGTTGATTTTTCAATTAATTTCTTGGAATAACAAAAAAAAAAACAAGCATACATTAATAATCCACTAAGTAAAGAAACACACACAGCCACTTGAAGTGGCCAACGAAGAGTACGAACCTATTTATAAAGATAATACATAATTGTCACGTCAGTTGATCATACAACTCAAATTTTTTAATTTAATCATTTATATTTTTTCATTGTTTATCCAATTGACCTAAATTGAGAAAATAATACTTAACAATGGCTACTATTACATAAAGACACACATCGGTAAGAGAAAATAAAAAATAAAAAATAAAAATAATATTGAGATTTAGGTAAAAAATTTTGACAAAAAAATCACAGAAAAAAATAGAATTTTCTATGAAATTGAAATTACATAGAAGACCTTATGCACTACTAATAATAACTTAATAAAAATTTTAAAACAAAATGTAAAATAAATAAAGTCCGTCCAACTAGAGTTTTGTCCCCGCACACTTTAACTCACAAGGGATGATTCATGTGTTTCGATGACATATCATTGAAAATTTTTTATTTCATTTCTTAACTTATGCTGTACCACAAAAGTTTTCAGCCATACCCAAAATTGATTTTGGACCAGCTAATTAAAAGCGAAAAAATAACATTTCAAACACTTTTGATCGTTTTGAAAGTTTTCCAATCCTCTAAGAGTTCTTCAAGTTTGAAAGTTAGGTCAAAGATAACATTAGAGATGTTAAACGGACGGGCTGGTACTGTTTGAAGTTATCTTAGTTTGTTGTCTATAATAGTTGGATATTGGTACTTATCTATATTTTTGTTTGGACTCTCTTTTGAAATATTTGAAATGTTATCCTATTTGTATTGAATGACTTACGCAATGATATAATGTTTTATGCTAAGACTCTCCTTCACTAGGTCTTTCTCTACCAACTCATCTACTTGCCTTTGAATTTCTTTAGTTTCCTCTAAATTTGCTCGGTACGCGAGTCAGTTCGGGATCATCGCTCCGGGGATGAAATCGATTTAATGCTCGATTCCCCTAAGCAGAGGAACTCCTTTAAGTAATTACTCTGGAAATATGTCCTCAAATTCCTGCAAAAGAGAGGTAACACTTATGGGAAGAGAATTCGTTAATTCGTTAGCGGAAAAATAAACATCTTTGTAGAGTAACAAAATCATCTCCTCATCTTTCCTCACAAGTCCACTCTTTTTTCTCTCTTCTCCCTAGTTTCTTCTCCCTTTCTCCAATTTCGTTTCTTCCTCTTTGCTTTTTTTTGCTCTCTTTATATATAGTTTTTCTCTCATTGGCTTATTTATCTCATCTTTCTTTTTCGCCTTTTTTTTCTCTTCTTTCATGCTTGAATTTTTTACTACGCTATTTTTGTCATTTTTTCCACCTTTTTCATTTAAACTTTTGTCATTTTGGATTTCTTTAGCAATCTTCTCTTGATCTAAGCTTGCTTCCCACGGTGGTAATTGTTTTAGTATTACCAATCTCTCATTTTGAGTAAGCGAATACTCATTTTTATAGCCGTTATCCTTAACCATTCTATCATATTGCCATGGTCTCCCCAATAGGATGTGAGTTGTTTGCATTGGCACTACGTCACACAAAATCTCATCTTTGTACTTTCCGATTGATAATGCGATGTTCACTTGTCTTGTTACTCTAATTTCGCCACAATCGCTCAACCATTGCAATTTGTACGGCTTTGGGTGTCGCTTGGTTTTCAAATTTAACCTTTGGACCAATAACGTACTAGTCACGTTTGTGCAACTTCTGCTATCGATGATCATGCTACATACCTTGTTGTTGACATGACACCTAGTATGAAAGATGTTTTTTCTTTGGGATTTGTTGTCGTCCTCCATAATTTGTACACTTAAGGCTCTCCTTGTGACTAATAAATCTCCTTTGACCGGCTCCTCCACGTCTATATCACTACAATCTTCGAGTGATGGCATCTCGTTATCTTTTGAACTTACACTTTCTATATCGTCATTCTCTAAGAAGACTATTGCACACTTATTGGGACAATTCGATGTGATGTGCTCAATTCCTTGGCATAAAAAACACTTGACTTCTCTAGTCCGAGTTAGTGTTGGAACCTCACTCTTTCATTTCAGTGGGTTGAAGTTATTAGCCGCGATTTTCTTTTTGTGGTTCTCCCTCGGGTTTGGCTTCTCTCATTTCCAATTTAGTTTCCACGAACTATTTGACGCCGTGCACTTTTCTTGGCCTTTAGTTGTTGTTCGATTTTGATCGCCTTGTGTAGTAATTCCTCTATGTCCAAATAGTGTTGCAAATCTACTATGTCGGCAATCTCTCGATTAAGTCCTCCCACAAACCTTGTCATCGTGGCTTCTCCATCCTCGTTAACATCGGCTTTTATCATGGTCATCTCCATTTCTTTATAATACTCCTCCACACTTTTATATCCTTGAGTAAGGCCTTGAAGTTTCCAACACAAATCTCTATAATAATATGACGAGACGTACATTTTCTCATGATTGTTTTCACAGGATTGAGGTTTCTTCGTTTTGTCTCCAAATTTGTACAAAAACAACTAAGCTCGCCTTGTGACTAATAATCTCCTTTGACCGGCTCCTCCACGTCTATATCACTACAATCTTCGAGTGATGGCATCTCGTTATCTTTTGAACTTACACTTTCTATATCGTCATTCTCTAAGAAGACTATTGCACACTTATTGGGACAATTCGATGTGATGTGCTCAATTCCTTGGCATAAAAACACTTGACTTCTCTAGTCCGAGTTAGTGTTGGAACCTCACTCTTTCATTTCAGTGGGTTGAAGTTATTAGCCGCGATTTTCTTTTTGTGGTTCTCCCTCGGGTTTGGCTTCTCTCATTTCCAATTTAGTTTCCACGAACTATTTGACGCCGTGCACTTTTCTTGGCCTTTAGTTGTTGTTCGATTTTGATCGCCTTGTGTAGTAATTCCTCTATGTCCAAATAGTGTTGCAAATCTACTATGTCGGCAATCTCTCGATTAAGTCCTCCCACAAACCTTGTCATCGTGGCTTCTCCATCCTCGTTAACATCGGCTTTTATCATGGTCATCTCCATTTCTTTATAATACTGGACAATAAGTACTAGTCAGTTTTGTGCAACTTCTGCTATCGATGATCATGCTACATACTTGTTGTTGACATGACACCTAGTATGAAAGATGTTTTTTTCTTTGGGATTGTTGTCGTCCTCCATAATTTGTACACTTAAGGGCTCTCCTTGTGACTATAAATCTCCTTTGACCGGCTCCTCCACGTCTATATCACTACAATCTTCGAGTGATGGCATCTCGTTATCTTTTGAACTTACACTTTCTATATCGTCATTCTCTAAGAAGACTATTGCACACTTATTGGGACAATTCGATGTGATGTGCTCAATTCCTTGGGCATAAAAAACACTTGACTTCTCTAGTCCGAGTTAGTGTTGGAACCTCACTCTTTCATTTCAGTGGGTTGAAGTTATTAGCCGCGATTTTCTTTTTGTGGTTCTCCCTCGGGTTTGGCTTCTCTCATTTCCAATTTAGTTTCCACGAACTATTTGACGCCGTGCACTTTTCTTGGCCTTTAGTTGTTGTTCGATTTTGATCGCCTTGTGTAGTAATTCCTCTATGTCCAAATAGTGTTGCAAATCTACTATGTCGGCAATCTCTCGATTAAGTCCTCCCACAAACCTTGTCATCGTGGCTTCTCCATCCTCGTTAACATCGGCTTTTATCATGGTCATCTCCATTTCTTTATAATACTCCTCCACACTTTTATATCCTTGAGTAAGGCCTTGAAGTTTCCAACACAAATCTCTATAATAATATGACGAGACGTACATTTTTCTCATGATTGTTTTCACAGGATTGAGGTTTCTTCGTTTTGTCTCCAAATTTTGACTAGTTGATCCCACCAGATACTAGCATAATCGGTGAACTTCATTGTGACAAACCTGAACTTTTTTTCCTGTGTAGTTTCGATACTCGAGTAAAGAATCGACTTTCCTTTCTCATTCCAAATAGGCTTCTAGATCACTTTTCCCTTGGAAGGCTTGGATGTTGATCTTGATATCGCTAAGATCTCCATCCTCTCAATCATTCCTATCGTATCTTTCCTTTCAGTTTGGTTTTTCATCGTGGTCATAGTAGTCGTCAAACTTTCTTCCACGAGGATTTGTAAGTGACGGTATCTCCAAACGTTCCATCCTTCGATTAAGAGCCTCGTATTGATCGTATATGATCTTCATCATGAACATCCTTATATCAATCTCATTCTCCTCTCCGCTCATGATTCTGAATTTTTTTTTTAAATATATAACGTAAAAAGTAAATTGCGAAATTTGAATTTGCGGAAATTTAAATGATTGAATTTAAATGCAGAGATTTAAATGGCTGAATTGAAATGCAAACATTTAAATGATTGAATTAAAATATAGAAATTCAAATAACTGAATTGAAATACAGAAATTTAAATGGACTTCTCCTCTCCATCACGTGTTTACACTCGTTCAATGTCACTCTACTCGTGTTTCGCTTGAAATTTTGGCTTTTATAATATATTCTCACACTCTTGCCTTTTTGCCACTCAATCTCTTCTTTAGGTTCTTAAAGTTAGAACCCAATTAAGATGCAATTCAACAAGTGCAATGTCAAAATTTCTAACTTTCAAACTTAAAATCCAACTTTCGAGAATAGATTAAAGTCAAACCGATAATGGTGTTTGCTAGAATCGATCTCTGGATATAACATTTTGATAAGCTTGAATAGTTTCCGATTGTGAATCCTTGATACTAATGAGGTATTCTCACAATTTTTTTTTTTTGAACTAAAAAAAATGAAATTTGAATCAAAAGGTTTTGTGGAGAAGAAACAAAGAAAACAACGAGAATGATAAAGATAGCTTCTCTGAATCGAAGAACTTTCGCTCTGATACCAAATGATATAATATCGGGTCCCTTACTTCTCATAAAAGCGCGCTTAAGAGTGAAGGTTTGGACCCAATATATATACTAGATCAGACAACTCTTTGTTTCTGATGTGGTATCACATCATCCCTTCACCCTTTAAGGGTGACTGCCTCAATCGGCGATCTGACTGGAACACCCCGTAGGATGGCTGCCTCAATCGGCGGTCTGCCTGATGTGATGCATAATCGGTCCACAGAAGTGAGGCTCTGATACCAAATAATATGATATCGAGTCCCTTACTCCTCTTAAAAGTGCACTTAAGAGTGAAGGTTTGGACCCAATATATATACTAGCCGAGGCAACTCTCTGTTTCTGATGTGGTATCACATCACTTGGGCTTTCGATTTTAGTAGGCTCTATTGAAGTAGATGTTTAATTTTATGTATATTATCGCATAATTTTCTAAAATGATATTACATTTATTTTTTCACCGAACATGTTTCAACTGAGCATGCACATTTATTTTAAGTCTCAATTATGATTGTTTGTAGTTAACTATAAGTAATAGGATAGTTGAAAGTCGTGTCTTTTGACGCAAAACCCTAAAACTGATTAGGGTTATTTTGGCTTTTGCAATCGCCGTTATTTATAATTCTATTATACATCTAGCATGGTGTGCCCGATGTTCTTGAGTGACTATATTTTCACTAAATATCATATTTTGTGTAGAAAAGGTCTATTTTTATTACGTAACACATTATAGTGGGTTGATTTACACTTTTCTTTCTTTATAATTTCTATGAATTAATTTTTATGATTTGTTTTTTTAACAGTATTCTCCCTCATTGTTTCCTAAATAAAAACTTACTAATAAAACTTTTCATATTGAATTTAGTCGACTCACACCAAACGACTCTCTATTTCAAAACATAATCAGCGTGATCCTCAGTTGCCGGTGCAAGAGTATATAAGAAGATTTTTCTTTTAGAAGTTTCATTTCTTCGAGAGTTTTAATTTAATAAGGTTAGATTTCTACGAGGATTTATGTTTGCTGACTTTATTTTATTTTATTTTTGCACAGTATTAGACATGTATTATTAGTTATTACATTATCTGATGTCATTGTTGGACCTAGTTTTAGCCCATTTGTTTTGGGCTCTGGCTTGCAATTTAAATTTAACTCTTCTACTACTACTAATTAAAGATTTTAAGTTAAAGGTCGGACAATTCGGTTCGTTTCGAGTCAAGTCGTTACCCGTTCTATCTCGGGTCTCCTTTGGGGCGTGACACTTGTTCATCGCTTGGTTAATTTAACAAGATGAGTATAACAGTAAGATGTAAAATTAAAACAGAAGATATTTTAAGGTTCTTTTGTCAAAAAAAATAATAATAATAAGTTAAGACCAAAATAGCCACTGACCATAGTTTAAATTATATTTTTTTGTTTGAGTTGAATGAAACTCATAACTTTTTTTTTTTTAAAAGTAATTTAAGTTGAACGAATTACTAAAATTTAAAGTTCATATGAAAGTCAAACACGCGATAAAAAGTATGAAATTAGATTATTAAGTGGAGAGTGGTGGCCTACTTTGATTTATTGGTGGTCTTTAATCTCTCAACGTTCAATTCATCATAATTGACGAAATGGAATGCATAGAAGGAGTCTTAAAATTTATATTGATCAAAAAACTGTATGACGTATAAATAAAAATTATTCAATAAATTCTCATCTAATAAAGATAAAATAGATTTCTAACAACCATTTTTATTAGTGGACACATAATCTTAAACATTGATTAGTGTTTGTATTATTTCTTAGCCAAAACTTCCAAGACATCTCGTCTTTTTCTTTTCTCAGGCATCTTATAGATCGAAGAAAAAGACAAAGGGCAGTTAACAATGAAGAAAAAGCTAGTAACAGAAGAAGTGAAATATATTATTGTTTTCTCATACAACCTTAGAAACCACATAATTTAAGACTAATTTTTTTTTTTAAAAAAAAAGGGAAAAACTTGATAATATATGAGATTTTCCTTGAGAAAATCCACTTATACATCTTACCAAAAAAAAAAAAAAAGAACAAGACTGAAAGTTCTTTCTATGTGGTATAAATTGTATGATCTTCAAAAACCCTAATTTTGTGAGGGAGTGATCTTGATGACTAACCCTGGAAAAACATCATCCGGATCATGAATGTGAGGATTTCTCTCAACAATAAAGGGATCCCCACACTTATCACTTATTGTGTGAAGCGTCTCGCCTTCTCCGACGACATAAATCTCTTCACATGGTCGACGAGTCAGGGTCGGGTTTGGTCGGAAATCGGCTCCTTCTATGAATGAGTTTTCCATAACAGAAGCCAATAAGACCAAACATAGCAGCGCCATGGAAGAACACCATGAAACTAAATCCGTTCCGGTTTGATCTGCTGTTGATCTTTTTATCCTGCCGGTAGAAGAAGCCATGCCAGAGAAAATGAGAGATGGGTGGAGATGAAACAGAAGAAACTTCAAAGTATGCAGTGCAGAAAGTTTCTCTCTCTATATGCGTTGTTTATATGTAATCTAGAGAGAGAAGTTTTTGACCATATTATCTTTTAGTGCATTTGTGAATCACCTTCCTCAAATAATCGAAATTTCTGAAAATGACTCGTTGCTCTAACACCATCATTATTAAGTTAGGTAATAATCCTAACTTGCCAAACAATTTAATATTCAATTAGTAAATTCAAACTTCGCAATTATTTTAAAGAAACAAAATAATACATTTGGACATTATTTTCTGTGGAATTGAATGAATTGAAAAAATTAGGTGATCCTGATTAAATCAAACTTTAAAATGATTTTCTAATCTTAATGAATGAACCTATATTTATATCCACGCACACAATGTATTTCTTTTTATGTGTATGACTAGTTAAATTGTCACGGTCCAAAAATGCATGTGTAGATATCACTATTTATATATGTATGTATGTATGAATGTCCGTATAAGTAGATGTATAGCTTTTTATTGAAATACATTTGAGCACACCCTATATTTGTTAATATTAGGTTTGCCCTACTTTGATTTATTGGTGTCTTTAATCTCTCAACGTTCAATTCATCATAATTGACGAAATGGAATGCATAGAAGGAGTCTTAAAATTTATATGATCAAAAAACTGTATGACGTATAAATAAAAATTATTCAATAAACTTCTCATCTAATAAAGATAAAATAGATTTCTAACAACCATTTTATAGTGGACACATAATCTTAAACATTGATTAGTGTTTGTATTATTTCTTAGCCAAAACTTCCAAGACATCTCGTCTTTTTTCTTTTCTCAGGCATCTTATAGATCGAAGAAAAGACAAAGGGCAGTTAACAATGAAGAAAAGCTAGTAACAGAAGACGTGAAATATATTATTGTTTTCTTCATACAACCTTAGAAACCACATAATTTAAGACTAATTTTTTTTTTTAAAAAAAAGGGAAAACTTGATAATATATGAGATTTTCCTTGAGAAATCCACTTATACATCTTACCAAAAAAAAAAAAAGAACAAGACTGAAAGTTCTTTCTATGTGGTATAAATTGTATGATCTTCAAAAACCCTAATTTTGTGAGGGAGTGATCTTGATGACTAACCCTGGAAAAACATCATCCGGATCATGAATGTGAGGATTTCTCTCAACAATAAAGGGATCCCCACACTTATCACTTATTGTGTGAAGCGTCTCGCCTTCTCCGACGACATAAATCTCTTCACATGGTCGACGAGTCAGGGTCGGGTTTGGTCGGAAATCGGCTCCTTCTATGAATGAGTTTTCCATAACAGAAGCCAATAAGACCAAACATAGCAGCGCCATGGAAGAACACCATGAAACTAAATCCGTTCCGGTTTGATCTGCTGTTGATCTTTTTATCCTGCCGGTAGAAGAAGCCATGCCAGAGAAAATGAGAGATGGGTGGAGATGAAACAGAAGAAACTTCAAAGTATGCAGTGCAGAAAGTTTCTCTCTCTATATGCGTTGTTTATATGTAATCTAGAGAGAGAAGTTTTTGACCATATTATCTTTTTAGTGCATTTGTGAATCACCTTCCTCAAATAATCGAAATTTCTGAAAATGACTCGTTGCTCTAACACCATCATTATTAAGTTAGGTAATAATCCTAACTTGCCAAACAATTTAATATTCAATTAGTAAATTCAAACTTCGCAATTATTTTAAAGAAACAAAATAATACATTTGGACATTATTTTCTGTGGAATTGAATGAATTGAAAAAATTAGGTGATCCTGATTAAATCAAACTTTAAAATGATTTTCTAATCTTAATGAATGAACCTATATTTATATCCACGCACACAATGTATTTCTTTTTATGTGTATGACTAGTTAAATTGTCACGGTCCAAAAATGCATGTGTAGATATCACTATTTATATATGTATGTATGTATGAATGTCCGTATAAGTAGATGTATAGCTTTTTATTGAAATACATTTGAGCACACCCTATATTTTGTTAATATTAGGTTTGCCCTAGTGGTCAAACTTTTGTCCCCCAACTGTTTTTTATAGCATATGTTTGACGAAAGGAAAAGGGGATGTTTGACATTGACTAATGAAGTGGGAACTTAAGGAAAATACGGAGTCAAAGGAAAATTGACGAGGCCCCAAAGATGAATACAATTTAACTCATAAATTTACAATTGAAACATTATATGTCACTAAAAATCTATTCAAAACGCCACGACAATACATGCTTGTGGTGCAATACACGTGATACTTTTAATAGATTTTCAAATTACGTGGTATGTTGTGCGAGACTCCTACGTTTTGATTGTCTACACTTTATATTGTCCAAGAAAGAACAAGAGCAGATGATTAGCTGGAGTTTGAAAACAGTTACCTTTATTTATTTCTTTGTGGACTGTTTAGGTTATTCCATAGGATTGATTAATTTTATATGTGGACTTGTCTTAGTTAAATGAATTCGAACATGAATATGTACACATTATTGAACTGTTATTTCATTTATGGCATTAACTAAGTAAAAGTGTTATAATAAATGCATGTAAAATTTCTTTTAAATTTCATTTCAAAACATGATGAGATAACAAAATATTACGATGATGTAAACAAGACAACATTCACACAGCAGAAGGTGTACCTAGATATCATCATGATAATTTGACACCGAGACTGTCCAAAGTATTACGATGATTTATCCTCACAAATATATATCACACAATATAAATATCAAGCGTCAATGGTAAATGTGTAAAAAACTTACGTACATATACGTAAAAATAGATGTTTTGGCGACCAAACCCCGTCAGTTTTTATGCAGCTGACAACTCACCAAAATAGGTTTTATAAACTATGATGCAAATAATTTGTCATCCTCGGCCTTATATGCATCACAAACCAACGAAATAAATCAGCTCCGATCAACTGTTACATTTGTATGTTTATATAAGACTAAGTATTTTTCACATTGTAAAATTTAGAGTAAAGTGCAATTTAAAATCTAAAGTCAAGAATCATTCATAGATTAGATCATAAACTTTTATTTTCTTATATAAACAGAATTTCTACCTTTGAATTGTCAACGATTTGCACTCATCACAATCACATATATAATATATTTTCTATTTAGTGATACGTTTTAACTCGATTTTTTTACCCATTTCTAACACTATCACGTTATTCACATAATTCAAAATGGAGTTAAAAATCCCTAAAGTTGTTACAATTCAGTTTATAATATCTCATTAAATGAGAAATACGCCATGTAAGTGCTAATGCAAAGATTTCGATTATTATGAAAAATAGTTTAACATCAATTATTCAAATGACTCTACCTGTTAGTGTCTAAATCAAAATAAGAATTCTTATACCAAACCATGGAAACAATGTAAGTAGTGATCTTTAATCAGTTGGCTAATTCTTTTGGCGTGCATTAAAATAAAACAACGTGACTTATGTCCCTCAAAGTATTGACAAAAGTCAGCTGTATGACCATTTGAAAGCAAAATTGAACAATAAGCATTTAATCTAGAAATTGAAATTATGAACATCAAATTAAAATAAATTATATTCTTTTATATAAAAATAAATTAAAATAAGATAGTTACTATACATATTAATAATTTAATATTTAATTCATTAATTATCAAAACTAAAAAAAGATGTTATCACCACGGGAGAGTAGGTCCCGTTCAGTTAAGTCGCACGTTGGAGTGGGACCCAAGTGAATAACTGTGCAAGGAATGGCCAAGATGCTCCGGATCAAGGAAGTGGGCTCCACACTTGATCATTCTAAGATCGTACAAAGCTCACCCGTTGCCGAGGCTGCATCTCTATTGACATGATTAAAAAGAGTTTGTAATCAATGAAAACCAAAAAGACACCTTACCCAAATAAAAGTAACCTGAGGGTAATATTCTTGAGGCTATGTTCTTAACCAATTCCAAAACAAAATGCATAGTTTGCCTACCAAAGGTCCGGAAACATAAAAAGTACTTCCATTAAAATACGCACACTAGTAGACGAGTGTAAACAAAAAGAGAAATTAAAGAGCAATATCCAAACAAGCCCGAATAAGGCATTCAGGTACAGACCTTTTAGCTTCTCCACAAACATGGATCATCTCCCAACACCTTCTAAGCTTCCTCCTGGCCTTCCTCATCTTCATATTCATACCCATCATCATCTGCTGTGGCGTCTTGGTATTGTTGGTACTCTGAGACGAGATCGTTCATGTTGCTCTCGGCCTCAGTGAATTCCATCTCGTCCATCCCCTCGCCAGTGTACCAATGCAAGAAAGCCTTTCTGCGGAACATAGCTGTGAATTGCTCGCTAACCCTTCTGAACATTTCTTGAATTGAGGTTGAATTGCCAATGAAAGTTGACGCCATTTTCAAGCCAGTTGGAGGGATGTCACAAACGGTGGATTTGACATTGTTGGGGATCCACTCAACAAAGTAAGATGAGTTTTTGTTCTGCACGTTGATCATCTGTTCGTCAACTTCTTTGGTGCTCATTTTCCCACGGAACATGGCAGAAGCAGTCAAGTATCTTCCATGGCGAGGATCAGCCGCACACATCATGTTCTTTGCATCCCACATCTGTTGAGTGAGCTCTGGTACTGTGAGTGCTCGGTATTGCTGCGATCCACGAGATGTGAGGGGAGCAAACCCAACCATAAAGAAGTGCAGTCGAGGAAATGGAATAAGATTAACAGCAAGTTTCCGTAGATCAGAATTGAGTTGACCAGGGAAACGCAGGCAGCATGTAACACCACTCATGGTTGCAGAAATGAGGTGGTTAAGGTCGCCAACTATATCAAACAAATATTGTCTATGATCAGGATATGACTAAAACTATGATATGGTAAAATAAATTATCCCTTTCTATCTAACTACGATGTCTGCATTTTCAACATCTGGTGAGCATCTGACAGAAAATTAGCAAATAAAATAGATTATGAGCAATAGAAAAAAAAAAAAGAGGGGCTAGAGACTCACAGCTAGGAGTAGTGAGTTTTAAAGTGCGGAAACAAATGTCATAGAGAGCTTCATTGTCCAAAACCATGCACTCATCTGCATTTTCAACAAGCTGGTGAACAGATAGAGTAGCATTATATGGTTCAACAACAGTGTCAGATACTTTGGGAGAGGGGAACACAGAGAAAGTAAGCATCATTCGGTCTGGATATTCCTCTCTAATCTTGGAAATCAGCAGGGTTCCCATTCCTGATCCTGTTCCGCCTCCTAAAGAATGGCATACCTGAAAACCTGCAAAAAAAGGCAGCTCAAATTAGCCCTGACTCTCATCTAGATAGAAGAAAAATCCAGGTAAATGAAAAAAGTATGCCACAAAGAATGAAACGAGTTGAATAATAATAATATCTTACAACTATAGTAAAATTAGTCTTCTCTCACCTATATATAAGTATAATACATGTAATTAACCAAAAAAAAGCACGTCACAAAGATTGAAACGAGTTGATAAATAATCCTGTCCAACAGCTATTGTAAATGGTACTGATCTTCAACATGCAGTAAATTAGGTAAGAGGAGCAATTGTTTCGTCACAATTCCACAATGACCTAAAAAAAAAAACAAATACTTAAATTTTCTGTCCTAACTCCATTTGTCCTAAAACATCTAGATTGATTCGTAGGTGAACTTTAAAGCGATGAAAAATAATGGATATTGTCACTCGAATCTAAAAGAATGGTTTATTTCTTCACCTAAAGTAACTCAACTCAATCCAAAGGAAACTGTCGACAACAAGCACTTGGAAAACCTACCTTGCAAGCAGTCACAGTTCTCAGCCTCCTTCCTCACAACATCAAGAACCGAGTCAATCAACTCAGCGCCTTCAGTATAGTGGCCCTTAGCCCAGTTGTTTCCCGCACCAGACTGTCCGAAAACGAAGTTATCAGGTCGAAAGATCTGCCCATACTGCCCAGATCTAACACTATCCATCGTACCAGGTTCAAGATCCATAAGCACAGCGCGCGGCACAAACCGACCACAGCTCGCTTCGTTGTAGTAGACATTGACTCGCTCGAGTTGCAAATCGGAATCACCTTGGTACCTACCAGTCGCATCAATGCCGTGTTCGGCGCAAACAACCTCCCAGAACTTTGCTCCGATCTGGTTTCCACACTGACCGCCTTGAATGTGGAGAATCTCACGCATCTTCGTTGATGAGTAATCGAAACAGTTGAGCAAGAGTTCGAGAGTGTAGAAGGAGAAAGAGGCGTGAGTTTGGGAAACGAAGGAGAAGATGAACCAGTTTATATATTCGAGGAAATGACGGACGTTATCACGACGTTAGCGGCTGAGAACTGAGAAGGATTTTCTAACGATTCAGTTAACGACGTTAACTTTTAGAGGGAATTGGAATTTTCAGCAAGAATTTAAAATTTAAAATCCCAAAGCAAGTAAATCAAGTGTGACTGTTCTCCAACCTTTGTTTAATTACAACCGTATGATGCAAAGTATTTCATGATGATCATGTAACGTGCGGTGAAGATTTATTTAAGGTGAGTTGGATCACGAATGAGGAGGGTTGGCTACGCGCTCACAAAGTGGCGTAAGGCGAGTTCTCGCTGTCTTCCATTTGCTATATACACTCCACTCCACATGGAACGTCGTCGCTTTGCTGACCGGATCACGTGGTTGCACTTTTTGGAAATAAATGTTAAATTTAATTTTTATGAATTTTAATTAATTAATATTAAAAACATGTCTATCAAATACTACGTTTATTTTATTATTTTAAGGGAAATTATCAATTTTAACCCTGTACTATACACGTTTTTTCAATTTGGCCCCTGCACTGGCAAACTGAATCCTGTACTTTGATTCTGTATCAGTTTTGACATTCTATCAACAATTTCATTAAACCTTCATTGAAAAAACTAACAAACGATCTTAGATTCAGTTAAAATTTTTACCACATGCTCACTACTTAATGAGAAGATAATCTGAAAATTTTTGTGATTTTTTAACATATGTACGATTTATTAAAATTTTAATTTATTATTTTATAAAAATATTATAATAAATCATACAAATTTTAGAAAATCACGAAAATTTTTCTATTATCTACCCATGATAGGTTGAACATGTGAAAAAGTTTTCAAATAAATTAATTGTCGTTTGGTATTTGTTTCAAAATTAATTTTTAAAATAAAGAAGAAACTGAGATTAATTTAAAATAATATCAAACAATATTAGATTTATTTGAAAGTTTTTTCAGATGTTTACCATATTATGAGTAGATAATACAAAACTTGCGTAATTTTTTAAAACTTGTATAATTTATTATAATATTTTTAAAAAATACTAAAATAAAATTACAATAAATTTTACATGTGTTAAAAAATCACGACAAATTCTAGATTATCTTTTCATTAAGTAGTGAGCATGTGGTAAAAATTTCAACTGAATTCAAGATTGTTTGTTAGTTTTTTCAATGAGTGTTTAATGAAATTGTTGATAGAATGTCAAAATTGATAACAGAATCAAAGTACAGGGTTCGATTTGCCAGTTTTTATAGTACAGGGGCGGAATTGAAACAACGTGTATAGTACAGGGTTAAAATTGATAATTTTCCTTATTTTAAACTCGACGTTTCAAATAATTAATTGTCGTTTGGTATTTGTTTCAAATTAATTTTTAAAATAAAGAAGAAACTGAGATTAATTAAAATAATATCAAACAATATTAGATTTATTTGAAAGTTTTTTCAGATGTTTACCATATTATGAGTAGATAATACAAAACTTGCGTAATTTTTAAAACTTGTATAATTTATTATAATATTTTTAAAAAATACTAAAATAAAATTACAATAAATTTTACATGTGTTAAAAAATCACGACAAATTCTAGATTATCTTTTCATTAAGTAGTGAGCATGTGGTAAAAATTTCAACTGAATTCAAGATTGTTTGTTAGTTTTTTCAATGAGTGTTTAATGAAATTGTTGATAGAATGTCAAAATTGATAACAGAATCAAAGTACAGGGTTCGATTTGCCAGTTTTTATAGTACAGGGGCGGAATTGAAACAACGTGTATAGTACAGGGTTAAAATTGATAATTTTCCTTATTTTAAACTCGACGTTTCAAATAATTATTAGTATCATTAATGTAATAAATAATTACTTATAATTTATTTTATTAATTGCACCAATTATCTTTTTATACGTTAACAAATATGTTCACAGAGTAGAATAGTAGAATAAACCTAATAGTACTTTTAAAATACACGTAAAAAATTATAATTCCCATCAAAATAAAAAATGTACCAAGAGCTTACATAACTACTTGAAGTTACGAGAAATATCAAAGCTTGTTTAAAATTTAGTCCTCGTAATTTTAATTTCTTCAATTAATACCCGATATTTTAATATTATTGAATTTTTATTTTTATTTTTATAATTTTTCAAAAAAAATATATGTATTTAAAAGCTCCTAGTATAAGAAAGCTTATAGTAATGATAAAGATATTATTTTAACTTGATGAAAAAAATTGTAAAAGTATTGTTTCAAATTAATTTGATAAACGCTACTACATTCATTCTCAAATATAATATTTTTCATTTGTAGAGAATAAATAAGATAATTATTTTAAAAATAAATTAAAATTTTAGCAATTCTTAAATTCAATTAGATAGTAATCGTGGGCTAAAACTAAGATAAATCAATTACAACGTTTAATCTCAAAATAGAAAAATTTTAAAAAGTGTATTTTAATATTTTAAAAGTGTTGAAATCAATTTATGAGTGCATCTTTCTTGATTGTGATGGAAGCAAAGCCATGTTCGGCCAACAAAAGTTCTCCAAAGCCTGCAAATAGAATTATTCCTATGAGACTTGAACGAGTAACTAGAGCATTGTGGAGTAGCGTGGAAGAACAATTACGTAGGAATGCCTTGAAACCAAATTCTTGCCCATTAATTATGAACAATCGATTTTTGAAGATACGTTGAATTGGAGTCAAGGAGCCAATGCCTCGGTTGATCAATATACCTCGAGTTATCAGACCGGACTTACATCTAGTGATGTAATGGAACGATTGGATCTTCTACGATCCCACTCCTTATTATGTTTGTTGAATCAATGACGTCAATTATGTTCATGTAACGTATCGATGTCTCGTTCAATTATCGGTGGCAAGGAACCTGATGGGAATATACCAATCCATCTAGAAAATCTCGTCGCGGAATTTATAGACTTGATGAGAGAATAATTATGAAGCAAGTTACTTCTAATGCATGGCATTTAACACATTATTGATTTGGTAACTGAGTCTTCCTTATCCAACATCTAATGCTCGTAGTTGCGTATTGTGATGAAAATGGAGTAGTTCATAGAGATTTAAAGCCCAAGAATATTCTTTTGGCCGCAAAAGCCTCCTCATCTCCGATTAAACTCGATGATATTGAAATAAAACCACTCAACATATGTCCTTTAAATTATTGACAAAAGTCAGATGGATGACCATTTGAAAGCGTAATTGAACCATAAGCATTTAATCTAGATATTGAAATAAATTATATTCTTTTGGAAAATTATCGATTTGAACCCTGTACTATACACATTTTTTCAATTCGGCCCCTGTACTAAAAAAACCGGCAAACCGAACCCTGTACTTTAATTCTGTTATCAGTTTTGACCTTCTATCAACAATTTCATAAAACCCTCATTGAAAAAACTATCAAACGATCTTAGATTCAATTGAAATTTTTACCACATGTTTATTACTTAATGAGAAGATAATCTGAAAATTTTTGTGATTTTTTAACACATCTACGATTTATTATAATTTTATTTTTATATTTTTTTAAAATATTATAATAAATCATACAAGTCTTAAAAAATTACGCAAATTTTTTTATTATCTACCCATAATATGATGAACATCTAGAAAAAGTTTCAAATAAATCCAATACTTTTTGGTATTTATTTAAATTAATCTCAGTTTCTTCTATACTTTATAAATTAATTTTTAAAAAAAATACTAAACAATATTTGATTTATTTGAAAACTTTTCCACATGTTCAACCTATCATGGGTAGATAATAGAAAAAGTTTCGTGATTTTCTAAAATTTGTATGATTTATTATAATATTTTAATAAAATACTAAAATAAAATTTCAATAAATCGTACATGTGTTAAAAAATCACGAACATTTTCCGATTATCTTCTCATTAAGTGGTGAACATGTGGTAAAAATTTCAACTGAATCTAAGATCGTTTGTTAGTTTTTTTAATGAAGGTTTAATGAAATTATTGATAGAAGGTCAAAATTGATAACAGAATCAAAGTACAGGGTTCGGTTTGCCGATTTTTTTAGTACAGGGGCCGAATTGAAAAAACGTGTATAGTACAGGGTTCAAATCGATAATTACCCTATTCTTTTATATAAAAAAAAATTAAAATATTAAAACTAAAAAAAAAAGGTTATCACAGGAGAGTAAGCCCCGTTCAGTTAAGTCTCACGTTGAAGTGGGACCCAAGTGAATGACTGTGGATAATGGCCAAATTGCTCCGGGGATCGATCAAAGATCACACGAAGCCCTTGTAGCCAAGGCTGCATCTCTGCAAGAAGGCCCGGGGACTTTCCTGGGCCGAAAGTAATCAACCCATTCACTTCTTCCAGTGATTTTTTAGTATGGATGTAACACTAAAAAGAGGTTTATATAGAAGCCAAACTAACTCTAATTATTCGATGTGGTATACTGCAACCCATTCACTCGTTTCTCATCTTCAACCTCCGAAATTCCAAAACCTAACCCCAGTCCCAGAGAGTAGTACCAGTCTTCCAGAGCGACTAAGCTCATTCTTCAATGACTCTGAACTTAAGCTGCCCCTGGCTTGTCTCTATGCCCACTATGTTTACCACTAACGTTAGATTTATTTGACTTCTTTGATAAGTGCAAGGAATGGGGAATTTTTCGGTTGGTTTATAGCTAATGGATTTATACCCACAAAGCCAATTGCTAGATTGGAGGACCCCTAAAACTTTTATAAATAACGCATCGTATGATCACCTAGAACTTGACTTTTAACGTGTTCTGCTGCCACTACTCTATTATTTCTTACCAACCAAACGCGGCCTTAGATTTCATCTATAAAAAGCAGTCACTACGTTTCATTTTTCAACGTAAATTAATGGCTTTCTCTATTTCTTGCAAGGGGATCTGTTTGGTTATCTTACTTCTTGCTCTCAATGTAGCTGCAAGAAAGCTGCTTGGCTACACTCAGCCACATGCTGGTCTGTTTTAGTTTAAGAGAGATTGTACAATGATCTTCACTTTTTGAAATTCTCTTCTCCAATTTTTCTTGTAAACTAGACAGTTGAGATTAGCAATTTACAGTTCTAGTTTTAAAACGTATCAAAATATTGGTTGTAATAATGGCTATAGAAAGAATAGATAACGAGGTATTGAGGGTGCTGATTAAAGATTTACCTCAAGGAGGTAGATATGATAGAAATCCATAGTGATCGCGACCATAAAATATTGGTTGGAACTGTAGTTAGGAAGAATAGTAAATCTAAGTTTACGTCAATTACTGAGGTTTTAATCATGTGTTGGTTGTAATAATGTAACATGAGAATGTGTCGTAAAGTAATGTATGAATTTATATGATATAATTTTGCATTTACTTGCAAAATTGAATATTCGCAAATTTACTTGCAAAATTATCTAAATTGAATATTCACGAATTTCATTTTCCAATAATTATTTGAATATTATGTCATCTTATAATATTCGCAAAATTTTATTTTGCAAATATTATCATCACATTTTGACAGACAATAATATTTATAATCATAATAATATTATATATTTTTATATAATTATGAATTTTGACGACTTGTTCATTAACAAGACATCAATGTCGACTTATATTACTTGGATGGTCATTAATATTAGATTATTACACAATTTAGATAATTTCTGCAATAAATTTCAAAATTCAAGAGATTTATACACCTAAAGTACTCAGAGAAAGTGATAATTACACCTCAAGATCGAAAATGAAAAAGAACTAAAAAAAAAGATAGATCCTCAAATGCTTAGATAATTTCACTACAAAAAAACTAATATAATCACACCATATTAGAAAGCATACAAATAACTTTTTTTTTTATACCAATAAAAAATATATATTGATCTACAAAAAAAAAAATACAAAATATAGGTAGTCTAAAATGTTCATCTTTTGATGGTTTGATTGTTTTTGTTGAGGTTCAGCTACAACAATTGGGCATCAATCGTTATTTGATACGTCAACAAATATTTTAAAAAAGTAGAATAAGAGAGTAAACGTAGCAATACTCTTAAAATTAAGACTTAAATATGCATGTTCAAAGTTAGCGTCTTATAAAATTAATCATTTCATGAAATTTTGGTTATAAAGTAACAGGGGCGAGAACTAAAGCAATCGGACGAGTGCTAAAATTTGTTGATTTGATTTGCATACAACAACGTTATTCACGTGACAACATGTTTTACATTTATGTTTTCAAGTAAAAGAAAGTAAAGAACAAGTAATGTATGTAAAGGTTAAGCAAAGGTAGTGAGTGAGTAGGGCATATGGAACAATGAATGGCAACTCACGGGGCAAGGCAAAACACCCAATATATGACACGCACGGGGGCATATGGAACAATGAATGGCAACTCACGGGGCAAGCCAAAACACCCAATATATGACACGCACGGGGCAAGTTATGTTATGTTATGTGGTCTACGAAGTAGATGGGATGGTGCATATGCCTACTACTACGTAAATCCCTACTTATTAAGAGGTATGTGAAGTTAGTTTTCAATATTGCACCCATTTGAATTGCAACAAAATTAAAGCAATTTTCAGACAAATCACGACCATGCCATCTAAAAGTATATAAAGTTGGTCTTTACTTTCATAAAACATGTAAATGTAAAACAAAAATCAAAATATGGAGAACATAAAATTTTGAGTGATATATCAAGAGATACCCCTAGTTAGTCTTTTATATCACAGACATATTTAAATTGTGAAAATATAAAGCACGTCTAAAATAAATAGAGATCAAGAGATATGTAAAGTTAGTTTTTAATGAACACATTACAATGTAAAACATAAAACTATGATTACCGCATTTTTATTTCACGTTAATAACAAGAGGTATTTCAATCATTTATATTGTGATTAATATTCAATTTGCTTCTATAGAAATTGGAACTAATCACATATTTATGAAATATACAAAGAACAATTAGACAAAGCAAGGTAATTCTTAGACAACATAGGAAATTAATAAAGTAAAAAATATGGACTGTCTTTCCAAGAAGACCAAAAAGGAAGTCACAAGTTAATAGGTTGAGCAGTTTTTATTCTACTACATATAGTAATTTCCACGCCAGTCATGCATTGAATAAATCAATGAGAACCCTAATCTATCCTTAATCTTCATTTTTATCATAAAAATGTTATAAAAGAGATAACCAACGTACTATCTGCCCAACAGTATCCATAAATCTTAATGCAAACTAAGGGAGCACTGCCAATTATATTCTAATTCAACAATCTTAAAAAGAAATCAAAGGTATCATATGATCAATTAAATCAAATGCCTGCGAAATTTAAACCAAGCAATCGGTACGTAAATTCCTAATTCATGTATCTCTATCGTTTGAATACTCAACAAGTTAAGTCTAACAATCATAATAAACCAATTGAACCAACAAAAAAAATCCTCAAACAAACTCATTTGTCAGAATCTTGGTCGTGATTAAAAAAGAGACTTACTGTAACATAGACGACATCAAAATTACCTAATTTATGCACCCACCGTTTAATACTTATAGTCGACGTTAAAACTACCTAATTTATGCACCCACCATTTAATACTTAGAAAATTAATGTCTAACAATCACAATCTACCTGTAAAAAAATTCACAGACAAACAAAGTCAAATTCATTCAATCAGGATCTCTATAATTGAAAGATAAATGATTACCTACTATAACGTAGCCAATATATAGGTAATTTAATTTATATATACATCATTTGAATACTCGAGAACTTAAATCAAACAATTATAATCTAGCAGTTAAATGTATTAAAAGAAACTCACAAATGAACAGAAGTCTAATTCATCTAAACATCATCTCAATTGCAATTAAAAAGAAAAAGAACTATAGCACAATCATTATTTAAAATACCAAATAGGATCTTGATCCTCACGAAAAAGTGAAAGAAAAAAAAAAAAAATTTGCTCATCAATTTATAAAATCCTTATTAGTTGAATCCTCAAGAACTTGAGTCAACTAACCCTAGTTTACTCACAAGGCGAACAATGCTAAATTCATCCAAACATGATCTTGATCATGATTCGAAAGAAAATAAATAAATAAATAAATATGTACAGTAACACAATCAATACATAAAATCTCTAATTTCGTATCCATCATTCGAATATTTAATATATTGAGTCTACAATCACAGTGTACCTCAAATGTACTAAAAAACTGCAAAAAAACCGAACTAAATTGGATCTTGATTCCGATTAAAAAGTAAAAACAATATGCAAAAAAATCAATCACTCTGTACTAAAAGTACACTTACAAACGACATTGCAAAAACAGAAGAATCACAAAAATCATAATCTCCGAATAAACAACCTACAAATCGTTGGAAATTGCAATGCGAACATCATCTCGACGATAATTTTAAAAACGAACAAAGGAAGGAAGAAAAGAGAAAAAAGAAATAGCATCCAAATTTTATTTTAGATTTTTTTACCAAAGAAATTTTACTTAAATAACAAATAATTAAAAAAAAAATGTACACCAAAAAAAAGCAAAAGTGAAAAGGAAATATTCCAACAAGAATCCAAAGTTTAAATGAGACTTAGATAAAATTCATTGTGCAACTTAAAAAACTTATATTCTTAAAAAATTAAAATACTTTTGAAAAAAATCACTCCCAAAAATATTTTATGCAATATTTGACATAAAAATGTATCTAAAGTTAGTATGTAATGTCATACCACCTTTCACCATGAAACAAAAATCATAGCATTGAAAACTAAATAATTCACAAAAAAAAATGTTCCTATGATGTTCTTTAGTCTTTGGTATCAAAACACATTTAAATTCTAAAAAAATTAAACTACTTTCAAAAAAAATTATTTGCAATCATATTTTATAAAATGCTTGACATAAAAGATATATAAAATTAGTCTTTCATACCTAACACATTTCAACATTAAAAAAAATCTAGTTTTGAAAACTGGAAATTTCAATTTTTTTCTTTCAAGTGTGATATTAAAGAGAAATTTGAAGTTAGTATATGATCACACGAATTTTATGAAATATTTGACATGAAGGTCTAAAGTTCATCTTTGATGTCATAAGTCATTTAAATTTAAAAACAAAATCATTGCTTTTAAGATTAGAAAATTCAAAAAAAATTCTTTAACGTGTGATATCAAAGTGGTATCTCAAGTTATTATTTGATGAAATTACGAAAGAAAGAAAGTGTAGATGAAAACTTTGAAGAGAAATGTATTCTATTCTCATTCATTCACCAACGCACTGCTGCAGCTTTTTATAAGCAAGGTATTACAGAGAGAGAGAGAAGTAATAACGTAGAAGAGAGAGAAGAACAGTAGATCATTTTGTTGTAACAGAATATTGAACCGGATCTGGTTTAGGCTGATCCCGGTTCTGTACAACGTGGTTCAACATCCCCCCGCAAACGGAACGGTCTGGGAAGAACGGTCAGTTTGGTACGAAGTTCCTGAAACCTGGCAGTGGCGAGTGGTTTGGTGAGGCAGTCAGCAAGTTGATCAGCTGAAGAGGCATAAGCAAGCCGTAAATGCCCAGTCTTAACCTTCTCCCGAACAAAATGTTGGTCTATTTCGACGTGTTTGGAACGAGAATGAAGAACGGGGTTAGAGGCTAGACTGAGTGTGCTGATGTTGTCACAATACAAAACCGGAGGAAAAAGAGGAGGAAGACGTAGCTCCGTTAGTAAGGACTGGATCCACAGAACTTCAGCAGCACCGTTGGCAAGAGCACGGTATTCAGACTCGGTGCTGGATCGGGAGACAGCTCGTTGTTTCGACGATGACCAAGAAATAAGGTTGTGACCAAGAAAGACACAATAGCCGCTAGTGCTACGGCGATCATCGGGGCAAGACGCCCAATCAGCATCAGTGTAGCATAATAGAGTATGATCACTGTGATGTTGAAGGAAAAGGCCGAGATGAGCAGTACCTTGTAAATAACGCAGGACACGCTTGACAGAGAGCATATGAAGATCAGTTGGAGAATGCATGAATTGACAAAGTTTATTGACGGCGAAGGAGATGTCCGGTCTTGTGATGGTGCAGTATTGAAGAGCGCCAAGGATGCTTCGATATTTAGTGATATCAGATAATGGTTGTCCAGCATGTATAGAGAGAGGGGGAAGAGCCAGAGGAGTGGAATGAGGTTTAGAATCCAACATACCAGTTTTAAGGAGTAAGTCCCGGATGTATTTGGTTTGGCTTAAATGAAGCCCAGCAGAATTCCTGTGAACCTCAATACCCAAGAAGAAATGCAAGTCACCAAGATCTTTGATGGCAAATAAGTGAGAGAGATGCTGAATAAGATCGGAGACCAGAGCTGATGACGAACCGGTGATAATGATGTCATCAACATATACTAAAACAACCAAAATATCAGAGGCAATGTGATAAATGAACATAGAGCTGTCCGCCTTAGATGCTGTGAAGCCCCACTGAAGAAGAGCAGTGCTTAACTTGAGAAACCAAGCCTGGGGTGATTGTTTTAAACCATAGAGGGAACGATGGAGTTTACAGACAAGATCTGGTCGAGTAGGATCAATAAAGCCTTGAGGCTGATGCATATAGACGTCTTCCAGAAGATCCCCATGAAGAAATGCATTTTGGACATCTAATTGTTTAATGAGCCAATGCCGAGAGATTGCAAGACTGAGAATTAATCGGATAGTGGTTGGCTTAATAACAGGACTGAACGTTTCATGGAAATCCAGACCCTGAGTTTGTTGGAACCCCTTTGCGACTAGGCGAGCCTTAAATCTGTCAATAGACCCATCTGGACGAAGCTTAATACGATAAACCCATTTAGAACCGATGACTCGAGTGTTTGTTGGTTTAGGAACCAGAGACCAGGTGCCCTGAGATTGAAGGGCGTCAAATTCAAGTTGCATGGCAGCACGCCACTCAGGAAGGCAGGAAGCTTCGTTGAAGGAGGAGGGTTCGCACAGAATAGTATTGGCAACACTGTAGAAGACCCGTTTTTTGGAGATGCCAGACTTAGACCGCGTTATCATGGGATGCTCATTAACAGGTGGCGGGACAGGGATGGGTTCGATTACGTTAGGCGCAGAGGAAATCGAAGCAGAGGTAGGTGATGGAGAGAAGGGAACTGGGGATGAAGGGGAACTTGAGGCAGTGGCAGGTGAGGAAGAGAGAGGAGGAAGATTCAGAGAGAAAGGGGGAAAAGGTAAAGTGGTGATGACAGGGATTGCTGGAGGAGAAACAGTGGTTGAAATAAATGAAGAAAAAGGGAAGATAAGTTCATTGAAGATGACATGTCTAGAAATTAAAATCCGACCATTGGATGGTTGAAGGCACAGATAGCCCTTATGGTTACTACTGTAACCAAGGAAAATACAGGGAGCAGAACGAAACTGAAGTTTATGAGTGTTGAATGGTCGTAAAAACGGAAAACACTGACAACCAAAAATACGTAAATGGAGATAAGTAGGAGGTTTGTGGTACAGTGTTTGGAAGGGAGATTTATTGGATAAAACCGGAGATGGAAGCCGATTAATCAAATAGACGGCAGTAGCAAATGCAAAAGGCCAATATTGTAAGGGCATAGAGGCATGAGCAAGAAGAGTTAAACCGGTTTCAACAACGTGTCGATTTTTACGTTCGACCCGTCCATTTTGTTGCGGTGTGTAAGGACAAGAAAGTTCATGAAGAATGCCGCGAGAGGTAAAGAACGTAGATAAAGAACGGTATTCACCACCCCAGTCCGATCTAACACGTTTAATAGTGCCATTAAACTGAGTGTGTACCATTTGTTGAAATAAAATGAATTTTGTGTAAGTTTCATCTTTAGTTGTTAATGGATAAAACCATGTGAAGCGAGAAAAATCATCGATGAAAAGTAAAAAATATTTGGCACCGGTAATGGAGGAAACCGGGGAAGGACCCCAAAGATCGGTATGAATTAATTCAAAGGGAACAGTAGCATGAGAAATAGAAATAGGAAACGACAAACAGTGAGACTTGGCTAACTGACACGATGAACAGAAATCTAAATGACGAGAAGAAGCCGCAATGTTGCTAGTCGAGAGAGCAGAGTGGATGACTGGTGAAGACGGATGACCCAGGCGAAAGTGCCACAGATTTGAGGAAACCCCCGAAGCAGAAAAAAGCTGAGCAGAAGGCGACAGACAGGAGGAGGAAGAGCAGACTCGGTAAAGTCCATTATCCAGAACTCCCTGGAGGATGATTCGGTGTGTGGCCTGATCCTTGATGACAAAGAATGAGGGAAAAAATTCAACATAAGCGTTGTTATCAGAACATAATTGTGAGACGCTGATAAGATTTTTTTGAAGAAAAGGTGAGCGATAGACATTTTTTAAAAACAAAGAGGAAGATGGAGTAGAAATGGTGGCCTGACCTATGTGAGAAATGGGAGAACGCTTACCGTTACCAACTGTGATTTGGGCATCACCGGAATATGGAGAGGCAGAGTCAAGCATGTTTAAGTCGGGGGTGAAATGGTGTGAAGCTCCAGAATCCATGTACCAAGAAGAATCAATGGGTGTAGAGGAAGTAGCCAACTAAGTATCAGTAACTGGCAGAATCGCCGAGAAATTCCGAGGAGGAAGCGGGGAAGGTTGGTACTGAAGGTTGGTTTGGTGGTAACAAACATTGGCAACATGACCAGGTTTGAGGCAAATTTGGCATCGAGGACGAAATGGAGGCCGAGTGGAGTTGAAGGAAGAAGAGGAGTGGTGGTAAGGCGGAGTAGGAAGCAGAGGAGGAGAGGAAGAAGGTGGACGAAAACCACGGGGTCGGGGAAAAAAAGAATGGGGTCCAGATGGAGTAGAAAATTTTGGTTTGGTTTTAGAGCCTGAAATGGCAGTATGGTTGGCTTGAAGAGAGCTCAGCGAGGTTGGGGCATTCAGCCTTTCTAGACGAGCATCATGGCTCAAAAACAGGCTGTTCAATTCCTCCATAGATGGACGATCGACACGAACAGTCATAGCAGTAACGAAAGGATTGTATTCTGTACCTAACCCATTGAGGAAATATAGAAGTTGATCTTTCTGATTTACAGGTTCGCCAACAGCAGCCAAGGTATTACAGAGACTTCGGAATTTTTGAACATAAGCCAGAGCACTGAGTCCATCTTTACGAAATGCTTGAAGATTCGTTCGAAGTTCTGCAATTCGGGCAAGGGAAGAAGCAGAGAAAATCTGTTCGAGTGCTGTCCAGATCTCGAAAGCCGTTGAGTAGCCAACAAGTTGTCCAAGCATTTGTTCATTGACAGAGGCATAAATCCAACTCATAATCAGTCGGTTATACCTTTGCCATGAAAGAAATTCATCGTTGAGGAGCTGGGTACTGGATTCGCTTGATTGAGCGGGACATGAGTAAGTTCCGTTAAGGATATTTTCAAGTCCATTTGCTATAACAACATTGAGAAGTTGATTCTTCCATATGAGAAAATTTGATTCATCAAGTTTGATGGTCAAGGGCTGGTTTGCAGAAGGAAGGAACGGGAGAGAAGAAAGAGACGAAACGGAAGAAAGCGCATCTGTAGTACTTTGTGAAGAAGCCATAAAAAAATTGTTCAGAGAGGATCACTGCTCTGATACCATGATGAAATTACGAAAGAAAGAAAGTGTAGATGAAAACTTTGAAGAGAAATGTATTCTATTCTCATTCATTCACCAACGCACTGCTGCAGCTTTTTATAAGCAAGGTATTACAGAGAGAGAGAGAAGTAATAACGTAGAAGAGAGAGAAGAACAGTAGATCATTTTGTTGTAACAGAATATTGAACCGGATCTGGTTTAGGCTGATCCCGGTTCTGTACAACGTGGTTCAACATTATTTGATATCATGACCCCAATTGAAAAAAAAAAATAAGAAAAAAATCAAACAATTTATGAAATGCTTGACATAAAGAGGTATCTAAATAAACTTAGTCTTTGATGCCATAACACATTTTAATGAAAAAACAAAATAATTCATTTGAAAACTAGAAAAATTCTGGTGTGTTATATCAAAAAAATATCTCGAGTTAATCTTCGATACGGCCTTCAAATTGCAAACAAATCAAACTCTACTGGAAAAAATTTAACAATCTTATTTTGTGACATGCTTGACATCAAAAAGTATGTGGAGTCAATCTTTAATGCCCACAACATTTTTCAAAGTAAAACAAAAATTCATCGCAATGAAAACATAAAACAGCGCAATAAAAGCAACCATGATCACTTTACAGTCAAACCAAAATGCCAGGTAATTCCTGGACATCCCAATAAAATAATAAAGAATGAAATACATGTATTAATTCATTGCCTGCCTTTTCAAGAAGACCAAAAACTGGACATAAAAGGGTTGAGTTACAAGTTAGATGAATAGGCTGAGGAGTTCTTGTTCAATCTCAACGTAAGGTTCTAATACCTAATAGCAAATCCTACATTGGATAGATCAATGAGCACCTTGATCCGTACACCAATTGTTACAAAAAAAAATTCCTACAGAATAAAGCAAATTTAACAAATTTTGTCATAAAATGTTAACTATCAAATAGATAAACATTTGCATTATCCACCCAATATCAAGAAAATATCCATGAATCTTAATGTAAACCAAAGGAACATGTAAACCAAAGGAACGTGACCAATAACATTCTAACTCATCGATCTTAAAAGCAAAATCACGATCGAAATTGTAAGAATATATGAAAAAAATTATGTGTTTTATGAAATATTGACATCAAGAGGTATTTAAGATTAGTCTTTGATACCACAATGCATTTCAAATTTAAAAACAAAGTCATTACTTTGAAAATTAGAAAATTTCAAAAAAATTCTTCTACGTATAATATCTAAGTAGTATCTCAAGTTAGTCTTTGATATAATGAATCAAATTGTAAAAAATTAGAAAAAAATCACGTCGCGCATTTTATGAAATGTTTATTGACATCAAGAGGTCTCTAAATAAAATTAGTTTTTGATGTCGTAGCACATTTCAATGTAAAAATGAAATCAATCCTTTAAAAACTAAAAAATTTAATTTTTTTTCTTTTCCATGTGATATCAAAATGGTATCTCAAGTTAGTTTTTGCTATCACAACACAAATTATAAAAAATTTAAAAAAAAAATCACACTTTTTATGAAATGCTTGACATCAAGAAGTATCTATAGTTAGTCTTTAATGTCATAACACATTTCAATTTAAAAACAAAAATCATTGCTTTGAAAACTAGAAAATTCTAAAAAAAAAATTACACGTGATATCAAAGTGGTATCTCAAGTTAGTCTTTGATATCACGATCTAAATTGTGAAAAAATCAGAAAAAAATCATGGCTTTTATGAAATATTTGACATCAAGAGGTGTCTAACGTTAATCTTTGATGCCATAACAAATTTAAATTTAAAAACAAAATCAATGCTTTAGAAACTAGAAAATTCTAAAAAAAAAATACACGTGATATCAAAGTGGTCTAAGATCTTTGATATCACGATCCAAATTGTAAAAAATTTAGAGAAAAAAAAAATCACGACTTTATCAAATGCTTGACATCAAGAGGTATCTATAGTTAGTCTTTCATGTCGTAACACATTTCAATTTAAAAACAAAATCATTGCTTTGAAAACTAGAAAATTCTAAAAAAAAAAATTTAGACGTGATATCAAAGTGGTATCTCAAGTTAGTCTTTCATATCACGATCCAAATTGTAAAAAAATCACGACTTATATGAAATGCTCGACATCAAGAGGTATCTAAAGTTAATCTTTAATGTCATACACATTTTAATTTAAAAATAAAATCTATGCTGTGGAAACTAGAAAATTCTAAAAAAAAAGATTACACGTGATATCAAAGTGGTAGCTCAAGTTAGTCTTTGATATCACGATTCAATTGTAAAAAAATTAGAAAACAAATCACGGCTTTTATGAAATGCTTGACATCAAGAGGTATCTATAGTTAGTCTTTGATGTCGTAACACATTTCAATTTAAAAACAAAATCATTATTTTGGAAACAAGAAAATTCTACAAAAAAATTTTAACATGATATCAAAGTGGTATCTCAAGTTAGTCTTTGATATCACGACATAAATTGTAAAAAAATCAGAAAATCTTTTGTAACACCCGGTTTATTAGAATTAAAATAATCTATTAATTTTCTAAGTGTGAATTTTATAGAATGAAATTAGGGGTAAAATCAATTAGGTTAATGAGTAACTAAGTGAGGGCATAAGGGTAATTGTCAATTTTGCAAATGGATAACGTATTTAAGGAAAGAGTAAATGAGGTATAGCCGTCATACTCATTTCACTCTCGGTTTTCAGCTCAACCCAGCAGAGCTCTCTAGGCGATTTCCTCACCGATTCCTCCAACCCAGGTGAGTTTTGATTCGATTAATTGCTGATTTTAGTACCTAGGTAGCTTAATGATCCCAACGTATGCATTTTGTTAATGTTACGAGTGAGAGATTCTGCTTGAGGATTAGAGCAGAATCGGGAATGTTAGATAAATAGAAATGCCCAACTCACTCCTTAGATTTCTGAATAGCTTAGATTGAGGTTTAACGTTCTGTTTATGAATATAGGTGAACAAACCCCCGAAGTAGCTCTTAACCGAGCATTTGCAAGGAATCCAGGTAAGTAAAGTATTGCTTGTGCCTTCGGGCCTACATCACAAAACAGTAGGTTTATGTATGCTTGAATATTTCTATTGTCCATGCATCATGTTTTTGTTAAAAGTTACGAAAATGAATTTCATGTAAGGAATGGTAAGGTATGAACTGTATGCGACAGACAAACTATTAAGGGAACTAATCCACCCCTTAACTTATGAAGGGATTTAGACATTGGGAGAATTGATCCCACTCCCAAGGGAACCATGGGATCAGATCAGCTGTTAAGGGAATTCATCCGCCCCTTAATTGAGTATGAGGATGTAGACATTGGGAGAATTGATCCCACTCCCAAGGGAACCATGGGATCTGATCATGATATGAACGAATATGTATGCCACTGAGAGGAGAAAATAGAAACTGCATATTTAGGAGTTTAAGCTCAGCATTTTATTTCATTCATATACTGCTTTACTTACTTAGCATTAGGCTAATAGATGAGTTTTGTGATGTAGGTGAAGAAGTGTTAGCAGGTGTGTCTCCTGATCATGTTGAGGAATAGTGGACGTTGGAGGAGTGCATTCAGGCCTCGACATGGTAACTGATGGGGCGGTTTAGCATGTTGTCTACAGATGTAGAGGTTTAGTGGATAATGATTTAAATTGAGTATATGGAGTTTTTAGTAAAGGAGATTACAGCTGCTTGACTTCGTTTTCGAGAATTTCTGATTTTCATGTTCTTACTGATTTTGATCAATACAATGACTTGGAGTGTTATGAATGGATTTTCATCGGAAGAGTAAAGCATTTGTCTTCCGGCTGACGTCATCGGAAGAGTAAAGCATTTGTCTTCCGGCTGACGTCATCGGAAGAGTAAAGCATTTGTCTTCCGGCTGACGTCATCGGAAGAGTAAAGCATTTGTCTTCCGGCTGACGTCATCGGAAGAGTAAAGCATTTGTCTTCCGGCTGACGTCATCGGAAGAGTAAAGCATTTGTCTTCCGGCTGACGTCATCGGAAGAGTAAAGCATTTGTCTTCCGGCTGACGTCATCGGAAGAGTAAAGCATTTGTCTTCCGGCTGACGTCATCGGAAGAGTAAAGCATTTGTCTTCCGGCTGACGTCATCGGAAGAGTAAAGCATTTGTCTTCCGGCTGACGTCATCGGCAGAAGAAGTGTAATGGAAGTCGGGTGAGTATGTCTTCCGGCTGACGTCATCGGAAGAGTAAAGCATTTGTCTTCCGGCTGACGTCATCGGAAGAGTAAAGCATTTGTCTTCCGGCTGACGTCATCGGAAGAGTAAAGCATTTGTCTTCCGGCTGACGTCATCGGAAGAGTAAAGCATTTGTCTTCCGGCTGACGTCATCGGAAGAGTAAAGCATTTGTCTTCCGGCTGACGTCATCGGAAGAGTAAAGCATTTGTCTTCCGGCTGACGTCATCGGAAGAGTAAAGCATTTGTCTTCCGGCTGACGTCATCGGAAGAGTAAAGCATTTGTCTTCCGGCTGACGTCATCGGAAGAGTAAAGCATTTGTCTTCCGGCTGACGTCATCGGAAGAGTAAAGCATTTGTCTTCCGGCTGACGTCATCGGAAGAGTAAAGCATTTGTCTTCCGGCTGACGTCATCGGCAGAAGAAGTGTAATGGAAGTCGGGTGAGTATGTCTTCCGGCTGACGTCATCGGAAGAGTAAAGCATTTGTCTTCCGGCTGACGTCATCGGAAGAGTAAAGCATTTGTCTTCCGGCTGACGTCATCGGAAGAGTAAAGCATTTGTCTTCCGGCTGACGTCATCGGAAGAGTAAAGCATTTGTCTTCCGGCTGACGTCATCGGAAGAGTAAAGCATTTGTCTTCCGGCTGACGTCATCGGAAGAGTAAAGCATTTGTCTTCCGGCTGACGTCATCGGAAGAGTAAAGCATTTGTCTTCCGGCTGACGTCATCGGAAGAGTAAAGCATTTGTCTTCCGGCTGACGTCATCGGAAGAGTAAAGCATTTGTCTTCCGGCTGACGTCATCGGAAGAGTAAAGCATTTGTCTTCCGGCTGACGTCATCGGAAGAGTAAAGCATTTGTCTTCCGGCTGACGTCATCGGAAGAGTAAAGCATTTGTCTTCCGGCTGACGTCATCGGAAGAGTAAAGCATTTGTCTTCCGGCTGACGTCATCGGAAGAGTAAAGCATTTGTCTTCCGGCTGACGTCATCGGAAGAGTAAAGCATTTGTCTTCCGGCTGACGTCATCGGAAGAGTAAAGCATTTGTCTTCCGGCTGACGTCATCGGAAGAGTAAAGCATTTGTCTTCCGGCTGACGTCATCGGCAGAAGAAGTGTAATGGAAGTCGGGTGAGTATGTCTTCCGGCTGACGTCATCGGAAGAGTAAAGCATTTGTCTTCCGGCTGACGTCATCGGCAGAAGAAGTGTAATGGAAGTCGGGTGAGTATGTCTTCCGGCTGACGTCATCGGAAGAGTAAAGCATTTGTCTTCCGGCTGACGTCATCGGCAGAAGAAGTGTAATGGAAGTCGGGTGAGTATGTCTTCCGGCTGACGTCATCGGAAGAGTAAAGCATTTGTCTTCCGGCTGACGTCATCGGCAGAAGAAGTGTAATGGAAGTCGGGTGAGTATGTCTTCCGGCTGACGTCATCGGAAGAGTAAAGCATTTGTCTTCCGGCTGACGTCATCGGCAGAAGAAGTGTAATGGAAGTCGGGTGAGTATGTCTTCCGGCTGACGTCATCGGAAGAGTAAAGCATTTGTCTTCCGGCTGACGTCATCGGCAGAAGAAGTGTAATGGAAGTCGGGTGAGTATGTCTTCCGCTGACGTCATCGGAAGAGGAAAGCATTTGTCTTCCGGCTGACGTCATCGGCAGAAGAAGTGTAATGGAAGTCGGGTGAGTATGTCTTCCGGCTGACGTCATCGGAAGAGGAAAGTAATTGTCTTCCGGCTGACGTCATCGGAAGAGGAAATAGTATTTTGGTCGTTTACTGACCGGTAGAGGAAGTAAGTTCTTTGTCGTGTTGTGACCGATGATGTCGCTGACGTCACCGGAAAACGAAATAGGTGATTTGTCGTTTTGTCACTGATGAAGTCTTCGGTTTTCTATTTCTGCTTCTTTCGTTGACCTTGTCGTCCGCAGATGACTTCAACACTTCCGTTAATCACCCCAACGGTATATTCTACAGTTCGTCTAACTTCATAGTTGTTTAAATGATTTTCCGCTGCAAAGTTTTCAAATGTTTTGAATGTATAGAAAATGTCAAATTTTGACTGTCGAATGAAGTTTTAAAATTTATCCGAAAATTTCTTAGTCATGGTCAAGTAATGAGTAGCGACCCGGGTTCAGATAATTCGGGGCGTTACATCTTTTATGAAATGTTTGATATCAAGAGGTATCTAAAGTTAGTCTTTGATGCCATAACACATTTCAATTTTAAAAATAAAATCATTTCTTTAAAATTAGAAAATTCTAATTTTTTTCCTTTTAAGTGTGATATCAAAATGGTAACTCAAGTTAGTCTTTGATATCACGACTCAAATAATATAAAAATCATAAGAAGAAAAAATCACGTGTTCTATGCAATGTTTGACATCAAGGTATCTAAAGTTCGTCTTTGATGCCATAACATATTTCAATTTTAAAAGAAAACCATTTTTTTGAAAATTAGAAAATTAAAAATATTTTCTATTAAGTGTGATATCAAAGAGGTATCTCAAGTTTTTCATTGATATCACGAGGTAAATTGCAAAAAAAATAAGAAAAACATCAAACACTTTATAAAATGCTTTACATAAAGTGGTATCTAAATAAACTTAGTCATTGATGTCATAACACATTTCAATTTAAAAAAACAAAATCATTCCTTTGAAAACTAGAAAATTCTAATTTTTTCCTTTTAAGTGTGATATCAAAGTGGTATCTCAAGTTTTTCCTTGATCTCCGATGTAAATTGCAAAAAAAATAAGAAAAACATCAAACACTTTATAAAATGCTTTACATAAAGTGGTATCTAAATAAACTTAGTTTTGATGCCATAACACATTTCAATTTAAAAAAACAAAATCATTCCTTTGAAAACTAGAAAATTCTAATTTTTTCCTTTTAAGTGTGATATCAAAATGGTAACTCAAGTTAGTCTTTGATATCACAACCCAAATGATAAAAAATTTTAAAAAATCAAATATTTTATGAAATGTTGACATCTAGAGGTATCTAAAGTTAGTCTTTGATGCCATAACACATTTCAATTTAAAAAAACAAAATCATTCCTTTGAAAACTAAAAATTTCTATAAAAAAAAAAAAAAATATACGTGATATTAAAGTGGTATCTCAAGTTAATATTTGATATCACGATTCAAATTGTAAAAAAATCAGAAAAAATGACGATTTTTATGAAATGCTTGACATAAAGAGGTATCTAATGTTAATCTTTGATGCCATAACACATTTCAATTTAAAAAAACAAATTCATTGCTTTGAAAACTAAAATATTCCAAATTTTTACTCTTACGTGCGTCTTTAATGCCATAACACATTTCAATTTTAAAAACAAAATCATTTTTTTGAAAATTAGAAAATTCCAAATTTTTTCTTTTAAGTGTGATATCAAAGTGGTATCTCAAAGTTAGTCTTTGATATCTCGACCCAAATTGTTAAAAAAATAAGAAAAAAATCAAACACTTCATGAAATGCTTGACATAAAAATTGGTATCTAAATAAACTTAGTTTTTGATGCCATAATACATTTCAATGAAAAAACAAAATCATTCCTTTGAAAACTAGAAAAATTCTCGTGTGTTATATCAAAAAACTATCTCAACATCTTCAATACAACCTTTAAATTGCAAACAAATCAAACTACTATCGGAAAAAATTTAACAATCCTATTTTGTGACATGCTTGACATCAAAAAAGTATGGGGAGTCAATCTTTAATGCCACAATATTTTTCAAAGTAAAACAAAAATTCCTCGTAATGAAAACATAAAACAGGGCAATACAAGCAACTATGATCACTTCACATTCAAACCAAAACACAAGGCAATTCCTAGACATCCCAATAAAATAATAAGGAATGAAATACATGTATTAATTCATTGTCTGCCTTTCCAAGAAGACCAAATACGGGACATAAAAGGGTTGTGTTACAAGTTAGATGAATAGGCTGAGTTCTTGTTCTAATCCATATATTAATCTCAACGTAAGGTTCTAACACATAATGGCAACTCCTATATTGGATAGATCAATGAGCACCTTGATCCGTACACCAATTGTTACAAAAAAAAATCCTAAAGAATAAAGCAAATTTCACAAGTTTTGTCATAAAATGCTAACTATCAAATAGATAAACACTGCATTATCCACCCAACATCCAGAAAATATCCATGAATTTTAATGTAAACCAAAGGAACGTGACCAATTACATTCTAACTTATTAGTATTAAAAGGAAAATCAAAAGTTGATCATGACAAATGAAATGCCTGCCAAAATTAAAATAATCCAATTAAAAATAAATCTCTAACGTTTCCATCCTTTGAATACTAAAGAAGTGGAGTCAAGCTATCATAGTTAACAAATTCAACATACTAAAAAAATCTCACAAACTAAGCAAGTCTCCTTAACAGGATCCGAATGCAATTGAGAAAAAACTATTGTAGTGCAATCAACATAAGAAAAATACCAAACTTTAAGTATTCATCATTTGAATACTCAAAAACTGGAGTCTATCAAATATAACCTACCAATTAAATGCACTAAAGTAAACACAGAAACGAACAAAGCCAATTCATTCCAACATGATCTACATCACCATTAAAAGAACAAATAATTACCTACTGTAGCGATCATGTATAAAATACCTAATTTTATGCATCCACCATTTGATTACTCAAAACTTGAGTCTAAGCATCACAATCTACTAATTACACTTACTAAATAACATAGCTAAATTCCCAAACAGAATCTCAAACCCGATTCAAAGAAAAAAGAAGGTAGTGTAGCTAAATTAATACTATAATACCTAATTGTGTATTCATTATTTGAATACTCAGTGAATCAAGCATCTAAATAAGATCTCATCACGACAAAAAACACATCGTTGCACATCAATATATAAAATCCTTATCATTTAAATACTAAAAACCTGCGAACAAAAAGCCAATTCACCAAACAGATCTAATCATGATTCAGAAGAAGGAAAAACGAAACCAATCAATAAAGCCCCTAATTTATGTATTCATCATAACAAATAATTACCTACTGTAGCGATCATGTATAAAATACCTAATTTATGCATCCACCATTTGATTACTCAAAACTTGAGTCTAAGCATCACAATCTACTAATTACACTTACTAAATAACATAGCTAAATTCCCAAACAGAATCTCAAACCCGATTCAAAAGAAAAAAGAAGGTAGTGTAGCTAAATTAATACATATAATACCTAATTGTGTATTCATTATTTGAATACTCAAGTGAATCAGCAATCTAAATAAGATCTCAATCACGACCAAAAAACACCATCGTTGCACAATCAATATATAAAATCCTTATCATTTAAATACTAAAAACCTGCGAACAAAAAGCCAAATTCAACCAAACAGATCTGAATCATGATTCAGAAGAAGGAAAAACAGAAACCAATCAATAAAGCCCCTAATTATGTATTCATCATTTGAATACTCAAGAATTCAAGTGTACCAACCAGACCTACTAAAAAAAGGACCACAAATTAACAAAACCAAAGAAGATCTAGGTCGCGATTAAAACCCCCAATCCTGTATACATAATTTGAATTCTCAAGAACCTAAAAAAACCACAAACGAACAAAACCAAATAGGATATTGATCGCGATCAAAAAGGAAAAAAATAAAAATACAAATACGTAGGCACATTAAGATCATCGATTCGATTCACCAGATAAACTGCAAAAATCGATCACGCGGAATACTGATCGCCTTAGAAAAGAATAACATATTCTCAAAATAATCGTACCTGGTAATCGTTCGGAATCGCAGCGGGAACGCCTTTGCGAAGCTCCTTTAAATTAAACCCTATGGAAGGAGAATCGGAATTGAAAGTAGCTGTGGAGAGAATCCTTGATTGTACTTGTATATGAGACGAGGTGGAGCGTCCTTATTTATACACGGAGATGGAGCGCGCGTCTTACGTCATAAGGCGTTAGGGCATCAGGTTGTTTTTTTTTTAACTTTTTGACAATAAAAATTGGAAAATGTACGCAGAAAAGAAACAATAGAAAGAGGAAATAATTAGATGTGTGCTTACAGAGAAATTTTATTTTGAGAGCATTATTATCACATTTTGACGGGCAATAATATTTATAATCATAACAAAATTATATATTTTTATATAATTATGAATTTTGACGATTGGTTCATTAACAAGACATCAATGTCTTATATTACTTGGATGGTCATTAACATTAGATTATTACACAATTTAGATAATTTCTGCAATAAATTTCAAAATTCAAGAGATTTATACACCTTAAGTACTGAGAAAGTGATAATTACACCTCAAGATCAGAAATGAAAAAGAATTAAAAAAAAAAAGGATAGATCCTCAAATGCTTGGATAATTTCACTACAAGAAAACTAATATAATCACACCATATTAGAAAGCATGCGAATAACTTTTTTTTTTTTTTTTATACTAGTAAAAAATATATATTGATCTATAAAAAAAATACAAAATATAGGTAGTCTAAAATGTTCATCTTTTGATGGTTTGATTGTTTTTGTTGAGGTTCAGCTGCAACAATTGGGCACCAATCGTTATTTGATACGTCAACAAATATTTTAAAAAAGTAGAATAAGAGAGTAAACGTAGCAATACTCTTAAAATTAAGACTTAAATATGCATGTTCAAAGTTAGCGTCTTATAAAATTAATCATTTCATGAAATTTTGGTTATAAAGTAACAGGGGCGAGAACTAAAGCAATCGGACGAGTGCTAAAATTTGTTGATTTGATTTGATGAAATAATTAAGCATTCTTTTTGTGTTGAAATTTCTTGAAGGGAAATGAGGAAGAAGATGTTGAATTTGCCAAAGGACTAGGCTTTTGTAGAGAGCCCATAGTAATAAACAGAGGGTTCTCTTACCAGCCATGATTCCCAAGCAATGGGTTCCTTTTATTTAGTGGACCTAAACAAGATAAAGGGAATAATCCATTTCTTCAAAGCAACACAAAAAGTTAAAAGCACCTTCTTTTCATTGATTCTTCCTCTTAATTACCAAATACCTACTTAGTTTTCGCTTACTAATCATCGTGTTTTGGGTTTGATTAACTCCATCCGTCAATGACTAATTACACGAGATTAAAAGGAGCAAAGATAGATGAGTCGATTCAGGCAAGATTCAATGCAGATCCAACCCCTAATGGCTGCTTTCACACTTTCTTCCATCATAAAACAGGGAAGAAGATTGAGTTCTACCTACAAAGTTCATCCAGTATGTTGATGAACTTGGAGTAACATACTGAGGAAATACAAAAAGATCTCTAATTTACCCTACCCAGAAGAAGGTGAAGAAATCAAGAAAAGCACATAACTGGGAACGATTTTGCCATTTTTATATTCTCTTAGGGTTATTCTTGTGTCGTGTGATCTGAGGATCTCTTGCAGAGAAACAGAGTTGAAGCTTACATTTGACAGATGCTCAAAGATGATAAAATCGAAGAGAAATTACAGTGATTTGAATCTAAGTCATTTTATAACCTTTACACTTATTTACAATTTTAATGTATGATTGAGCTCGCAAGAAGATGATTATCATGACTACATCATAAACAGAGATAAATCACAGACGGAAACTAGTACGGAAATCAATGGCTAGGGTAAGAATCTATTTTCATCATCTTGTCTCTCCTTTGAACGAAATATGGTTATCAAAGTTGAACTATGACAATAGGTTTGAGTCCAGCAGGTATGCCTACGAGAATGAGAATTATTAGAGAAGGGTGAGGGATAGAAAATTTCATCCGTGAAATACAGGGTTGCGTAGAACGAATGGATGACAGGGCGGCTAGAAAAAATTAGTCGAGAATAAGGAGGGTCTGAAACCAACAAATCTTTAGGCAAGACCTATATCTAGAACATGTTTCCGATGCAGTAAGTCTGATCACCAGTTGAGCGAGTGTCCAACTCAAAGAGCAGTTAATGTGGTTGAGATAGACAAACACAAACAAAAAATCTGTCACGAGCCCAATGGAAACGAAGAAATTGACGAGGAGGAGGATGACGAGGGAAATGAGGAGACGTACATGATCAGGAAGTTGATGTTGACCCCAAAAGCAAGAGGACCATACTCAAAGAGTGTCAATTGTTTCGCACCATGTGCACTATTAATGACGGTCTATTTTATCTGATTATTGATAGTGGCAGTTGTGAGAACATCATCGGCAAAGAGGTTGTGAAGGTTTTACGGTTACTAGAAACATCTCAAGTCTTACCCGATCGAATGGATCAAGACAGTAGAAAAAATTCAGGTGAAGGAGCGGTGCAAAGCACACTTTTCAATTGGGAAATATACAGTCAAGGTGTATTGTGATGTAGTAGACATGGACACTTGTCACCTTTTGTTTGGTAAGCCTTGGCAGTTGTACAAGAACAACATGAAGGCAGAGATAATGTATAACGATTAGAAAAGGATCGAGTGAAGTTCATGTTACTTCCCTTAAAGGTAAAACACTGTCCAAAAACTTACAAAGTGGATGGGTGATTTTTCCTTACCATCACACAAATAGAGCAAGAAATGGAGGAGGTGATTAAAGAATTACAGGAAGCATACACATTAATCATGTGTTAGATCCTAACTGTGGACGACGAGCAACTGACATCCGATCTGCCACGACAGGTCAACTCCTTGCTGGAAGAGTTTGCAAACATCATTCTTGAGGAGCTACCTAGTGGATTACCTCATATGCGAGACGTCCAACATAACATTGATCTGATTCCGGGTGCCAGCTTACCATACTTACCTCACTACAAGATGAGTTCTAAAGAGAGTGATGTTTTGCAACAGAAAGTGCAAGAGCTATTGCAGATATTAGCATATTAGGGAGAGTACGAGCCCATACATTGTACCTACCTTATTGACGCTAAAGAAATATGGGAGTTGGAGGATGTGTGTGACGACCCGTCTTTCAACGGACTGATAAGGAACCACCCATTCTCCGCGGATCCTGGGGCTGACCTGGGTCGGAGTGGTTTCTCCGTTGAAGCAGGGGCCGTTACGAACCCACATCGCTTGGGGAAGTACATGGAAATGAAACATATGTAAGAGATCCCTCCCAAAATAGCAAGACGCGTTTTGGAGCTCAATTGACGACGGATCCCATAAGAACTCCGAAGTTAAGAGGGCTTCGGCGAGAGTAATTCGAGGTTGGGTGACCTTCCGGGAAGTGCTCTCGTCAAACAAAGCCGTGAGGGGAGGATATTGGGCTGCGGCCCAATCCCCAGAGCGGACAATATCTTGCTGGGAACAGGGGTCGTTACAAATGGTATCAGAGCCTGTACCCAACCGGAAATGTGGCCAACGAGGACGTTGGGCCCCCGAGGGGGGGTGATTGTGACGACCCGTCTTTCAACGGACTGATAAGGAACCACCCATTCTCCGCGGATCCTGGGGCTGACCTGGGCCGGAGGTGGGTAAAGCTCCGCGGATCCTGGGGCTGACCTGGGCCGGAGTGGTTTCTCCGTTGAAGCAGGGGCCGTTACGAACCCACATCGCTTGGGGAAGTACATGGAAATGAAACATATGTAAGAGATCCCTCCCAAGATAGCAAGACGCGTTTTGGAGCTCAATTGACGACGGATCCCATAAGAACTCCGAAGTTAAGAGGGCTTTGGCGAGAGTAATTCCAGGTTGGGTGACCTTCCGGGAAGTGCTCTCGCCAAACAAAGCCGTGAGGGGAGGATATTGGGCTGCGGCCCAATCCCCAGAGCGGACAATATCTTGCTGGGAACAGGGGTCGTTACAATGTGCGTTGACAGCAAAGCAATTAATAAAATTACGATTGGCTATAAGTTTCCTTTTCCTCGAATGGAAGACATGTTGGACATACTAAGTTGAACCCAAATATTCACTAAAATCAACCTGAGAAGTCGGTATCATCAAATCTAAATTAGACCTGATGATGAGTGGAAAACAACCTTCAAGATGAAAAAGAGTTGTACAAGTGGTTAGTCATATTGTTCGGATTGTCAAACGTGCCTAGCACACTCATGCGCATCATGAATCGAGTACTTAAGTCTTTCATTGGCAAATCTTTTGTAGTGTATTTCGATGATACCTTAATCTACAGTAAAACTATGGAACATCTAGCACACTTGCGAGAAGCACTGTAATCAAACAAGTTGTATGTTAATATGAAGAAATGCAGTTTCGTGGTCAGGAAATTGCTATTTAGGGAGTTTATTATTGGTGCATATGATATTCAAGTGGACGAGGAGAAGTTCAGGGTGATAAGGGAGTGGCCCACAGCAAGATCAGTAACTGAGCTAAGGAGTTTTCACGAGTCGGCAAGTTTCTACTAGAGGTTCATTGGGCACTTTAGTTTCGTGGTGGCATCTCTAATGGAGTGTGTGAAGAAAGGGAAATTTTAGTGGATGGATGAAGCAGGGGTGAGCGTTGCGTTGTTTAAAGAGAAATTGTGTTATGCTCTGCTTTTAGCCTTACCAAATTCAACAAACTAATTGAAATTGATTTTGATTCAAGCGGAGTAGAAATTGGGGCAGTTCTATCCCAAGAGAAACGGCAAATTGTGTTTTTCAGTGAGAAATTTTGCCCAGCTAGGCAAACTTGGAGTACGTACGACAAAGAATTTTATTCGGTGGTGTGAACATTACGTACGTGGGAGCATTACTTGGTTGGTAAGGAGTTTGTTTTGTTTTTTGATTGCGACGCACTAAAACACCTGAATAATCAGTAAAGATGTGCATGCCAGATGCGTTTAGTTCTTAAAAAAAATTTCGTTCAAGTTGCGACACAAGGCAGGCGTATAGAATAAGGTGGCAGTTGCATTGAGCAGGAGGATAATGTTGATGGTGATGTTGACCAATGCAATTGTGGGGTTTGAACATCTGAAAGAATTGTACCAGACAGTTGCAGATTTTCGGGAGGTATGTGGTAAGTGCATCGATAGACAACCCTATGTAGATTATCATGTCCATGATGGATTTCTGATGAAAGGGAACCAACTTTACCTTCCACATTCATTCTTGCGAGAAAAAGTGATTTGAGATCTGCACAGAGGTGGTCTAGCCGATCACTCGGGAAGAGACAAGACTATGGCCACTGTTAGTGACCGGTTTTACTAGCCTCATCTGCATAGAGACATGAGTAGGTTGGTGCAGATGTGTTATGTCTGCTAGACATCAAAGGGTCAGTCACAGAATACTAGTCTTTATATGCCACTACCCGTTCATAACAACATATGGGAAGATCTATCTATGAATTTTATTCTTGGGCAACGAGGAGTCAATTATGTATTTGTAGTGGTTGACAAATTTTTAAATTGGCACACTTTATTTCCTCAAGAAAGTTGCTGACGTGCAGAACATAGCTATGGTGTACTGAAGTCCATTACACCCGACTGAGATATTTGGAGAACCCTTTGGAAAATGTTTGATTCCTCCCTTAACTACAATAGTATAGCCCACCCTCAGGCGGGAGATTAGACAGAAGCAAAGAACATGACACTAGGTAATCTGATCTAGAGTATTTGCACGGACAAACCAAAGCAATGAGACCTTGCCCTGCCACAGGTGATGTTTGCATACAACAACGTTATTCACAGGACGACATGTTTTACATTTATGTTTTCAAGTAAAAGAAAGTAAAGAACAAGTAACGTATGTAAAGGTTAAGCGAAGGTAGTGAGTGAGTAGGGCATATGGAACAATGAATGGCAACTCACGGGGCAAGGCAAAACACCCAATATATGACACGCACGGGGGCATATGGAACAATGAATGGCAACTCACGGGGCAAGGCAAAACACCCAATATATGACACACACGGGGCAAGTTATGTTATGTTATGTGGTCTACGAAGTAGATGGGATGGTGCATATGCCTACTACTACGTAAATCCCTACTTATTAAGAGGCATGTGAAGTTAGTTTTCAATATTGCACCCATTTGAATTGCAACAAAATTAAAGCAATTTTCAGACAAATCACAACCATGCCATCTAAAAGTATATAAAGTTGGTCTTTACTTTCATAAAACATGTAAATGTAAAACAAAAATCAAAATATGGAGAGCATAAAATTTTGAGTGATATATCAAGAGATACCCCTAGTTAGTCTTTTATATCACAGACATATTTAAATTGTGAAAATATAAAGCACGTCTAAAATAAATAGAGATCAAGAGATATGTAAAGTTAGTTTTTAATGAACACATTACAATGTAAAACATAAAACTATGATTAGCGCATTTTTATTTCACGTTAATAACAAGAGGTATTTCAATCATTTATATTGTGATTAATATTCAATTTGCTTCTATAGAAATTGGAACTAATCACATATTTATGAAATATACAAAGAACAATTAGACAAAGCAAGGTAATTCTTAGACAACATAGGAAATTAATAAAGTAAAAAATATAGACTGTCTTTTCCAAGAAGACCAAAAAGGAAGTCACAAGTTGTTAATAGGTTGAGCAGTTTTTATTCTACTACATATAGTAATTTCCACGCCAGTCATGCATTGAATAAATCAATGAGAACCCTAATCTATCCTTAATCTTCATTTTTATCATAAAAATGTTATAAAAGAGATAACCAGCGTACTATCCGCCCAACAGTATCCATAAATCTTAATGCAAACTAAGGGAGCACTGCCAATTATATTCTAATTCAACAATCTTAAAAAGAAATCAAAGGTCTCATATGATCAATTAAATCAAATGCCTGCGAATTTCAACCAAGCAATCGGTACATAATTTCCTAATTCGTGTATCTATCGTTTGAATACTCAACAAGTTAAGTTTAACAATCATAATAAACCAATTGAACCTACAAAAAAAAATCTTCAAACAAACAAACTCATTTGTCAGAATCTTGGTCGTGATTAAAAAAGACACTTACTGTAACATAGACACATCAAAATTACCTAATTTATGCACCCACCGTTTAATACTTATAGTCGACGTTAAAACTACCCAATTTATGCACCCACCATTTAATACTTAGAGAATTAATGTCTAACAATGTAACGCCCCGAATTATCTGAACCCGGGTCGCTACTCATTACTTGACCATGACTAGAAATTTTCGGATAAATTTTAAAAACTTCCTCTTCCGATGACGTCAGCCGGAAGACAAATGCTTTCCTCTTCCGATGACGTCAGCCGGAAGACAAATGCTTTCCTCTTCCGATGACGTCAGCCGGAAGACAAATGCTTTCCTCTTCCGATGACGTCAGCCGGAAGACAAATGCTTTCCTCTTCCGATGACGTCAGCCGGAAGACAATTACTTTCCTCTTCCGATGACGTCAGCCGGAAGACAATTACTTTCCTCTTCCGATGACGTCAGCCGGAAGACAATTACTTTCCTCTTCCGATGACGTCAGCCGGAAGACAAATGCTTTCCTCTTCCGATGACGTCAGCCGGAAGACAAATGCTTTCCTCTTCCGATGACGTCAGCCGGAAGACAAATGCTTTCCTCTTCCGATGACGTCAGCCGGAAGACAAATGCTTTCCTCTTCCGATGACGTCAGCCGGAAGACAAATGCTTTCCTCTTCCGATGACGTCAGCCGGAAGACAAATGCTTTCCTCTTCCGATGACGTCAGCCGGAAGACAAATGCTTTCCTCTTCCGATGACGTCAGCCGGAAGACAAATGCTTTCCTCTTCCGATGACGTCAGCCGGAAGACAAATGCTTTCCTCTTCCGATGACGTCAGCCGGAAGACAATTACTTTCCTCTTCCGATGACGTCAGCCGGAAGACAAATGCTTTCCTCTTCCGATGACGTCAGCCGGAAGACAAATGCTTTCCTCTTCCGATGACGTCAGCCGGAAGACAAATGCTTTCCTCTTCCGATGACGTCAGCCGGAAGACAATTACTTTCCTCTTCCGATGACGTCAGCCGGAAGACAAATGCTTTCCTCTTCCGATGACGTCAGCCGGAAGACAAATGCTTTCCTCTTCCGATGACGTCAGCCGGAAGACAAATGCTTTCCTCTTCCGATGACGTCAGCCGGAAGACAAATGCTTTCCTCTTCCGATGACGTCAGCCGGAAGACAAATGCTTTCCTCTTCCGATGACGTCAGCCGGAAGACAAATGCTTTCCTCTTCCGATGACGTCAGCCGGAAGACAAATGCTTTCCTCTTCCGATGACGTCAGCCGGAAGACAAATGCTTTCCTCTTCCGATGACGTCAGCCGGAAGACAAATGCTTTCCTCTTCCGATGACGTCAGCCGGAAGACAAATGCTTTCCTCTTCCGATGACGTCAGCCGGAAGACAAATGCTTTCCTCTTCCGATGACGTCAGCCGGAAGACAAATGCTTTCCTCTTCCGATGACGTCAGCCGGAAGACAATTACTTTCCTCTTCCGATGACGTCAGCCGGAAGACAAATGCTTTCCTCTTCCGATGACGTCAGCCGGAAGACAAATGCTTTCCTCTTCCGATGACGTCAGCCGGAAGACAAATGCTTTCCTCTTCCGATGACGTCAGCCGGAAGACAAATGCTTTCCTCTTCCGATGACGTCAGCCGGAAGACAAATGCTTTCCTCTTCCGATGACGTCAGCCGGAAGACAAATGCTTTCCTCTTCCGATGACGTCAGCCGGAAGACAAATGCTTTCCTCTTCCGATGACGTCAGCCGGAAGACAAATGCTTTCCTCTTCCGATGACGTCAGCCGGAAGACAAATGCTTTCCTCTTCCGATGACGTCAGCGACATCATCGGTCACAACACGACAAAGAACTTACTTCCTCTACCGGTCAGTAAACGACAAAATACCTATTTCCTCTTCCGATGACGTCAGCCGGAAGACAAATGCTTTCCTCTTCCGATGACGTCAGCCGGAAGACAATTACTTTCCTCTTCCGATGACGTCAGCCGGAAGACAAATGCTTTCCTCTTCCGATGACGTCAGCCGGAAGACAATTACTTTCCTCTTCCGATGACGTCAGCCGGAAGACACATACTCACCCGACTTCCATTACACTTCTTCTGCCGATGACGTCAGCCGGAAGACAAATGCTTTCCTCTTCCGATGACGTCAGCCGGAAGACACATACTCACCCGACTTCCATTACACTTCTTCTGCCGATGACGTCAGCCGGAAGACAAATGCTTTACTCTTCCGATGACGTCAGCCGGAAGACAAACATGAGACATCTACCGGTAGACTTCCCTCTTCCGATAGACATCAACACAATTCCTTTCAACAGAACGCAATAAACCTCTACACATATCCACTGATACAAAATTATTCAATTCCCACCAATGGACTAAACAACCTGTCTATAACCCGAGAAAGATTCGACTATCTAACAGACTTAAAACATTTTACCAAAAATCCATTCATAACACTCCAAGTCATTGTATTGATCAAATCAGTAAGAACATGAAAATCAGAAATTCTCGAAAACGAAGTCAAGCAGCTGTAATCTCCTTTACTAAAAACTCCATATACTCAATTTAAATCATTATCCACTAAACCTCTACATCTGTAGACAACATGCTAAACCGCCCCATCAGTTACCATGTCGAGGCCTGAATGCACTCCTCCAATGTCCACTATTCCTCAACATGATCAGGAGACACACCTGCTAACACTTCTTCACCTACATCACAAAACTCATCTATTAGCCTAATGCTAAGTAAGTAAAACAGTATATGAATGAAATAAAATGCTGAGCTTAAACTCCTAAATATGCAGTTTCTATTTTCTCCTCTCAGTGGCATACATATTCGTTCATATCATGATCAGATCCCATGGTTCCCTTGGGAGTGGGATCAATTCTCCCAATGTCTACATCCTCATACTCAATTAAGGGGCGGATGAATTCCCTTAACAGCTGATCTGATCCCATGGTTCCCTTGGGAGTGGGATCAATTCTCCCAATGTCTAAATCCCTTCATAAGTTAAGGGGTGGATTAGTTCCCTTAATAGTTTGTCTGTCGCATACAGTTCATACCTTACCATTCCTTACATGAAATTCATTTTCGTAACTTTTAACAAAAACATGATGCATGGACAATAGAAATATTCAAGCATACATAAACCTACTGTTTTGTGATGTAGGCCCGAAGGCACAAGCAATACTTTACTTACCTGGATTCCTTGCAAATGCTCGGTTAAGAGCTACTTCGGGGGTTTGTTCACCTATATTCATAAACAGAACGTTAAACCTCAATCTAAGCTATTCAGAAATCTAAGGAGTGGGTTGGGCATTTCTATTTATCTAACATTCCCGATTCTGCTCTAATCCTCAAGCAGAATCTCTCACTCGTAACATTAACAAAATGTATACGTTGGGATCCTTAAGCTACCTAGGTACTAAAATCAGCAATTAATCGAATCAAAACTCACCTGGGTTGGAGGAATCGTGAGGAAATCGCCTAGAGAGCTCTGCTGGGTTGAGCTGAAAACCGAGAGTGAAATGAGTATGACGGCTATACCTCATTTACTCTTTCCTTAAATACGTTATCCATTTGCAAAATTGACAATTACCCTTATGCCCTCACTTAGTTACTCATTAACCTAATTGATTTTACCCCTAATTTCATTCTATAAAATTCACACTTAGAAGATTAATAGATTATTTTAATTCTAATAAACCGGGTGTTACAATCTACCCTCCTTAAAAGAATTTTGTCCTCAAAATTCAGTACCTGAACAATCTTGGATGCTGGTCCATCATGTCTTGCTGGCGTTCCCATGTTGTCTCCTCTATATTCTGATTATGCCATAAGACTTTTACTAGTGGAACTTCCTTGTTGCGTAATACCTTCACTGCATAATCCAAGATTCTTACTGGTCTCACCTCATAGGTCAGTGTGGGTTGAATTTCAATGTTCTGTTGTTCCACAATCTGAGATGGATCCCTTAAGCACTTCTTAAGCATAGAAATATGGAACACATTGTGGATTCCTTCCATAGAGTCTGGCAATTGCAGTTCATATGCTGATTTCCCAATCCTCCTCAAGATTGAGAAAGGTCCAACATATCTTGGGTTAAGCTTCCCTCTCTTCCCAAATCTTACAACTCCTTTGAATGGTGATACTTTAAGAAAAACCTCACTACCAACTTCAAACTCTAACTCTCTGCGTCTTCTGTCAGCATAACTTTTCTGTCGACTTTGAGCTGTTAAGATCCTCTGACGGATGAGAGCAACCTTCTCAACAGTTTGCTGCACAACATCAGGACCAAGTACTGTGCTTCACCAACTTCATCCCAGTACAAAGGTGATCTACATTTTCGTCCATATAATGCTTCATACGGTGCCATTCCTATTGTTGCCTGAAAACTGTTGTTATAAGAAAATTCCACCAAGGGCAAATACTTGCTCCAAGAACCTTGAAAATCCAAAACACATGCCCGGAGCATATCCTCTAATGTTTGGATGGTTCTTTCTGATTGTCCATCTGTTTGAGGGTGGAAAGCTGTACTGAAACTAAGCTGAGTCCCCATTGCCTTGTGCAAACTCTTCCAAAACTTAGATGTAAATCTAGCATCTCGGTCCGAAACTATGGTGCTTGGAACTCCATGCAATCTAACAACTTCCTGAACATACAACTCAGCAAGTTGATCCATCGAGTATGTCATCTTCATGGGCAGAAAATGGGATGATTTGGTCAAACGGTCAACTATCACCCAAATTGCATCATGTCCTTTAGTTGTCCTAGGTAGTCCCACAACAAAATCCATGGTTATTTGTTCCCATTTCCATTCAGGAACTGGTAAAGTTTGTAATGTTCCTGAGGGTCTCTGATGCTCGGCTTTAATCTGCTGACAACACAAACATGATCCAACATGTTCTGCCACACTTCTTTTCATACCTGGCCACCAGTAATGCTGTTTAAGGTCCTTATACATCTTCGTACTCCCAGGGTGAACTGAGAATCTAGAAGAATGAGCCTCAGAAAGAATCTCATTCCGAAGTTCCATAATGGCAGGAACAAACCATCTGTTTCTAAACTTAAGAATTCCATCGGAAGAACAGTTAAAGTCTAAATTGTCCGCAGAATCCATACTTGACTTGTACTTGCTGCATTCATCATCATTTGACTGAGCTTCCCTTATTTTCTCAAGAATTGTAGGTCTTAAGGTTATGGCCGAAAGTATAGCTGTTACATTGGATACTGCCTCTAGATTAAACTTTAGGAATTCAGATTCTAAGGCTAATGGTAAGTCAAGTATCAATGCTGAAACTGATGTTGTCACTCTGCTCAAAGCATCAGCTACTACATTCGCCTTACCGGGATGGTACTTAATCTCAAAGTCATAGTCTTTTACAAATTCCAACCATCTACGTTGCCTCATGTTTAGTTCCTTCTGTGTGAAAATATACTTCAGACTCTTATGATCTGAAAATATTTCGCACGATTGTCCATACAAATAATGCCTCCAAATCTTAAGCGCAAATACTACAGCAGCTAACTCTAAGTCATGTGTAGGGTAATTCTTCTCATGAGTTTTCAACTGTCTGGAAGCATAGGCTATCACTTTTCCTTCTTGCATCAAGACACAGCCAAGACCAATCTTGGATGCATCACAATAAATACTAAATTTACCATTCTCGGCAGGAAGGGTTAGGATTGGAGCATTGGTCAGTTTCTGTTTCAAGGCTTGGAAACTAAGTTCACATTCATCGGTCCATAAATACTTCACATTTTTCCTTGTTAGCTTAGTGAGAGGTGTAGCAATCTTTGAAAATCCTTCAATGAACTTCCTATAATATCCTGCAAGTCCAAGAAAACTTCTAATATCAGTAGCATTCTTCGGTTGGGGCCATTCCTTAACTGCTTGAACTTTTGCTGGGTCGACAGATAATCCCTCTCCAGAGATGACATGTCCTAAAAAGTGAACTTGGTTCAACCAAAATTCACACTTAGAAAACTTGGCGTATAGTTGGCGCTGCTTCAATAATTTTAATACTAAGCTTAAGTGTCTTGCATGCTCCTCCTTGGTCTTGGAATAAATTAGAATGTCATCTATGAATACAATAACAAACTTGTCCAAATACTCGTGAAACACCCTATTCATAAGATCCATAAAGGCTGCCGGTGCATTTGTCAAACCAAAAGACATAACCAAAAACTCATAATGTCCATACCTAGTACGAAAAGCAGTCTTTGGGATATCTTCGGATTTAACCTTCAGTTGGTAATAACCGGATCTAAGGTCAATCTTAGAGAAAACTTTTGCACCTCTAATCTGGTCAAATAAGTCATCAATTCTCGGTAGGGGATACTTGTTTTTGATAGTTAGCTTATTTAATTCCCTATAGTCTATGCACATACGCATTGATCCATCTTTCTTTTTGACAAAAAGGACAGGTGCACCCCACGGTGAAAAGCTTGGGCGTATGAACCCTTTCTCTAATAGTTCTTCCAACTGTTTCTTTAATTCCTTAAGCTCTGTAGGTGCTAGTCTATAAGGATTCTTAGATACAGGTTCGGCGCCTGGGTAAACATCCACAACAAATTCAATTTCCCTATCTGGTGGCAAGCCAGGAAGGTCATCTAAGAATACTTCGGGAAAATCTTGAACAACCAAGACATTTTGGGGACTTGATCCACCTAAATGTTGTGTGTCTAAAACACTGGCCAAAAAGCACAAATACTCCCTGCGTGGGGTGGGTCTACTATTTATAGAAGACATCACGGTCATTTCCTTGCTCTTCTTCAGAGCTTGAAAGGTATGCTTCAAACTACCAGGGGGTTGGAAACTAACTATTCCAGTCCTACATCGATTATGGCGTGGTGATTAAACAACCAGTCCATTCCTAGGATTACATCAAATCCCGTTATATCCATAACGATTAAATCAGCAGATAGGTTTTTGTCCCCTACTAATACCATGCAATCATGCAACACTTGGTTGGAATGTAAATGTTCACCAGAGGGTAAAGCAACATTGAATACATGCCTAGAAGGTGTGGATTGTACTTCTAACTTATCAGCAAAAGTAGACGCAACAAAAGAATGGGTTGCTCCTGAATCTAGCAAGGTAAAAGCAGGCATAGAATTAACCAATATAGTACCTGACACAACAGCGGGCTGGTCCTCTTCGCCCGACTCCATCATGGAAAATATTCTCGGTTTTATCTTAGCAGGGCCACTCTTCAACGTTGGGCAGTCTCTGATGACGTGGCCGGTCTTATTACAGTTGAAACATCGAAGGACTCTGGGCTTCGGGCAATCCTTAAGCGAATGTCCAAACTCCTCACAGTTATAACACTTACCAGTCCCAAACTTACACTCGCCCAGGTGGCTCTTCATACATTTCATGCACTGAGGAAACTTCTTGGCATCAGGTACCTTATTTCCAGTACCCTGACTACCCTGGCCTTCAGCAGGCCTCTTTATCCCTCTCTGCTGGTGGGGCTGAAAGAACTTTCGCGGGGCTTCCTTTGGTCCAGCACACTTCATTTCAGCTTCTTCTGCCTCCAATGCAGTAGACACTACTTCACTGAATGATAAGCCTTTGATGCCTGAATACTTTACTCCTCTGTAAATTTCTGGCTTTAGACCTTGCAGGTATTGAAACACTTTGTCCTCATTCCTATGAACGAGGTATCCAGCAAACCTTGACAGAGACTCAAATTGTCTGTTGTACTCTGCCACAGACCCAGTCTGCTTCCGATGACGTCAGCCGGAAGACATACTCACCCGACTTCCATTACACTTCTTCTGCCGATGACGTCAGCCGGAAGACAAATGCTTTACTCTTCCGATGACGTCAGCCGGAAGACAAATGCTTTACTCTTCCGATGACGTCAGCCGGAAGACAAATGCTTTACTCTTCCGATGACGTCAGCCGGAAGACAAATGCTTTACTCTTCCGATGACGTCAGCCGGAAGACATACTCACCCGACTTCCATTACACTTCTTCTGCCGATGACGTCAGCCGGAAGACAAATGCTTTACTCTTCCGATGACGTCAGCCGGAAGACAAATGCTTTCCTCTTCCGATGACGTCAGCCGGAAGACAAATGCTTTACTCTTCCGATGACGTCAGCCGGAAGACAAATGCTTTACTCTTCCGATGACGTCAGCCGGAAGACAAATGCTTTACTCTTCCGATGACGTCAGCCGGAAGACAAATGCTTTACTCTTCCGATGACGTCAGCCGGAAGACACATGTCTGTCTGCTGACGCAGCAACCCGTCAGCTGTCTAATTACACTTGAATCTCTTCACGATCCTCAATTTGGCATCTCCCTAGGTACTCTTGGTCTCCCCGGTCGTCTAGCCATTTGTATAAGGTCTGCACAAGGTTATCTATACTCATAAACATCTTATAACTAAAGCTAACATAAACACTTACAGTTTTGGAGTATATTCATGCGACGATTGGCACTGATGAGTAATCTTCTGAACGTTTTAGCAACATGTCTCTGATACCATACTGTAACGCCCCGAATTATTCTGAACCCTGGTCGCTACTCATTACTTGACCATGACTAAGAAATTTTCGGATAAATTTAAAAACTTCATTCGACAGTCAAAATTTGACATTTTCTATACATCAAAACATTTGAAAACTTTGCGTCAGCCGGAAGACAAATGCTTTACTCTTCCGATGACGTCAGCCGGAAGACAAATGCTTTACTCTTCCGATGACGTCAGCCGGAAGACAAATGCTTTACTCTTCCGATGACGTCAGCCGGAAGACAAATGCTTTACTCTTCCGATGACGTCAGCCGGAAGACAAATGCTTTACTCTTCCGATGACGTCAGCCGGAAGACAAATGCTTTACTCTTCCGATGACGTCAGCCGGAAGACAAATGCTTTACTCTTCCGATGACGTCAGCGGAAGACAAATGCTTTACTCTTCCGATGACGTCAGCCGGAAGACAAATGCTTTACTCTTCCGATGACGTCAGCCGGAAGACAAATGCTTTACTCTTCCGATGACGTCAGCGACATCATCCGGTCACAACACGACAAAGAACTTACTTCCTCTACCGGTCAGTAAACGACAAAATACCTATTTCCTCTTCCGATGACGTCAGCGACATCATCCGGTCACAACACGACAAAGAACTTACTTCCTCCTACCGGTCAGTAAACGACAAAATACCTATTTCCTCTTCCGATGACGTCAGCGACATCATCCGTCACAACACGACAAAGAACTTACTTCCTCTACCGTTCAGTAAACGACAAAATACCTATTTCCTCTTCCGATGACGTCAGCCGAAGACATTACTTTCCTCTTCCGATGACGTCAGCCGAAGACATACTCACCCGCTTCCATTACACTTCTTCTGCCGATGACGTCAGCCGGAAGACAAATGCTTCCTCTTCCGATGACGTCAGCCGAAGACATACTCACCTGACTTCCATTACACTTCTTCTGCCGATGACGTCAGCCAGAAGACAAATGCTTTACTCTTCCGATGACGTCAGCCGGAAGACAAACATGAGACATCTACCGGTAGACTTCCCTCTTCCGATAGACATCAACACAATTCCTTTCAACAGAACGCAATAAACCTCTACACATATCCACTGATACAAAATTATTCAATTCCCACCAATGGACTAAACAACCTGTCTATAACCCGAGAAAGATTCGACTATCTAACAGACTTAAAACATTTTACCAAAAATCCATTCATAACACTCCAAGTCATTGTATTGATCAAAATCAGTAAGAACATGAAAATCAGAAATTCTCGAAAACGAAGTCAAGCAGCTGTAATCTCCTTTACTAAAAACTCCATATACTCAATTTAAATCATTATCCACTAAACCTCTACATCTGTAGACAACATGCTAAACCGCCCCATCAGTTACCATGTCGAGGCCTGAATGCACTCCTCCAACGTCCACTATTCCTCAACATGATCAGGAGACACACCTGCTAACACTTCTTCACCTACATCACAAAACTCATCTATTAGCCTAATGCTAAGTAAGTAAAGCAGTATATGAATGAAATAAAATGCTGAGCTTAAACTCCTAAATATGCAGTTTCTATTTTCTCCTCTCAGTGGCATACATATTCGTTCATATCATGATCAGATCCCATGGTTCCCTTGGGAGTGGGATCAATTCTCCCAATGTCTACATCCTCATACTCAATTAAGGGGCGGATGAATTCCCTTAACAGCTGATCTGATCCCATGGTTCCCTTGGGAGTGGGATCAATTCTCCCAATGTCTAAATCCCTTCATAAGTTAAGGGGTGGATTAGTTCCCTTAATAGTTTGTCTGTCGCATACAGTTCATACCTTACCATTCCTTACATGAAATTCATTTTCGTAACTTTTAACAAAAACATGATGCATGGACAATAGAAATATTCAAGCATACATAAACCTACTGTTTTGTGATGTAGGCCCGAAGGCACAAGCAATACTTTACTTACCTGGATTCCTTGCAAATGCTCGGTTAAGAGCTACTTCGGGGGTTTGTTCACCTATATTCATAAACAGAACGTTAAACCTCAATCTAAGCTATTCAGAAATCTAAGGAGTGGGTTGGGCATTTCTATTTATCTAACATTCCCGATTCTGCTCTAATCCTCAAGCAGAATCTCTCACTCGTAACATTAACAAAATGTATACGTTGGGATCCTTAAGCTACCTAGGTACTAAAATCAGCAATTAATCGAATCAAAACTCACCTGGGTTGGAGGAATCGGTGAGGAAATCGCCTAGAGAGCTCTGCTGGGTTGAGCTGAAAACCGAGAGTGAAATGAGTATGACGGCTATACCTCATTTACTCTTTCCTTAAATACGTTATCCATTTGCAAAATTGACAATTACCCTTATGCCCTCACTTAGTTACTCATTAACCTAATTGATTTTACCCCTAATTTCATTCTATAAAATTCACACTTAGAAGATTAATAGATTATTTTAATTCTAATAAACCGGGTGTTACAAACAATCACAATCTACCTGTAAAAAAATCCACAGACAAACAAAGTCAAAGTCATTCAATCAGGATCTCTCTAATTGAAAGATAAATGATTACATACTATAACGTAGCCAATATATAGGTAATTTAATTTATATATATATCATTTGAATACTCGAGAACTTAAATCAAACAATTATAATCTAGCAGTTAAATGTATTAAAAGAAACTCACAAATGAACAGAAGTCTAATTCATCTAAACATGATCTCAATTGCAATTAAAAAGAAAAAGAACTATAGCACAATCATTATATAAAATACCAAATAGGATCTAGATCCTCACGAAAAAGTGAAAGAAAAAAAAAATTGTTGCTCATCAATTTATAAAATCCTTATTAGTTGAATCCTCAAGAATTTGAGTCAACTAACCCTAGTTTACTCACAAGGCGAACAATGTTAAATTCATCCAAACACGATCTTGGTCATGATTCAAAAGAAAATAAATAAATAAATATGTACAGTAACACAATCAATACATAAAATCTCTAATCTCGTATACATCATTCGAATATCTAATATATTGATTCTACCGTCATAGTGTACCTCAAATGTACTAAAAAACTACAAAAAACCGAACTAAATTTGATCTTGATTCCGATTAAAAAGTAAAAACAATATGCAAAAAAATCAATCACACTGTGTACTAAAGGTACACTTACAAACGACATAGCAAAGACAGAAAAATCACAAAAATCATAATCTCCAAATAAACAACCTACAAATCGTTGGAAATTGCAATGCGAACATCATCTCGACGATAATTTTAAAAACGAACAAAGGAAGGAAGAAAGGAGAAAAAAGAAATAGCATCCAAATTTTATTTTAGATTTTTTTACCAAAGAAATTTTACTTAAATAACAAATAATTAAAAAAAAATGTACACCAAAAAAAAAAAGCAAGAGTGAAAAGGAAATATTCCAGCAAGAATCCAAAGTTTAAATGAGACTTAGATAAAATTCATTGTGCAACTAAAAAAACTTATATTCTTAAAAAATTAAAATACTTTTGAAAAAAATCACTCCCAAACATATTTTATGCAATATTTGACATAAAAATGTATCTAAAGTTAGTATGTAATGTCATACCACGTTTCACCATGAAACAAAAATCATAGCATTGAAAACTAAATAATTCACAAAAAAAAAAATGTTCCTATGATGTTCTTTAGTCTTCCATATCAAAACACATTTAAATTCTAAAAAAATTAAACTACTTTCAAAAAAAATTATTTGCAATCATATTTTATAAAATGCTTGACATAAAAGATATATAAAATTAGTCTTTGATACCTAACACATTTCAACATTAAAAAAAATCAAGTTTTGAAAACTGAAAATTTCAATTTTTTTTCTTTCAAGTGTGATATTAAAGAGAAATTTGAAGTTAGTCTCTATGATCACACGTATTTTATGAAATATTTGACATCAAGGTCTAAAGTTCATCTTTGATGTCATAAGTCATTTAAATTTAAAAACAAAATCATTGCTTTTGAGATTAGAAAATTCAAAAAAAATTCTTTAACGTGTGATATCAAAGTAGTATCTCAAGTTATTATTTGATATCACGACCACAATTGAAAAAAAAAAAAAAAAATCAAACAATTTATGAAATGCTTGACATAAAGAGGTATCTAAATAAACTTAGTCTTTTATGCCATAACACATTTCAATGAAAAAACAAAATCATTCGTTTGAAAACTAGAAAAATTCTGATGTGTTATATCAAAAAAATATCTCGAGTTAATCTTCGATACGGCCTTCAAATTGCAAACAAATCAAACTACTATTGGAAAAAATTTAACAATCTTATTTTGTGACATGCTTGACATCAAAAAGTATGTGGAGTCAATCTTTAATGCCCACAACATTTTTCAAAGTAAAACAAAAATTCATCATAATGAAAACATAAAACAGCGCAATAAAAGCTACCATGATCACTTTACAGTCAAACCAAAAGGCAAGGTAATTCCTGGACATCCCAATAAAATAATAAAGAATGAAATACATGTATTAATTCATTGCCTGCCTTTTCAAGAAGACCAAAAACTGGACATAAAAGGGTTGAGTTACAAGTTAGATGAATAGGCTGAGGAGTTCTTGTTTAATCTCAACGTAAGGTTCTAATACCTAATAGCAACTCCTACATTGGATAGATCAATGAGCACCTTGATCCGTACACCAATTGTTACAAAAAAAAAATATTCCTACAGAATAAAGCAAATTTAACAAATTTTGTCATAAAATGTTAACTATCAAATAGATAAACATTTGCATTATCCACCCAATATCTAGAAAATATCCATGAATCTTAATGTAAACCAAAGGAACGTGACCAATTACATTCTAATTCATCAATCTCAAAAGGAAAATCACGATCGAAATTGTAAGAATATATGAAAAAAATTATGTGTTTTATGAAATATTGACATGAAGAGGTATTTAAGATTAGTCTTTGATATCACAATGCATTTCAAATTTAAAAACAAAATCATTACTTTGAAAATTAAAAAATTTCCAAAAAATTTTTCTACGTATAATATCTAAGTAGTATCTCAAGTTAGTCTTTGATATAATGAATCAAATTGTAAAAAATTAGAAAAAAATCACGTCGCGCATTTTATGAAATGTTTATTGACAGCAAGAGGTCTCTAAATAAAATTAGTTTTTGATGTCGTAGCACATTTCAATGTAAAAATGAAATCAACCCTTTAAAAACTAAAAAATTTAATTTTTTTTCTTTTCCATGTGATATCAAAGTGATATCTCAAGTTAGTTTTTGCTATCACAACACAAATTATAAAAAATTAAAAAAAAAAATCACACTTTTTATGAAATGCTTGACATCAAGAGATATCTATAGTTAGTCTTTAATGTCATAACACATTTCAATTTAAAAACAAAATCATTGTTTTGAAAACTAGAAAATTCTAAAAAAAAAAATTACACGTGATATCAAAGTGGTATCTCAAGTTAGTCTTTGATATCACGATCTAAATTGTAAAAAAATCATAAATAAATCATGGCTTTTATGAAATACTTGACATCAAGAGGTGTCTAACGTTAATCTTTGATGCCATAACAAATTTAAATTTAAAAACAAAATCAATGCTTTAGAAACTAGAAAATTCTAAAAAAAAATACACGTGATATCAAAGTGGTCTAAGGTCTTTGATATCACGATCCAAATTGTAAAAAATTTTGAAAAAAAAAATCACAGCTTTTATCAAATGTTTGACATCAAGAGGTATCTATAGTTAGTCTTTCATGTCGTAACACATTTCAATTTAAAAACAAAATCATTGCTTTGAAAACTAGAAAATTCTAAAAAAAAAAAATTAGACGTGATATCAAAGTGGTATCTCAAGTTAGTCTTTCATATCACGATCCAAATTGTAAAAAAATCAGAAAAAAATCACGACTTATATGAAATGCTCGACATCAAGAGGTATCTAAAGTTAATCTTTAATGTCATAACACATTTCAATTTAAAAATAAAATCAATGCTCTGGAAACTAGAAAATTCTAAAAAAAAAATTTACACGTGATATCAAAGTGGTATCTCAAGTTAGTCTTTGATATCACGATCCAAATTGTAAAAAAATTAGAAAACAAATCACAACTTTTATGAAATGTTTGACATCAAGAGGTATCTATAGTTAGTCTTTGATGTCGTAACACATTTCAATTTAAAAACAAAATCATTATTTTGGAAACAAGAAAATTCTACAAAAAAATTTTAACGTGATATCAAAGTGGTATCTCAAGTTAGTCTTTGATATCACGACATAAATTGTAAAAAAATCAGAAAATCTTTTATGAAATGCTTGACATCAAGAGGTATCTAAAGTTAGTTTTTGATGCCATAACACATTTCAATTTTAAAAATAAAATCATTTCTTTGAAAATTAGAAAATTATAATTTTTTTCCTTTTAAGTGTGATATCAAAGTGGTATCTCAAGTTAGCCTTTGATATCACGACTCAAATAATATAAAAATCATAAGAAGAAAAAATCACGTGTTCTACGCAATGTTTGACATCAAGGTATCTAAAGTTCGTCTTTGATGCCATAACATATTTCAATTTTAAAAGAAAACCATTTCTTTGAAAATTAGAAAATTCAAAATATTTTCTATTAAGTTTGATATCAATGAGGTATCTCAAGTTTTTCATTGATATCACGAGGTAAATTGCAAAAAAATAAGAAAAAAATCAAACACTTTATGAAATGCTTTACATAAAGTGGCATCTAAATAAACTTAGTCATTGATGTCATAACACATTTCAATAAAAAAACAAAATTATTCTTTTGAAAACTAGAAAATCCTAATTTTTTTCTTTTACATGTGATATCAAAGTGGTATCTCAAGTTAGTCTTTGATATCACGACCCAAATGATAAAAAATTTTAAAAAAATCATATATTTTATGAAATGTTTGACATCTAGAGGTATCTAATATCAGTCTTTCATGTCATAACATATTTCAGTGTAAAAATAAAATCAATGTTTTGAAAACTAAAAATTTCTATAAAAAAAAAAAATTACACGTGATACTAAAATGGTATCTCAAGTTAATCTTTGATATCACGATTCAAATTGTAAAAAAATCAGAAAAAATGACGATTTTTATGAAATGCTTAACATAAAGAGGTATCTAATGTTAATCTTTGATGCCATAAACACATTTCAATTTAAAAAAACAAATTCATTGCTTTGAAAACTAAAAAAATCCAAATTTTTACTCTTACGTGCGTCTTTAATGCCATAACACATTTCAATTTTAAAAATAAAATCATTTTTTTGAAAATTAGAAAATTTCAAATTTTTTCTTTTAAGTGTGATATCAAAGTGGTATCTCAAGTTAGTCTTTGATATCTCGACCCAAATTGTTAAAAAAATAAGAAAAAAAATCAAACATTTCATGAAATGCTTGACATAAAAATTGGTATCTAAATAAACTTAGTATTTGATGCCATAATACATTTCAATGAAAAAACAAAATCATTCCTTTGAAAACTAGAAAAATTCTCGTGTGTTATATCAAAAAACTATCTCAACATCTTCAATACGACCTTTAAATTGCAAACAAATCAGACTACTATCGGAAAAAATTTAACAATTCTATTTTGTGACATGCTTGACATCAAAAAAGTATGTGGAGTCAATCTTTAATGCCACAATATTTTTCAAAGTAAAACAAAAATTCCTTGTAATGAAAACATAAAACAGAGCAATACAAGCAACTATGATCACTTCACATTCAAACCAAAACACAAGGCAATTCCTAGACATCCCAATAAAATAATAAGGAATGAAATACATGTATTAATTCATTGTCTGCCTTTCCAAGAAGACCAAATACGGGACATAAAAGGGTTGTGTTACAAGTTAGATGAATAGGCTGAGTTCTTGTTCTAATCCATATATTAATCTCAACGTAAGGTTCTAACACATAATGGCAACTCCTACATTGGATAGATCAATGAGCACCTTGATCCGTACACCAATTGTTACAAAAAAAAAAAAAAAAACCTACAGAATAAAGCAAATTTCACAAGTTTTGTCATAAAATGCTAACTATCAAATAGATAAACATTGCATTATCCACCCAAAATCCAGAAAATATCCATGAATTTTAATGTAAACCAAAGGAACGTGACCAATTACATTCTAACTTATTAGTATTAAAAGGAAAATCAAAAGTTGATCATGACAAATGAAATGTCTGCCAAAAGTAAAATAATCCAATCAAAAATAAATCTCTAACGTTTCCATCCTTTGAATACTATAGAAGTGAAGTCAAGCTATCATAGTTAACAAATTCAACATACTAAAAAAATCTCACAAACTAAGCAAGTCTCCTTAACAGGATCCGACTGCAATTGAGAAAAAACTATTGTAGTGCAATCAACATAAGAAAAATACCAAACTTTAAGTATCCATCATTTGAATACTCAAAAACTGGAGTCTATCAAACATAACCTACCAATTAAATGCACTAAAGTAAACACAGAAATGAACAAAACCAATTCATTCCAACATGATCTACATCACCATTAAAAGAACAAATAATTACCTACCATAGAGATCATGTATAAAATACCTAATTCTATGCATCCACCATTTGATTACTCAAAACTTGAGTCTAAGCATCATAATCTACCAATTAAACTTACTAAAGAACATAACTAAATTCCCAAACAGAATCTCAAACCCGATTCAAAAAAAAAAAGAAGGTAGTGTAGCTAAATTAATACATATAATACCTAATTGTGTATTCATTATTTGAATACTCAAGTGAATCAAGCAATCTAAATAAGATCTCAATCACGACCAAAAAACACATCGTTGCACAATCAATGTATAAAATTCTTATCATTTAAATACTAAAAACCTGCGAACAAACAAAGCCAAATTCAACCAAACAGATCTGAATCATGATTCAAAAGAAGGAAAAACAGAAACCAATCAATAAAGCCCCTAATTATGTATTCATCATTTGAATACTCAAGAATTCAAGTGTACCAACCAGACCTACTAAAAAAAGGACCACAAATTAACAAAACCAAAGAAGATCTAGGTCGCGATTAAAACCCCCAATCCTGTATACATAATTTGAATTCTCAAGAACCTAAAAAAACCACAAACGAACAAAACCAAATAGGATATTGATCGCGATCAAAAAGGAAAAAAATAAAAATACAAATACGTAGGCACATTAAGATCATCGATTCGATTCACCAGATAAACGGCAAAAATCGATCACGCGGAATACTGAACGCCTTAGAAAAGAATAACATATTCTCAAAATAATCGTACCTGGTAATCGTTCGGAATCGCAGCGGAAACGCCTTTGCGAAGTCTCCTTTAAATTAAACCCTACGGAAGGAGAATAGGAATTGAAAGTAGCTATGGAGGGAATCCTTGATTGTATTTGTATATGAGACGAGGTGGAGCGTCGTCCTTATTTATACACGGAGATGGAGCGCGCGTCTTACGTCATAAGGCGTTAGGGCATTCAGGTTTTCTTTCAAACTTTTTTACAAAATAAATATTATTTTAACAATAAAAATTGTAAAATGTACGCAGAGATTGGTCGAAATTTTATTTTGAGAGCATTATTATCACATTTTGACAGGCAATAATATTTATAATCATAATAATATTATATATTTTTATATAATTATGAATTTTGACAATTGGTTCATTAATAAAACATCAATGTCTTATATTACTTGGATGGTCATCTATATTGGATTATCACACAATTTAGATAATTTCTACAATAAATTTCAAAATTCAAGAGATTTACACACCTACAGTACTCGAGAAAGTGATAATTACACCTCAAGATCAGAAATAAAAAAGAACTAAAAAAAAGATAGATCCTCAAATGCTTGGATAATTTCACTACAAAAAAACTAATATAATCACACCATATTAAAAAGCATACGAATAACTTTTTTTTTTATACCAGTAAAAAATATATATTGATCTACAAAAAAAAAAAAATACAAAATATAGGTAGTCTAAAATGTTCATCTTTTGATGGTCTGATTGTTTTTGTTGAGGTTCAGCTACAACAATTGGGCACCAATCGTTATTTGATACGTCAACAAATATTTTTAAAAAGTAGAATAAGAGAGTAAACGTAACAATACTCTTAAAATTAAGATTAAATATGCATGTTCAAAGTTAGCGTCTTATAAAATTAATCATTTCATGAAATTTTGGTTATAAAGTAACTGGGGTGAGAACTAAAGCAATCGGACGAGTGCTAAAATTTGTTGATTTGATTTGATGAAATAATTAAGCATTCTTTTTGTGTTGAAATTTCTTGAAGGGAAATCAGGAAGAAGATGTTGAATTTGCCAAAGGACTAGGCTTTTAAGAACAGAAAGATAAGCTTTTGATTAGGCTTTTGTAGAGAGTCCAAGTAATAAACAGAGGGTTCTCTACTTCTCTTACCAGCCATGATTCCCAAGCAATGGGTTCCTTTTATTTAGTGGACCTAAACAAGATAAAGGGAATAATCCATTTCTTCAAAGCAACACAAAAAGTTAAAAGCACCTTCTTTTCATTGATTCTTCCTCTTAATTACCAGATACCTACTTAGTTTTCGCTTACTAATCATCGTGTTTTGGGTTTGATTAACTCATCCGTCAATGACTAATTACACGAGATTAAAAGGGGCAAAGATAGATGAGTCGATTCAGGCAAGATTCAATGCAGATCCAACCCCTAATGGCTGCTTTCGCACTTTCTTCCATCATAAAACAGGGAAGAAGATTGAGTTCTACCTACAAAGTTCATCCAGTATGTTGATGAACTTGGAGTAACATACTGAGGAAATACAAAAAGATCTCTAATTTACCCTACCCAGAAGAAGATGAATAAATCAAGAAAAGCACATAACTGGGAACGATTTTGCCATTTTTATATTCTCTTAGGGTTATTCTTGTGTCGTGTGATCTGAGGATCTCTTGCAGAGAAACAGAGTTGAAGCTTACATTTGACAGACGCTCAAAGATGATAAAATCGAAGAGAAATTACAGTGATTTGAATCTAAGTCATTTTATAACCTTTACACTTATTTACAATTTTAATGTATGATTGAGCTCGCAAGAAGATGATTATCATGACTACATCATAAACAGAGAGATAAATCACAGACGGAAACTAGTACGGAAATCTATGGCTAGGGTAAGAATCTAGTTTCATCATCTTGTCTCTCCTTTGAACGAAATATGGTTATCAAAGTTGAACTGACGATTCAAGAGAAACGTGACAATAGGTTTGAGTCCAGCAGGTATGCCTACGAGAATGAGAATTATTAGAGAAGGGTGAGGGATAGAAAATTTCATCCGTGAAATACAGGGTTGCGTAGAACGAATGGATGACAGGGCGGCTACAAAAAATTAGTCGAGAATAAGGAGGGTCTGAAACCAACAAATCTTTAGGCAAGACCTATATCTAGAACATGTTTCCGATGCAGTAAGTCTGGTCACCGGTTGAGCGAGTGTCCAACTCAAAGAGCAGTTAATGTGGTTGAGATAGACAAACACAAACAAAAAATCTGTCGCGAGCCCAATGGAAACGAAGAAATGTATGAGGAGGATGACGAGGGAAATGAAGAGACGTACATGATCAGGAAGTTGATGATGACCCCAAAAGCAAGAGGACCATACTCAAAGAGTGTCAATTGTTTCGCACCATGTGCACTATTATCGACGGTCTATTTTATCTGATTATTTATAGTGGCAGTTGTGAGAACATCATCGGCAAAGAGATTGTGAAGGTTTTACGGTTACCAGAAACATCTCAAGTCTTACTCGATCGAATGGATCAAGACAGTAGAAAAAATTCAGGTGAAGGAGCGGTGCCAAGCACATTTTTCAATTGGGAAATATACAGTCAAGGTGTATTGTGATGTAGTAGACATGGACACTGTCAGCTTTTGTTTGGTAAGCCTTGGCAGTTTGATGTACAAGAACAACATGAAGGCAGAGATAATGTATAACGATTAGAAAAGGATCGAGTGAAGTTCACGTTACTTCCCTTAAAGGTAAAACACTGTCTAAAAACATACAAAATGGAGGTGTGATCTTTCCTTACCATCACACAAATAGAGCAAGAAATGGAGGAGGTGATTAAAGAATTATAGGAAGCATACGCATTAATCATGTGTTAGATCCTAACGGTGGACGACGAGCAACTGACATTCGATCTGCCACGACAGGTCAACTCCTTGCTGGAAGAATTTGCAAACATCATTCTTGAGGAGCTACCTAGTGGATTACCTCATATGCGAGACGTCCAACATAACATTGATCTGATTCCGGGTGCCAGCTTACCATACTTACCTCACTACAAGATGAGTTCTAAAGAGAGTGATGTTTTGCAACAGAAAGTGCAAGAGCTATTGCAGAAATTGGCATATTAGGGAGAGTACGAACCAATGCATTGTACCTACCTTATTGACGCTAAAGAAATATGGGAGTTGGAGGATGTGCGTTGACAGCAAACCAATTAATAAAATTACGATTGACTATAAGTTTCCTTTTCCTCGAATGGAAGACATGTTGGACATATTAAGTTGAACCCAAATATTCACTAAAATCGACATAAGAAGTCGGTATCATCAAATTTGAATTAGACCTGATGATGAGTGGAAAACAACCTTCAAGATGAAAAAAGAGTTGTATAAGTGGTTAGTCATGTTGTTCGGATTGTCAAACGTGCCTAGCACACTCATGCGCATCATGAATCGAGTACTGAAGCCTTTCATTGGCAAATCTTTTGTGGTGTATTTCAATGATACCTTAATCTACAGTAAAACTATGGAACATCTAGCACACTTGCTAGAAGCACTGTAATCAAACAAGTTGTATGTTAATATGAAGAAATGCAGTTTCGTGGTCAGGAAATTGCTATTTATGGAGTTTATTATTGGTGCATATGATATTCAAGTGGATGAGGAGAAGTTCAGGGTGATAAGGAAGTGGCCCACAGCAAGATCAGTAACTGAACTAAGGAGTTTTCACGAGTTGGCAAGTTTCTACTAAAGGTTCATTGGGCATTTTAGTTTCGTGGTGGCATCTCTAATGGAGTGTGTGAAGAAAGGGAAATTTTAGTGGATGGATGAAGCAGAGGTGAGCCTTGCGTTGTTGAAAGAGAAATTGTGTTATGCTCTGCTTTTAGCCTTGCCAAATTCAACAAACTAATTGAAATTGATTTTGATTCAAGCGGAGTAGAAATTGGGGCAGTTCTATCCCAAGAGAAACGGCTAATTGTGTTTTTCAGTGAGAAATTTTGCCCAGCTAGGCGAACTTGGAGTACGTACGACAAAGAATTTTATTCGGTGGTGTGAGCATTACGTACGTGGGAGCATTACTTGGTTGGTAAGGAGTTTGTTTTGTTTTTTGATTGTGACGCGCTGAAACACCTGAATAATCAGTAAAGATGTGCATGCCAGATGCGTTTAGTTCTTAAAAAAAATTTCGTTCAAGTTGCGACACAAGGCAAGCGTATAGAATAAGGTGCAAGTTGCATTGAGCAAGAGGATAATGTTGATGGTGATGTTGACCAATGCAATTGTGGGGTTTGAACCTCTGAAAGAATTGTACCAGACAGATGCAGATTTTCAGGAGGTATGTGGTAAGGGCATCGATAGACAACCCTATGTAGATTATCATGTCCATGATGGATTTCTGATGAAAGGGAACCAACTTTACCTTCCACATTCATTCTTGCGAGAAAAAGTGATTCGAGACCTGCACAGAGGTGGTCTAGCCGATCACTCGGGAAGAGACAAGACTATGGCCACTGTTAGTGACCGTTTTTACTAGCCTCATCTGCATAGAGACATGAGTAGGTTGGTGCAGATGTGTTATGTCTGCTAGACATCAAAGGGTCAGTCACAGAATACTAGTCTTTATATGCCACTACCCGTTCATAACAACATATGGGAAGATCTATCTATGAATTTTATTCTTGGGCAACGAGGAGTCAATTATGTATTTGTAGTGGTTAACAAATTTTTAAATTGGCACACTTTATTTCCTCAAGAAAGTTGCTGACGTGCAGAACATAGCTATGGTGTACTGAAGTCCATTACATCCGACGGAGATATTTGGAGAACCCTTTGGAAAATGTTTGATTCCTCCCTTAACTACAATAGTATAGCCCACCCTCAGGCGGGCAATTAGACAGAAGCAAAGAACATGACACTAGGTAATCTGATCTAGAGTATTTGCACGGACAAACCAAAGCAATGAGACCTTGCCCTGCCACAGGTGATGTTTGCATACAACAACGTTATTCACAGGACGACATGTTTTACATTCATGTTTTCAAGTAAAAGAAAGCAAAGAACAAGTAATGTATGTAAAGGTTAAGCGAAGGTAGTGAGTGAGTAGGGCATATGGAACAATGTAACGCCCCGAGTTATCTGAACCCGGTTCGCTACCCATAACATTATCATGACTAAGAAATTTTGATAATAAATTCAAAGCTTCACTCGACAGTCAAAATTAGACTTCTCAAAATGTTTAAAACTTGCAGCGGAAATTCTTTTTGAACAACAATGAAGTTAAACAAAACTGTGAAAAACATTATTAAAATAGTCATTGGGAATGTTAAGAAATATTCAGCCGAAAGGAATGAGGGTTTACGGCACGAAATACTCTTTCAGTTTCAGAAGACAACGCATCTGCCGACGACTAAGTCAACGGAAGAAGCAGGAATAGAAAACCGAAGACTCCTGCCGATGACGTCAGCCGGAAGGAAGGAAAACAAAAGACATCACTCGGTAGACTTCATCTACCGATGACGTGTACAAACAACGCAACACCCTCCGCCGATAATGCCAACACAATTCTTTCCAATAGAATTAAAATACACACTACATCTTCCGATCAATTAGACTACATCTGCCGACACGTGCCTCACGCGTGACTCCATAAGACATCTACCGGTAGACTTTCATCTTCCGATAGACTTACACACCGCATCTACCGACAGACTTTCATCTTCCGATAGACTTACACACCGCATCTACCGATAGACTTTCATCTTCCGATAGACTTACACACCGCATCTACCGATAGACTTTCATCTTCCGATAGACTTACACACCGCATCTACCGATAGACTTTCATCTTCCGATAGACACCAAACCACAACTCAATACCTGCCGATAGGCATCACCTACCGATAGAAACGGAGCGACATTCCGAATACTCTTAACTATACCTATACTACCCCATCTAAGAAGAGAACCTGTCTGCTCTACTGAAATCGCTTTATAAACAAATCAGACCAATGCATCACTCTACATCCATCAAATAATAAATTTCAAATTTCCAAAGAAAAAATACCAACATCAGAAAGTAAAACTCAATTTGTCCAAAACGCTGAAATCACTACTGTTATGAAAACTCGATCCATCTAAAATAAAGCATTGATAATAAAACCTTCACTCCACAGACATCAATTAAACTGCCCCATCAGCTGCCAGAACATTGTGTGGATGCATTCCTCCAACCCAACTAGCCTTCCGTGAACTCAGTAAACACACCTGCTAAAACTTCTTCACCTACATCACAAAACTCATCTATTAGCCTAATGCTAAGCAAGTAAAGCAATAATGCATGAAAAGCTGAAGACATGTCATCCTAGCATGCAGTTTCTACTTTTCTCATCTCTGTTACATATTCATCGTGATAATCGGATTCCTCTCTAAATTGGGAGTTGAATCACTTCTCCCAAAGTATGAACATCCCTGTCTCATTAGGAGTTGGATTAATTCTCCTAACAGTGAATATATATATACTGATCAATGTTCAGATCCACTTCGAAATTGGGAGTTGGATCAGTTTTCCCAAAGTATGATCCCTGGCTCATTAAGGGTTGGATTAGTTCCCTTAACAGAAAATGTTTCACATAAATCACTTCAGAATGTTCACTTCCTCACTATATCAAAACATGTAAACTCATTTTCGTATATTTTCAAATATATGATGCATGAAACAGGAAAATATTCAAACACACAAAAATCCTAATGTTCTGTGATGTAGGCCCGAAGGCACAAGCAAACTTTACTTACCTGGATTCCTAGCAAATGCTCGGTTAAGAGCTACTTCGGGGGTTTGTTCACCTATATTCATAAACAGAATGTTAAACCTTAATCTAAGCTATTCTGAAATCTAAGGAGTTAGTTTGGGAACACTACTCATAGAGCATTCCCGAATAAACTCCAAACCCGAACCGCTATTTCTCTCAACTTTTCCAAAATACTCACATTGTCCTAATTCGGTTATCTATTCATCAATACATGAAGAAAACTAAAGAACTTACCTAAGTTGAAGGATATCGGGAAGGGAAATCGTCTGGAGAGCTCTACTGGGTTGAGCTGAACAATTCGAGAGTGAAATGAGCATTGACGGCTATACCTCATTTACTCTTTCCTTAAATACGTTATCCACAATATAAATTGACAATTACCCTTATGCCCTCACTTAGTTACTCATTAACCTAATTGCTATTTCTCCCTATTTCATTCTATAAAATTCACACTTAGAAGATTAATTGGTTATTTTAATTCTAATAAACCGGGTGTTACAAACAATGAATGGCAACTCACGGGACAAGGCAAAACACCCAATATATGACACGCACGGAGGCATATGGAACAATGAATGGCAACTCACGGGGCAAGGCAAAACACCCAATATATGACACGCACGGGGTAAGTTATATTATGTTATGTGGTATACGGGGTAGATGGGATGGTGCATATGCCGACTACTACGTAAATCCCTGCTTATCAAGAGGTATGTGAAGTTAGTTTTCAATATTGCACCCATTTGAATTGCAACAAAATTAAAGCAATTTTTAGACAAATCACGACCATGCCATCTAAAAGTATATAAAGTTGGTCTTTACTTTCATAAAACATGTAAATGTAAAACAAAAATCAAAATATGGAGAACATAAAATTTTGAGTGATATATCAAGAGATACCCCTAGTTAGCCTTTTATATCACAGACATATTTAAATTGTAAAAATATAAAGCACGTCTAAAAAAAATAGAGATCAAGAGATATGTAAAGTTAGTTTTTAATGAACACATTACAATGTAAAACATAAAACTATTATTAGCGCATTTTTATTTCACGTTAATAACAAGAGGTATTTCAATCATTTATATTGTGATTAATATTCAATTTGCTTCTATAGAAATTGGAACTAATCACATATTTATGAAATATACAAAGAACAATTAGACAAAGCAATGTAATTCTTAGACAACATAGGAAATTAATAAAGTAAAAAATATAGACTGTCTTTTCCAAGAAGACCAAAAAGGAAGTCACAAGTTGTTAATAGGTTGAGCAGTTTTTATTCTACTACATATAGTAATTTCCACGCCAGTCATGCATTGAATAAATCAATGAGAACCCTAATCTATCCTTAATCTTCATTTTTATCATAAAAATGTTATAAAAGAGATAACCAACGTACTATCTGCCCAACAGTATCCATAAATCTTAATGCAAACTAAGGGAGCACTGCCAATTATATTCTAATTCAACAATCTTAAAAAGAAATCAAAGGTATCATATGATCAATTAAATCAAATGCCTGCGAAATTTAAACCAAGCAATCGGTACGTAAATTCCTAATTCGTGTATCTATCGTTTGAATACTCAACAAGTTAAGTCTAACAATCATAATAAACCAATTGAACCTACAAAAAAAATCCTCAAACAAACAAACTCATTTGTCAGAATCTTGGTCGTGATTAAAAAAGACACTGTAACATAGACGACATCAAAATTACCTAATTTATGCACCCACCGTTTAATACTTATAGTCGACGTTAAAACTACCCAATTTATGCACCCACCATTTAATACTTAGAGAATTAATGTCTAACAATCACAATCTACCTGTAAAAAAAACTACAGACAAACAAAGTCAAAGTCATTCAATCAGGTTCTCTCTGATTGAAAGATAAATGATTACCTACTATAACGTAGCCAATATATAGATAATTTAATTCATATATACATCATTTGAATACTCGAGAACTTAAATCAAACAATTATAATCTAGCAGTTAAATGTATTAAAAGAAACTCACAAATGAACAGAAGTCTAATTCATCTAAACATGATCTCAATTGCAATTAAAAAGAAAAAGAACTATAGCACAATCATTATATAAAATACCAAAATAGGATCTAGATCGTCACGAAAAAGTGAAAGAAAAAAAAATTGTTGCTCATCAATTTATAAAATCCTTATTAGTTGAATCCTCAAGAATTTGAGTCAACTAACCCTAGTTTACTCACAAGGCGAACAATGCTAAATTCATCCAAACACGATCTTGGTCATGATTCAAAAGAAAATAAATAAATAAATATGTACAGTAACACAATAAATACATAAAATCTCTAATCTCGTATCCATCATTCGAATATCTAATATATTGATTCTACCGTCATAGTGTACCTCAAATGTACTAAAAAACTACAAAAAACCGAACTAAATTTGATCTTGATTCCGATTAAAAAGTAAAAACAATATGCAAAAAAATCAATCACACTGTGTACTAAAGGTACACTTACAAACGACATAGCAAAGACAGAAGAATCACAAAAATCATAATCTCCAAATAAACAACCTACAAATCGTTGGAAATTGCAATGCGAACATCATCGCGGCGATAATTTTAAAAACGAACAAAGGAAGGAAAAGAAGAAAAAGAAATAGCATCCAAATTTTATTTTAGATTTTTTTACCAAAGAAATTTTACTTAAATAACAAATAATTAAAAAAAATGTACCACAAAAAAAAAGCAAGAGTGAAAAGGAAATATTCCAGCAAGAATCCAAAGTTTAAATGAGACTTAGATAAAATTCATTGTGCAACTAAAAAAACTTATATTCTTAAAAAATTAAAATACTTTTGAAAAAAATCACTCCCAAACATATTTTATGCAATATTTGACATAAAAATGTATCTAAAGTTAGTATGTAATGTCATACCACATTTCACCACGAAACAAAAATCATAGCATAGAAAACTAAATAATTCACAAAAAAAAAAAATGTTCCTATGATGTTCTTTAGTCTTCGATGTCAAAACACATTTCAATTCTAAAAAAATTAAACTACTTTCAAAAAAAATTATTTGCAATCATATTTTATAAAAGGCTGACATGAAAAGATACATAAAATTAGTCTTTGATACCTAACACATTTCAACATTAAAAAAAATCTAGTTTTGAAAACTAGAAAATTTCAATTTTTTTCTTTCAAGTGTGATATTAAAGAGAAATTTGAAGTTAGTCTATGATCACACGTATTTTATGAAATGTTTGACATCAAGGTCTAAAGTTCATCTTTGATGTCACAAGACATTTAAATTTAAAAACAAAATCATTGCTTTCAAGATTAGAAAATTCAAAAAAAAAAATTTTAACGTGTGATATCAAAGTGGTATCTCAAGTTATTATTTGATATCACAACCCCAATTGAAAAACAAATAAGAAAAAAATCAAACACTTTATGAAATGCTTGACATAAAGAGGTATCTAAATAAACTTAGTTTTTGATGCCATAACACATTTCAATAAAAAAACAAAATCATTCGTTTGAAAACTAAAAAAATTCTAGTGCGTTATATCAAAAAAATATCTCAAGTTAATCTTCGATACGACCTTCAAATTGCAAACAAATCAAACTACTATTGAAAAAAATTTAACAATCTTATTTTGTGACATGCTTGACATCAAAAAGTATGTGGAGTCAATCTTTAATGCCCACAACATTTTGCAAAGTAAAACAAAAATTCCTCGTAATGAAAACATAAAACAGCGCAATAAAAGCAACCATGATCACTTTACAGTCAAACCAAAAGGCAAGGTAATTCCTGGACATCCCAATAAAATAATAAAGAATGAAATACATGTATTTATTCATTGCCTGCCTTTTCAAGAAGACCAAAAACTGGACATAAAAGGGTTGAGTTACAAGTTAGATGAATAGGCTGAGGAGTTCTTGTTCAATCTCAACGTAAGGTTCTAATACCTAATAGCAACTCCTACATTGGATAGATCAATGAGCACCTTGATCCGTACACCAATTGTTACAAAAAAAAATTCCAACAGAATAAAGCAAATTTAACAAATTTTGTCAGAAAATGTTAACTATCAAATAGATAAAAATTTGCATTATCCACCCAATATCCATAAAATATCCATGAATCTTAATGTAAACCAAAGGAACGTGATCAATTACATTCTAACTCATCAATCTTAAAAGGAAAATCACCATCGAAATTATAAGAATATATGAAAAAAATTATGTGTTTTATGAAATATTAACATCAAGAGGTATTTAAGATTAGTCTTTGATACCACAATGCATTTCAATTTAAAAACAAAATCATTACTTTGAAAATTAGAAAATTTCAAAAAAAAATTTCTACCTATAATATCTAAATAGTATCTCAAGTTAGTCTTTGATATAATGATTCAAATTGTAAAAAATCAGAAAAAATTCACATCGCGCATTTTATGAAATGTTTATTGACATCAAGAGGTATCTAAATAAAATTAGTTATTGATGTCGTAGCACATTTCAATGTAAAAATGAAATCAATGCTTTAAAAACTGAAAAATTTAATTTTTTTTCTTTTCCATATGATATCAAAATGGTATCTCAAGTTAGTTTTTGCTATCACAACACAAATTATAAAAAATTAAAAAAAAATCACACTTTTTATAAAATGCTTGACATCAAGAGGTATCTATAGTTAGTCTTTAATGTCATAACACATTTCAATTTAAAAACAAAATCATTGCTTTGCAAACTAGAAAATTCTAAAAAAAAATTTACACGTGATATCAAAGTGGTATCTCAAGTTAGTCTTTGATATCACGATCTAAATTATGAAAAAATCATAAAAAAAATCATGGCTTTTATGAAATACTTGACATCAAGAGGTGTCTAACGTTAATCTTTGATGCCATAACAATTTATATTTAAAAACAAAATCAATGCTTTAGAAACTTGAAAATTCTAAAAAAAAAATTACACGTGATATCAAAGTGGTCTAAGGTCTTTGATATCACGAGATCCAAATTGTAAAAAATTTAGAAAAAAAAAAAAATCACGGCTTTTATCAAATGCTTGACATCAAGAGGTATCTATAGTTAGTCTTTCATATCGTAACACATTTCAATTTAAAAACAAAATCATTGCTTTGAAAACTAAAAAATTCTAAAAAAAAATTTAGACGTGATATCAAAGTGGTATCTCAAGTTAGTCTTTCATATCACGATCCAAATTGTAAAAAAATCAAAAAAAAATCACGACTTATATGAAATGCTCGACATCAAGAGGTATCTAAAATTAATCTTTAATGTCATAACACATTTCAATTTAAAAATAAAATCAATGCTCTGGAAACTAGAAAATTCTAAAAAAAAAAAAAAATTAGACGTGATATCAAAGTGGTATCTCAAGTTAGTCTTTGATATCACGATCCAAATTGTAAAAAAATTAGAAAACAAATCACGACTTTTATGAAATGCTTGACATCAAGAGGTATCTATAGTTAAACGTCTTTGATGTCGTAACACATTTCAATTTAAAAACAAAATCATTATTTTAGAAACAAGAAAATTCTACAAAAAAATTTTAACGTGATATCAAAGTGGTATCTCAAGTTAGTCTTTGATATCACGACATAAATTGTAAAAAAATCAGAAAATCTTTTATGAAATGCTTGACATCAAGAGGTATCTAAAGTTAGTCTTTGATGCCATAACACATTTCAATTTTAAAAATAAAATCATTTCTTTGAAAATTAGAAAATTTCAATTTTTTTCCTTTTAAGTGTGATATCAAAGTGGTATCTCAAGTTAGTCTTTGATATCATGACTCAAATAATATAAAAATCATAAGAAGAAAAAATCACGTGTTCTATGCAATGTTTGACATCAAGGTATCTAAAGTTCGTCTTTGATGCCATAACATATTTCAATTTTAAAAGAAAACCATTTTTTTGAAAATTAGAAAATTAAAAATATTTTCTATTAAGTGTGATATCAAAGAGGTATCTCAAGTTTTTCATTGATATCACGAGGTAAATTGCAAAAAAAATAAGAAAAAAATCAAACACTTTATGAAATGCTTTACATAAAGTGGCATCTAAAAAAACTTAGTCATTGATGTAATAACACATTTCAATAAAAAACAACAAAATTATTCCTTTGAAAACTAGAAAATCCTAATTTTTTTCTTTTACATGTGATATCAAAGTGGTATCTCAAGTTAGTCTTTGATATCACGATCCAAATGATAAAAAATTTTAAAAAATCATATATTTTATGAAATGTTTGACATCTAGAGGTATCTAATATCAGTCTTTCATGTCATAACACATTTCAGTGTAAAAATAAAATCAATGTTTTGAAAACTAAAAATTTCTATAAAAAAAAAAATTACACATGATATTAAAGTGGTATCTCAAGTTAATCTTTAATATCACGATTCAAATTGTAAAAAAATCAGAAAAAAATGATGATTTTTATGAAATGCTTGACATCAAGAGGTATCTATAGTTAGTCTTTGATGTCGTAACACATTTCAATTTAAAAACAAAATCATTATTTTGGAAACAAGAAAATTCTATCAAAAAATTTTAACATGATATCAAAGTGGTATCGCAAGTTAGTCTTTGATATCACGACATAAATTGTAAAAAAATCAAAAAATCTTTTATGAAATGCTTGACATCAAGAGGTATCTAAAGTTAGTCTTTGATGCCATAACACATTTCAATTTTAAAAATAAAATCATTTCTTAGAAAATTAGAAAATTTCAATTTTTTTCCTTTTAAGTGTGATATCAAAGTGGTATCTCAAGTTAGTCTTCGATATCACGACTCAAATAATATAAAAATCATAAGAAGAAAAAATCACGTGTTCTACGCAATGTTTGACATCAAGGTATCTAAAATTCGTCTTTGATGCCATAACATATTTTAATTTTAAAAGAAAACCATTTCTTTGAAAATTAGAAAATTCAAAATATTTTCTATTAAGTGTGATATCAAAGAGGTATCTCAAGTTTTTCATTGATATCACGAGGTAAAATGCAAAAAACAAATAAGAAAAAAATCAAACACTTTATGAAATGCTTTACATGAAATGGTATCTAAATAAACTTAGTCATTGATGTCATAACACATTTCAATAAAAAAACAAAATTATTCCTTTGAAAACTAGAAAATCCTAATTTTTTTCTTTTACATGTGATATCAAAGTGGTATCTCAAGTTAATCTTTGATATCACGACCCAAATGATAAAAAATTTTAAAAAAATCATATATTTTATGAAATGTTTGACATCTAGAGGTATCTAATATCAGTCTTTCATGTCATAACACATTTCAGTGTAAAAATAAAATAAATGTTTTGAAAACTAAAAATTTCTATAAAAAAAAAAAATTACACGTGATATTAAAGTGGTATCTCAAGTTAATCTTTGATATCACGATTCAAATTGTAAAAAAATCAGAAAAAATGACGATTTTAATGAAATGCTTGACATAAAGTGGTATCTAATGTTAATCTTTGATGCCATAACACATTTCAATTTAAAAAAACAAATTCATTGCTTTGAAAACTAAAAAATTCCAAATTTTTACTCTTACGTGCGCCTTTAATGCCATAACACATTTCAATTTTAAAAATAAAATCATTTTTTTGAAAATTAAAAAATTCCAAATTTTTTCTTTTAAGTGTGATATCAAAGTGGTATCCCAAGTTAGTCTTTGATATCTCGACCCAAATTGTTAAAAAAATAAGAAAAAAATCAAACACTTCATGAAATGCTTGACATAAAGAGGTATCTAAATAAACTTAGTTTTTGATGCCATAACACATTTCAATGAAAAAACAAAATTAATCCTTTGAAAACTAGAAAAATTCTCGTGTGTTATATCAAAAAACTATCTCAACATCTTCGATACGACCTTTAAATTGCAAACAAATCAAACTATTATCGGAAAAAATTTAACAATCCTATTTTGTGACATGCTTGACATCAAAAAGTACGTGGAGTCAATCTTTAATGCCACAATATTTTTCAAAGTAAAACAAAAATTCATCGTAATGAAAACATAAAACAGAGCAATACAAGCAACCATGTTCACTTCACATTCAAACCAAAACACAAGGCAATTCCTAGACATCCCAATAAAATAATAAGGAATGAAATACATGTATTAATTCATTGTCTGCCTTTCCAAGAAGACCAAATACGGGACATAAAAGGGTTGTGTTACAAGTTAGATGAATAGGCTGAGTTCTTGTTCTAATCCATATATTAATCTCAACGTAAGGTTCTAACACATAATTGCAACTCCTACATTGGATAGATCAATGAGCACCTTGATCCGTACACCAATTGTTACAAAAAAAAAAAATCCTACAGAATAAAGCAAATTTCACAAGTTTTGTCATAAAATGCTAACTATCAAATAGATAAACACTGCATTATCCACCCTACATCCAGAAAATATCCATGAATTTTAATGTAAACCAAAGGAACATGACCAATTACATTCTAACTTATTAGTATTAAAAGGAAAATCAAAAATTGATCATGACAAATGAAATGCCTGCCAAAATTAAAATAATCCAATCAAAAATAAATCTCTAACGTTTCCATCCTTTGAATACTAAAGGAGTGGAGTCAAGCTATCATAGTTAACAAATTCAACATTCTAAAAAAATCTCACAAACTAAGCAAGTCTCCTTAACAGGATCCGACTGCAATTGAGAAAAAACTATTGTAGTGCAATCAACATAAGAAAAATACCAAACTTTAAGTATCCATCATTTGAATACTCAAAAACTGGAGTCTATCAAATATAACCTACCAATTAAATGCACTAAAGTAAACACAGAAACGAACAAAGCCAATTCATTCCAACATGATCTACATCACCATTAAAAGAACAAATAATTACCTACCATAGCGATCATATATAAAATACCTAATTTTATGCATCCACCCTTTGATTACTCAAAACTTGAGTCTAAGCATCACAATCTACTAATTAAACTTACTAAAGAACATAGCTAAATTCCCAAACAGAATCTCAAACCCGATTCAAAAAAAAAAAGAAGGTAGTGTAGCTAAATTAATACATATAATACTTAATTGTGTATTCATTATTTGAATACTCAAGTGAATCAAGCAATCTAAATAAGATCTCAATCACGACCAAAAAACACATCGTTGCACAATCAATATATAAAATCCTTATCATTTAAATACTAAAAACCTGCAAACAAACAAAGCCAAATTCAACCAAATAGATCTGAATCATGATTAAGAAGAAGGAAAAACAGAAATCAATCAATAAAACCCCTAATTATGTATTCATCATTTGAATACTCAAGAATTCAAGTGTACCAACCAGACGTACTAAAAAAAAAAGACCACAAATTAACAAAACCAAAGAAGATCTAGGTCGCGATTAAAACCCCCAATCCTGTATACATAATTTGAATTCTCAAGAACCTAAAAAAACCACAAACGAACAAAACCAAATAGGATATTGATCGCGATCAAAAAGGAAAAATAAAAATACAAATACAAATACGTAGGCACATTAAGATCATCGATTCGATTCACCAGATAAACGGCAAAAATCGATCACGCGGAATACTGATCGCCTTAGAAAAGAATAACATATTCTCAAAATAATCGTACCTGGTAATCGTTCGGAATCGCAGCGGAAACGCCTTTGCGAAGTCTCCTTTAAATTAAACCCTACGGAAGGAGAATCGGAATTGAAAGTAGCTATGGAGGGAATCCTTGATTGTATTTGTATATGAGACGAGGTGGAGCGTCGTCCTTATTTATACACGGAGATGGAGCGCGCGTCTTACGTCATAAGGCGTTAGGGCATTCAGGTTTTTTTTTTAAACTTTTTTACAAAATAAATATTATTTTAACAATAAAATTTGTAAAAAATGTACGCAGAAAAGAAACAATTGAAAGAGGAAAGAGAGAGGAGGGAGAAAGAGCCACAAGCAGAAGTTGGTCGGAGGAGTGGACTGGGTTCAGCTCAGCTCCTTAATACGCATTGCAACTCCCCCGCGCAGTGGGTTTCTATCCTATCTCTTTCACTCTGTCACTTCTCCGCCAATAGACCCACTTGCTGTTTTATTTATAATTTATTTATTTGCCAACTTTTTTATTTTTCTTTTTCTTTTAAAAATCAAATTTATAATACACATAATATTAAAATAAATAATTGAATTATTCGTTTCATTTAGTTTATCTTTTTTTTTTTAACTTGTTGCTTATTTCTTGATTTTGCACTTTATTAAGTTATTGTACATTCTAGCTGTGACAGATACTCCTCTTAAAACAAGATGTACAATAATAGATAATTCATAAATAGAGTTTTATATTCAATTGATATGTGACATTTTGATATAAGATTCAAGAACAAACTCATACCGTCATGAATGCAAAACATATATTATACTACTTGATACAAAATCTGGACGTTGTAATTTATATATAAGCCTGGAGAAATATTATCGATGGAGATCATGATATCTTTTGCTTAAGTATGATAGAGAACGTAAGTTAAATTTCCCAGAAACGTACATGTTGATTAAGCGATACAGATCACAAAAAAAAAAAAAAAAAAAAAAAAAAAAAAAATCTCTATAAAATATAAAATTACGATTGACATACAAGAGTCACTTAAAATAATGACTTAGAACGTCCCTTCTTATTCATTTTTTTATGGTCACAAGCAATGTCATTTAAAACTTGTACGGTAGAATCTCATTTTATATGTCTTTCTTCAATTGTGGATGTAAGTTTGTTTAGTTGAGAAATGGAAATGAAACCAATTAATTAACTATTATTAAATAAAAATTAGCAAATAATTGATGTAGTAATTGAGAAATAATAAGATATGTATTGGCTAAATTAAATAAGTACAAATTGGTAAATTTTTTTGGGTTAAATTATTAAGAAATATAAAAAGGAATCAAGTTCAAAAGTATTAAAAATTGAGTAAAAGTTTATACTATATTAAAACTAGGTAGATCACTCAGCTGTTCGCTTCGCTCGTTGACCACTCTTCCAGTTCTGAAAAAGTTCTCTCACTTTCCTACTTTTGGTCAAAATTAATATTTTTCTTTATTATTATTTTTGTTCAAATTTCACGACTTATTAATTGATCATTTGTTGTATCTAAAACATTTGCAAATAAGTATGGTTATATACACTTACATACACTTACATGCACATACACTAATATTAATCTCATTGTAATTAGTATAAAATATTTTAGTATAATATCCAAAAATATAATGGTACATACTTAAACTCATAACATATAATATTATATTATTTGGTAGAGTTCGAGATTTTACAATTTAAAATTATAAATTCATCGGTCCATTTGTCACCATCTATAATTATTCGATTAATAGAATAAATGAATAAAAAAATTAAATAATTAGTTATGAATTAATTGATTATTCAATTAATTTTCGTAATTGTTTTTTAAATGTTAAGATAACTTTTACAAAATTTTGTAATTGTTGTTTTTAAAAAGTCATGGTAACCGTTACTAATTAATTCCACCTCTAAAATTTGATGTGATAACCTCTTTAACATAGAAGGTTGAAAAATTCTGAGGTTAGATAATCAACTTTTGAGACCAAATTCATCAATCTTCCTAGTGAGTCATTCTTTAAATCAAAATAAATTGTCTCATGTGTTGAGAATACAATCTGTGATATATTGAGTGTGATCTTGTTGTGTTAATCATGCCTACACGTGCTTATTCGAAGTGAGAAGTATTGACGGAGAAGATCAAAGTTTTCAAATGTTTAGAATATCGTTATCAAGTCTCCTTGTTTTTCGTACTTGTGTGAAGTTTACTACAAAGATATTTTTTTTAATCTTTTATATTATATTTAAATTAAAAATAATATTTTTATCACACGTGATTATTAATATATTATAACAACGATTCATTTATATTCATGATAAATTATTTTTCATGATATATAGTCTCACACGTTGTTGGTGTTATGAACCTTAGTAATTATGTTGTGCTAGCAAACACAACAACCATCACCTTCACCTCTGTAGAACAAATCTCCATGATAGAGGATTTTCCTATATCACCAAGCAGAACCATGGTGGGCCTCTATAAAAAAAATGATATTTTTATAGTTATTAAGAATTTCTAAATTAATTTTTTTACGTTGTTAATGGTCAACGAATCAATGGTTGACTTGCTTTGTTGTTTGATGGTCACGTTTAAATTTAACGGTCAATTGGTCAAATCAGTAATTTGAGAAATTATCATGTGGTTAAATTGAAGAAAATAACATCGAGTAATTTAAGATTTACCCTGGGCATTGATTTTAGATAACGTTCGAAGTTGTGAAAGAAGAAATTGGGAGGATTTTTATATTAAATATATTTATGGGGTAAAAATATAAATAAAGAAACTATGGTTAAAATAAGGTTTGATAAACCCTATTCTCCCATTTCCCTAGCCTGGAGCCGCAAAATAGAGAGAGAGTAGGATGAAGGCGGTTTTCGTTCGTCCAAACTGTCGATTCTTGTGGTTTATGTTAATAGTTGTATTGATGATAGATTGTTGTGATGCTTTATGATGATGAATTGTTTATGAGATTTGGATATGAAAATAAGATTGATTGATAATATGTTCTTATATAGCATGATTACATGTATATCTAATGCATCATGAAAATATTTTCATTAAGAATGACTGAACTACTAAATGAATATACGTAAATAGTCGTTGTGGGGCAGGGTTCAAGTCAGTTGTCCCGCATGAGATAGACCAAATGGTGTCTACTCTTTTCTCTAGCTTGAATTATTCCAAACGATTAGACTGTAAAGTGAAAGAAAATAAAAAACGAAGACTGAAAAAAAAATATATGTTTTTACGAAATTGCATACCATGTTCGTATTACTTATTCATCTCTTACTGAGCGTTAGGCTTATATATGAACTTTGTGATGTAAACAAGGATAATGTTGACATATATAATGACAAAAATGAGTAAAAGATGATCTTGAAAAGGTGCTCTCATAGGCAAGGTTGCAGCGTTGTTGTTGTGAGATTGACCAATAATTTATGACTCAAGAATGACATTTTCTTTTTGGAAAAAGAGATTTTGAATTTAAATTGCTATAAAATCCATATGTTTCTTACAATATAAGGTTTTATTTAAAAAAAAAATTTATTAAGTTTTTCGCTGTTTATTTTTCAAAGCTATGTTTTGTTTTAATCAAAATAATAAAATAATGAAAGTGAAATATTTACGCCACGGGGTGTTATATTAGTATTCTTAGTTTATTTGCATTTTTATTAAATATTTTTTTGGGATTTGATTTTCATCAATATTGTATTATAATGTGACAGCTCGCCACGTGAAAGCAATGAGGGACCAACCCATATAAATGGAAGTCCACAATCCCACATCGCTTTGAGAGAGTAAAAAGTAAATGATTTATAAGTAAAATTATTCTCCCTACTTAATATAACGCGTTTCGGACTAACTTCAAAAATAAAATCGTTCGCGATTTTATCTAAAACAAATAATATTGTACTAGGAGGACGATGTATATTATAAATGGTATCAGAGTCAATGACTAACTAAAAATGTGGTCAACGAAGACGTCGGACCCCAAAAGGAGGGAGATTGTAACAGTCTGCCATAAACAAGGAAGAAGGACTAGTGTGAAAGCCCAACTCACAGTAGTGGAAGTGCACAATCCCACTACCTAGAATAATTTATTAGTAAAGTTCTCTTCACTACCTAGAACAAAGTGTTTTGGGCTCACCCAAAAAATAAAACTGTGCGAATTTTGACTCAAAACAAACAATTTTATACTATGAAGACTAGGGTATCTTACAGGTAATGTTTTGTTAAATTATTACAATGTAAGAAGTTTAAGTTGTTAACTTGATTCTCACATGACATGCTCTTCTTTCTTATTGGTTATATTCACTTGATTATTTTGTTAGTGAAAAAGTAATGGGAGCACGAGTGACCAAATTTGCGAGTGGGAATGATCTTGAAAGTGAGTAGATAGAAAAGCGTAGCTTTGTTCATAGGTGTCTTTATTCTTTCATAATACATTTTGTTAGTACACGAACACAACTCTATTTGTATCGATCTCTTTTATTTTCTTAAGCGACGTAGAATTGAACAACTCTTTTAGTAATAGGTAAACTAGTATCCATTTGTCCTTAGACAGATGGTTATTGCCGGACTTTGATGTGTTCTCTTGTTGATGATGAATAACTTTGGAGGAGGTGGAGGGAGAGTGAGACATGAATAACTTTGTGAATTTTTAAAATTTAAATGAAATTTTACATGAAAATTTCTCTCTTCATACATTACAGGTCACTGCCGATGCAATCAAAAAATGGCAAAAGACAGTTTTTTGGTGAAGAAATCAGACGCCATCATCATAGAAATCAGGAGCTTGAAACAACTCCCAACCCTTGTTTTCTCCCTCAATTTTCTCTCCCCTCCACCTTTTTCTCACTCCCCATTGCCTGATTCTTTCCCCCTAAAAATAAGGATCTCTTTCTCTCACTACCTCTTTATCTCTCCTCCTCTCCATCTCTCTCTCCCTTCTCCCTCATTTCTCACACAGAGGGCTCCCTTCCTTTCTCTTCTTGGAGGGACAAGATGGTAAGAAAATCCCTCCCCATCTCTCTCTCTAGAATCATGATATGCTATGACTTTCATGTGATGGGTAATGGATAAAAAGTTAGATTATCTCTCTCTCTCTAGAATTATGTTAGATTTTTCCGGTGCAGGCGAACGCAGCGTCGGGAATGGCGGTGAGTGACGAGTGCAAGCTCAAGTTTTTGGAGCTGAAAACGAAGAGAAATCACAGATTCATCATCTTCATGATTGAAAACCAAGAAGTTGTAGTGGAAAAAGTGGGAGGCCCTGAGGAGAGCTATGATGATTTCTCATCATCTCTCCCTCCTGATGAATGCCGTTATGCTGTCTTTGATTTTGATTTCATCACAGATGAGAATTGCCAGAAGAGCAAGATCTTCTTCATTGCTTGGTAACTTTTTTCCTTTTCTTTCCCAAAGAGTAGTTTAATGGAAGAACAAACTGTTTTTGAAAAGAGAGTTTGAATACACTGTTTCTAACTTTCAAAAACATAGGCATTGTGTTTCAAAAAAAAATGAACCCTCCAAACGAAAAGGGATGTTTTCATTATTTCGAACGAAAAAACCAAAAAATGTGTTTTGAAAACTAATTTATTTTCCGCGTTTTTTCGAACTGCTTTTGAAAACAGGTCACCGGATACGTCGAGAGTGAGAAGCAAGATGGTGTATGCAAGCTCCAAGGACAGATTCAAGAGGGAGTTGGATGGAATTCAAGTTGAATTACAAGCAACTGATCCAAGTGAAATGAGTTTTGATATTATCAAATCAAGAGCTTTTTAAATTTCTTTTGTTCTTCCATTTGCTGTGACTAATTTCATTGTCTATTTCCTTTGTTCTATCAATGAAATCTTCTTCCCATTCTTTTGCAATGCCTTAAGATATGTTTGAATGATGTTTTTTGAGAATAGTTTTCCGGAAAAATGAGCATAAAAGGCGAGGTTTTCGGGTATTCTTTCGACTTCGATCGTGAAAAATGTGTTTTTATTTGGACAAAAAACAATACAAACAACAATGAATTATGTCTAGTCCGAATCTAAATCGGTTTTCTTTGATTTTCTTGAGAAATTTTCTTCATTTCCTCCACTTTCTTGATTGAATTTTCTCTCGTCGTAATAACATTCCGAAGAGACGAAGGATCATAAGGCGGAGGCATGGTACAAGGCAATTTATCCGAAGGAATTTTTACCAACGATTCCTCCATGAATTTTCTCGTTAATCCACCCGCTTTGCAAGCCATCGCTTCCGAACATAGCTCGGTAGCATTCTTTGGAATCGTCGGATCGAAGGTTAAGCGACGTGAATATTCCGATAAAAGATGAAACATGTAGTCATACACAAATTCCATCTTTAGCTCCTCTTGAATGAATCTACTAGCTCTCTTTCCAATCTCCTGTGCCTGGAAACCAAAAAAAAAAAAAAAAAGCATAGTTATTTATCATCTTTAAATCAATATGGCAAACATAATTCAAAGTTCTTGGCTTCTTTATTTTTGTTTTCGTCTACTATCTGAATACCTTGTGTGTCGTTATTACCCCAATCGACTGCAAACTTTATCGACTCGCATTTGTCATCGTCTTTATCGGCCAATAGTGTTGCATCGGAACCAAACTTCTCGTGAAGAAATCATAGTATCGGGCGCATGCAACAACTCTATTTCATCGGAGTGCCATTGCGCGACTGTATTTCTGATCACGGACCAAGCGGCACCTTCGATATAAACTTTACCCTAAATTATAAACAAAAAAAAAAAAAAAAAGCATAGTATTATCACTTTAAATCTCTTGCAAACATAATTCAAAGTTCTTGGCTTCTTTATTTTTGTTTTTTCGTCTACTATCTCTAATATACCTTGTGTTGCTCGTTATTACCCCAATCGACTGCAAACTTTATCGACTCGCATTTGTCATCGTCTTTATCGGCCAATAGTGTTGCATCGGAACCAAACTTCTCGTGAAGAAATCATAGTATCGGGGCATGACTAACAACGTCATCGAGTCGCATGCGAGGATGTATTTCTGACTCACGGACCAAGCGGCACCTTCTATATAAATCTTATACCTAAATTATAAACAAAAAAAAAGTCGCGATTTTTCTTTTTGAGATTGATTAGATAAAGAGAGAATGTTGTTAAAGAAGTTTACAAATTTACCTATGTATGCATTGGCTTGCAAGGTTCGACTCCTTAAATCCTTGTCGTGATTCTCGTGACCAATCCTACCCGACATGAAAACATATTGCTTTTAAAAGACTTTTCATTTTAGCTAATGTTCGTAGATCATATAAACAAGGATAAAATAAACTTTAGACGGTAAATGTCCAGTGTCATTTACAGATTAGTCATTAAATTATTTTTCTTAACAAACAGAACCTCCACCTTTTGAGATTCTTGGGACAAATCTGAAACTTCATTTTGGCTGTATAACTATATATTATCTAAAATTATGAATGCATGCATTGGTCGTGACCTAAGTTCGTGTCAGTTTTCGTGCATCTTAGGCAACTTGTGCATACTATTAATTGAAGCAAAGCCTAGTAGTTTGCATATCGTACCTGAGCGTAAATTCGAGCATTCCAATTATGAGTTTCAGAGATGTTACACTTGAGGAGGTCTTGCCTTGTTGGAGCAACTATTGGATTGCCCTTCCAATAAGCAAAAGGTTCCCTACTAACCCAACCTTTCTTCTTATTTCCTTCCATTAGATCATTCAGCAGCGGCTCCCATGACTTTATATTTATCTCCGGCCTACACCAAAGAAAAAAGATTGTTTTTTTACGACTTAAACATACCGTTAATTAAAAAATAATAATAACAACAAATCTAGACGAAATAAACATGCATGATTCCAGATAATTTTAAGATTGTGTAATGTAAACGATATCAAGAAATATGTCGAATGACAACATTACACCACCATACGAGAACTGATAGTAAAAGCTTAAGAATAAAATAAATGAATAAAGATATGATACTTTATGTGTAACGTAATAGTAATATTTTTATGCGATATTATTCGAGTTAATATTTGTACCATCCCCAAAAAGACCAATCAGGAAAGACGATGTCCAACGTGGAATCATCCCCACTGTATCGAAACAACGGAGGTGGGGTCTGAGCGTGTGGCCCGACATATAGTTTCGATAAAATAGTAGGTCGATCGGCACAACCAAACATGATGTCCAAATCAGGCAACTGCCCCGGGTACTTCCGTAGTAATTGTAAAACTCCCCATAGCGTAAAAGTGTCTCGGCTTTGAAACGACTTCATATATGTCTCCACGTAAGCCTTGCCATTCACGATCACTAGCCTGAGATAAAATAATAGAGAAGTTTTAGTGACACAATCATATCAATATTTAACTTATGTTTAAAATAGATAGTTCAATCTCATAATGAAAAATTCGAAATATCAACTCAAAATTAGAGTGTTATTGTTGCATTACTTGCCTGAAATTTGCCGTTGGTTTCGCTCTTTCGATCATGTCCCTCGATATTCCTGTTTGGGCCCATGGTCGCAAGTCCTCGTGTATCCAACGGAAGTAGTCCGGACAAGTCGGCAATCCTAGAGGACTGAGGACGTCTTCTAAGCTGATGTTGGTTGGATAATTACTAGAGCACGTTTTCGACCGGTCGTGTGCCGAGCAATTGAGTGGGATCTCGACTTTCACTCGGGGCGCTTTCGGGATTCCACGAGAATTCTGAGCATAAAGATCAAACCACTATTATGATACAAATTAAAATTAATATGATTCATAGTCAATCAACTAATTTAAATGAATTATATTCATATAATTATTTTTAATTATTATAAGTCAAACCCAATGCGCACTCTTTATGGCTAAGCAAAGCCAAATATTTGACTTCACCGCCGGTCATTGAGGTCCTCTACGCGATCCACGTTTCTAAACGATGGAGTCTAATTCTTTCAACTGTTTTCTTGAGATTTGTAATTGATTATAATATACGTAACAAAAATCAATTCGTAATACTTACGTAACAGTCCAGGGAAAGGCGGGTGGTGAGAAACGCGCCGGCGAAGAAGACGGCGACGAAGAGAACGATGAGGGTGAACCGGATTTGAGACTTTATTAATGGCCGCCGGAGAGTGTCTTTGAACGGAGAACAGTCATTCTTAAACGACTTTGAAACTCTCTGTTGAATAATATTCTCTCTCATTCTCTCTCTCTCTCTCTAACACCCTTTTCTTATTTTCAAGCAACTATGGCAGAAACAAACACACTAAAGCCACAAAATTTCTCAACTGGATAGCTAGATTCTTAAGGGTTTGACTAAATAAAAAGGCTTTGATCCGCCATTGATGGAAAAACTGATAAGCACTGTAAAGCGTATTGCTCTGGTTGAAGAGAGAGATAGATCGAATGGGTTATGGCTGAAACTCAGCGTATTTGAGATTGTGAACTGCGAATTCACAGGTTATGAGAGTTTTGTAGAGAGAAAGAACGAGGGATCAAAATATCGGGTCAAGCAGAGATTTTCAGGGAGAGAAGATGAAGAAGGAAGACTTATAGAGAGAGAGAGAGAGAGAGAGAGAGAGAGAGAGAGAGAGAGAGAGCTTAAGTGGGGAGGGTAGGAGTTCTGCGAAGAATCCAATTGCGTTTTGGAGTTAGGAGTGTATTCATATTTCATAGTTTGTCAAAATCTTCTTGACTTTTCAAATTGGTTTTTCAATGGTTTCTTTAGATAAATTTAAGGACAAATTTCATTCAATCTTACTTTTATCCTGTCATCAGGAGACCGCTAATGGTGGGCAGACCGTACGTTAAGGGTGGGCAGACCGTAACAAGTAACATATATCCCATTATTTTTATAATGACACAGTGACCTACTACTACCTCATATTTATACTGTAGCATCAAAATTTATTTTTAGTACAAGTGTACGTGTTTATGATGAACGAAAAGGAAGACTTACAACGGACCTTGTGGAGACACTCATTTATACCAAAGATTGGACCGAAAACAAGACAAGAGATTGTAACGACCCGACCCCACGGGCCCGCCAGTCGTGCAGTCCTCACCTAACAGGCCCAGACACTGCCACGTGGCAGCTACACAGGCTCACCACGTGTACTCACGATCTTCTCTCACTACCTGGTTTAATGGGAGTTTTTGCCTTCCATGGGATTAGAACCCTGGCTCCCAGGCTTCATAACCAAGGGTTCACCATCCCATGGAAGGCAAAAACTCCCATTAAACCAGGTAGTGAGAGAAGATCGTGAGTACACGTAGTGGTCCTGTGTGGCTGCCACGTGGCAGTGCCTGGGCTTGTTGGGTGAGGACTGCAGGACTGGCGGGCCCTTGGGGTCGGGTCGTTACAGAGATAGACAACGAGATGATGAAATTATTGAAGAGTTTACGAATTTGGATGTTGAAAACTAGAAATTTTTTTTGTTGAATTTCTTTTGTAATTTGAAGTAATTGTTTTTTGAATTTGTAATTTTTTTTTTTTGCATTTGTAATTTTTTCTAAATTTTAATTTCTTTTTATATGTCAAAATATTTTTAATAATATTTATGAAATATTTTTAATGATATTTATGTAATATTTTTATTGGATAATCTCAAATAATTTTTTTATTAATACATTCAATTTTATACACGTTACTATAACTAATTTTAATTTTTAAATTAAATGAACAAATATTGTAATTATTATAAAATTAAATTGTAATTATTATAAAATTGGGCACAACAATGAATGTATAAACAGAAGAAAAAATCATTAATTTCTTCTTATTTAGAGAGGTATTTGGCTAGAGTCTGATGCTGCTCAGCTGGTAATGTTTGAGGACTGAGAACAAGCAGAAACCGAAGAGGGTGGCGATGAAACAGAGAGTTTCTGAATCAAGAAGGCCTTTGGGTACTGATGGCTCAGATTTTTCTTACCGCATGGTTGTTGATTCTCGTAAGAATAACTCTTCTCTAACTCCCATGAATTATTTTGCTCATTTTCTTTTGTTCTTTACTGAGGATTGTCACTATACAAGGCGACCTGGTAAGGAAGAAAAAGAAATGTTGGGTTTTCGTTCTATTTGTTTGGTTAGGTTTCTTTGAATATTTGCGATGTAGATTATGCAGACTTGAAAGAAGTAGGTTTCTTGATTTTTTTTTTCCCCCGATTAGCTGGTATCTAAATTGGGGATAGGGAATTATTTTGGTTTTTAATTTAGAATTCTCTTTGCTTTCTCGATTTTCGCTTGAATATTAGGGTACCAAAAGGTTGCTGCTGGGAAATCTCGTCTCCATGCTCTAATTTTAATTCAGGTGTGCAATAGTGTTTTTTTGTTGTGGCCATGCGGCTTCATTTCTTTGAATGTGATTTTATTTACTGATGGAATTTTATAATGTCTTGAACAATTAGTGGGGAAGCATAATTTTTAAGGGAAATTTCAAGTGTTTAGGTTTCCCTTTTTGTTTCTTGATCCGTATTTGAATCTCCTTTTGATGTGAAATATGTTAATATGAAGAGCTTAAACAATGTTTCTCTTTCTGTCATTCTTGGATAAGCCATTGTTACCTTGCTTAAACACAAACCTTCCATATTCCAACCAAACTATACCTCTGCATCAGTCTTCAATCTATAGTAGTTTTAATAAAATAGCGGAGTACATAACTGTGCTACTGTTTATGGGACACTTTTAAGGGGAGTATGTATATATATATATATATATATATCCATATATATTGTGTGCATGAGCGCCTTCACATTAAAGTAAATTTATGCTTATACTCATTTGTGTTTCATTGGTATATTTTGAGAGTTGCAGGCAGTAATTCTATTGACAGGAGCTGTTTATTTGTCTGTCTCGTTGACAAAAGAGGCACCTGATAGACTTGCCATTTCATCTGCTGCCCTTGGTTTCATTTCATTACTAATAGGAGAATTAGGTTGATGATTACGAATTTCTCACTTTCTTGAGCTTTCATCTTAGTATTTGTATATATTGTGCTTTCTCATAGCTATTGTTTTGAAGGTCAAAGACGGAGCCGAGTGAGTTTGTTAAAATTATATTTGGTTGCATCATCTGGAGCTCTTCTTTTTCATTTTGCTAGTGTTGCTGGGAACAACTATATAGTTGAGGTAAGAAATTGATTTTTAAATAAGATCATCTAATTCACTGAAAAGTACTTATCCTATCCAGGACCAAATATATTAGGGGTCTTAGAACAAGTTCTTTATTTTTGTAAGTTTCATCCAACACATGTTGACTTGATAGTTTCTAGAGATTTTTTCATTTTAAACAGAAAACAGCAACAGTGTTGGAATAAATGGTTTATGAGTTCCAGAACACATTATAGAAGAAGACACAAGACACGCTATTCTCATAAAACCCAGAAAACAATCTTCATTAATTGACACAATTGGGAGGTCCGATTCTCCCCTAAACTTCCTTCTAATGATTCCCTACTTGTGAAAATGAAATTTCAAATCGGCCAATGTTGATCCACTTTAGCAAAAATTGCTGAACCTTTTTCAAAAGGTATATCAATGGAGAGGGATCCCTGCCCATATACGATCTTGAATGGTGCTGTGGAATGAAGTATTATACCAATACTCTGTCCATGAAAGCCATTTTGTACATTGTCATGGTTTAGTTGATGTGAAACATCACAATTAAGTTTCCACACATCTATTGATAACCTCTGCTTGTCCATCTATTTGAGGATGGTAAGCACTACTACGTCATTGTAATTTGAACAATTTTTTTCCAAAAGACATTAGTAAAAATTGTCTCAATCAGATATAATAAATTTTGATATACCATGCAGTCGAACAATAGAATTAACAAAATTGCAGCAATAGTTGTGGCCGAAAACATATGCTTTAGAACTTAGTCTTGCAACTAAGACCAAAATTGTGTCTCATCCCTCATAAACGGAAAAACATCCATGAAATCTATGGGAAGATCTTCCTAAATTTATTCAGGAAACGGTAATGGTTGCCTTGAACTATAAAATAACATCCCAGGAAAATCGTGAATAGCCTAATACGGTTGGAGAAAATCAATTTTATACGTCTTCTCATCCCATCCCCGGAAAATTTTCGAGAAACCGGAATGTCCCTTGATTTCTTTCATGGCATTCTTTAATTACTTTGGTAACTAATGGGAATTGACTAGGTCAGACCATCTTCCCATGATGTAACCGATGGCCTTGAACTATAAAATAACATGGGAACCTGTGGAATCGATAGTAAGGTTGGAAACAGTGGAAAATAATGTGGCATCATGAAAAACATCATCATCCACACCATCTAATTCCAAGATGTGAGGGACAGATGTTGCCAAGAAAGTCGAAGCTGAAGGCATTTTAGACAAGGCATCGGCCACCTTGTTTTCTCCCCCGGTTAATGTTGTATCTTGAAGTCTTATCCCAACAACTTGGTGAGCCATTTTTGGTGCTCCGAAGTTACGAGTTGCTGCTCAAGAAGGAATTAAGGCCGTGTTGGTCAGTTTTAACAAAAAATTTAGGGCCAAGTAAATAATACCTCCATTTTAAGCACGGCCATGACAATAGTCATCAATTCCAGCTCATAAACTGGTTTTATACTAAAATGTTAAGAACAAAATAACCCAAATAAACTACCAGAACAGATTATAGAAGAAGGCTCAATGTATTCTCATAAAACCCAGAAAACAAAATCTTTAACGGACACAATTGCGAGGTTCTATTCTCCCTTAAACTTCCTACCATTAACTCCCTACTTCTACAGTTTCCCTTTTCTCTTTTATTTTTCCACTATTCTCACATATTCCCTGCCACTTAGGCTAACCATCTTCTTACACTTTGGCCACTTAGACTACACTTTGGCCTCCTCACGTAAAAATAACGAATCGGCTTGAATTTGTTTTGTATAGGTAAGAGGAAATATATAGGAAGTTCTTAAGTATCACCTTCATCCCTTTTTTCGATGGTTTTATATTGTTTAAAAGTTTTACAAAGTTCTAATCATATGTTAAAAATCGTGGTCTTGTGTAGTATCCATCTTGTTGTAGCTTAAACTTGTTTACTATTGTTACATGAAAGTTCTCATGCGCCTTGAGTTTCTCTTCAGCATTCTGTTCTTACAATTCTTTGTTTTATGAATTATTAGGCTATTCGAGATTTAAGTAGCTTGTTTACGATGAAGGTTGAACTTCTCGAGACCTCTCGGTTTGTCGTTGGTCAGTTTTCTATTTCTTTCTTCTTTGTTCATTTTGGCGCATTTTACCTTTTTAGTTGATACCAATCGTAATGTTGGCGTTTTAATTGAAAGACGGTTGTTTGACAATCTTTTTACAGGAATTGTTTGTCAGACAATGGTAATTATCACAGTAACTTCTCTTATCCGCAACATGTCTCCTCCAAAACGATCTTTTTAGTCGGTCCGGGCTCGATGTCACGGGAGGAAGAGTTTCCAATTTTATTGCGTCGAATATCATACAAAAAGATGGGTGGATTTGTTGGTTTTCATGGTAATAATATTGGAAAAAAGTGGGAAAAATGTTTTTGTCAAGATGATCAAAGCCATTTTTGTTTCAGAAATGCTATATTTATGTGATAAAGTAGCTAATTCGAGAGAATGATCAACCATACTTGAACTAAAATTTACTCGTAAGGTAAAATTAAAATGCAAAATTAAAAGATATTATTAAACCATACTCGAAATTAAATAAATGCAAATACTTGAATAAAATTATGTGGATCGGCTAGCAATAGTCGCATGATCAATTAAACTAAAGAAATTATCTTAGTATAACTACTACAATCACTCTCACATTAACCTTTCCTTTCTCATTATCATTAGGTTCTAAACCAGTCTTGAAAATGAGATAGGGATTTATTTTTGCACATTTTTTAAATAATTATTTTATTTTATAAAAATAATTGATAATTTCTTATTAGTACTTCATTTTATTGCATATGTCGTTTTATGCATATTTCCAATATCGTTCATAAAAAACTTGTTTTAACTAGAATATGAGACTGTGTCGTGTTTCTAGTTGCAAAACCCTAGACACGATCAGAGTGTTTTATATGACGTTGGCGATTGTTTGGTATCGTTGTTTTCATTTCATTGCATAAAACATAATATACATGGAGACCGTGAGTGACTATATTTTTATTTGGATATTCAAATTGTTATTAAATTCTTAAATTAAACATGTAACTTGAAATGAGAAATACATACCTATTGAGTTTAGTCAACTCATCTCAACAATATCCCTTTCAGGATTTAATCAGGAAGATTTTCTATTGCCAACTCATAAGTAGATTTAGCGTGCAAATTATTTATTAATTATTATTGAAATAATTTTTATATAAAAAGAAAAAAAAATGTCCTGTCTGCTCAAATTTTTATTAAATTAAAATTCTATTAAATAATATTTATTAATTATTATTGAAATAATTTTTTTATAAAAAAAAAAAGAAAAAAAAAAGAAATGTTCTGTCAAAATCAGACGAATCATATTTCTCTCTCCTCTTCCGCCATTGTCGTGTGCTTTGCCAACGCACTGAAAGCCATGTGCCCTCAATCCAGCTAAGTTCTTCAACCCTCTCATCTTCTTCCAACTATAATACCCAACACCTCAACCACTCTGTCTTTTTCTCTCTCTCTCTCTTCATTTTTCTAGTTGTTTCGACAGCGTCGAAGTTCCCACGCTCGACTAATGGGTGAGGAGGAAGTTGTGAAGGTCGAATCAGAGTCTCTTGTGGAGAGTCTGCCGGTTCCGGCGCCGGAACCGGCCGGGGAAGCTAGTAAAGATGCGGCGGAAGAGAAATCGATAGAACCGCTTCCCCCATCCGAGGAGAAGCCTGAGGAGTGTAAAGCTGTAGCTGTCGTTGAAAGTAATTATCGATTTCTTTCGGCTTCTTCCCTTACTCTTTCTTTTCTAATCATGATTTCTTAGGTTTCTTCCTCTGTTTGGTTGCCGACAAAACTCAGAGAAATAGAAAATTGCTAGTATCATACCATTATACTGATAGTGATTTTACATATCCCCCTTATCTTCCCCTTTTCGATCATTAGTCATAATTACTTAGGGTTCCTAATCTGTTTGGTTGCTGAGAAAATATAGGATAATTGCCCAGTAAACAATCTTTCAGATTTTCCCCAACTACAACTACAATTTCTGCTTTGCATGATTTTGAGTTGTTCATCTGTATAATCTTTCTAATAAATTATTTCTCGACTTCAATTGTCATAGAGAATGATAAGAAAAACATTGAATCCATCAAATCTTTTCATCTTTTCCAATCATAATACTGCAAAACTTAGTTTTCTGTATTAACTTGCATAGAACTTTTGAGGATGAATTTGCTCTATGAAAAAAATTGAGAGGGAGGGAGGCTACTTGCAGCATGTTTTAATGTTGTCATTTGTTGTTTGAGAATGAATATCATGACAAAAAAGCTTTCATCAAAAGTTTAGAAGTATATAGCCATTGATTTATTAGCCATAATTGTGTATTAAGAAGATTAATATTACTTGATCTTTATTCCAATATTTATATAACTATCCTCATTTCATGTTATTGACAGAGGATCTACATTCCGGCTCTATTAATCGAGGTAAAACCACATTAAATATCTAACTTTTTCAGAATTAATTGGGAAGAACTTCATTAGATTTTCTTTTCTTTCTTCAGATGAAGCTCTTGCCAAAGTTGAGACAGAGAAGAGACTATCTCTTGTCAAAGCATGGGAAGAAAGTGAAAAATCAAAGGCAGAAAACAAGTATATTCTTGTTTCTTAATATACCCTCTCAAATCAAGTTGATTAACTAAAAAAAAATGATAATCCAATCTTAAAAATAATTAGTTTTTAAAGTGTTGGATTATTTACTTTTGTTGGGCAGAGCACATAAAAAGCTATCTGAAATTGGGGCATGGGAGAACTGTAAGAAAGCATCTGTGGAGGCTGAACTGAAACAAATCGAGGTATGAACTCGAATTCGTAGTCTTTGATCATTGTGAAAAATCTTTTAACTTAAACTTGTTTGGAATTAGTCAAATGCTTCGAGAAATTAAGACAACTAGTTTAATTTTTTTTTTTTCTTTTCTTTTTTTTTTTTTTTGTCTGGATTGTTCTATTTGGCTATAATCTTTTGCTATTTTCGAATGCAAATAATGTCACAAAAGGCTTTCATTTTTGGCAAAATGTTTTCAAAAGCACTTTTGTGTTAGGATTGAAAAGAAAACATCTTGTTTCGAGTTCGGTTACCCAAATCTGGTTGGGCCCGTAATGCGACAAACTGGATAAAATAAATTTATGAATTTTCTTAAGGGTGTATGGTAGTAGCTAAAGGATCTGGTCGATTGGGCAGTGGTTGCACAATTTGGGCTGCGAGTTGTTCGGGGAAGGCTCTACGATGTGAACTTATTTTAGGGTTTAGATGCACTCTATATATGTATTATACTTGAATCGTAAAATTCATACTGCACATTGATTTCATCTCTGTCCGTGATTTTTTTCATCTTTGGTAGTGTCTTCTATCCAAATCTCAGATTTTGTTTCCCTTTTCTTTTTTTTCGTTCTTCATATTCCCATTTAATTATGACGTTTCTGATTTCTGTAACTTTGTACATATAATGTGAGCAGGAAAAATTGGAGAAGAAAAAGGCTGAATATGTGGAGAAAATGAAGAACAAAATAGCATTAATCCACAAGTCTGCAGAAGAGAAGAAAGCCATTGTTGAAGCTAAGAAAGCTGAAGCAATTCTCCTGGCAGAGGAAACTGCTGCAAAATACCGAGCCACTGGAACTGCTCCGAAAAAGCTCCTTGGGCTCTTTTGAGGCTGAATCGCTTAGATTCGACAGATTAAAAAGTCGGTTTATTCGTCTATGATTATTTGGGAGTTTCTCGAACTGAAATGTTGTTGTTTAATTCCTCATTGGTGTGCATAGTGATTGTTTGTTTTTTTGTGAATATGTTGTTTGCAGAAAAATTTAATTTGGAATATGAGTGATGAACAAATATTTGAAATTGTAGTGTCAACTGGATTTCAGCTATGCTAATTTCATGTCTTCTTGCTTGTGATTTTATTATTATCTTGCAAAAAAATGAGTAAATTTTCTTACTATATGATTGAATTTTAAGACGCCCATTAATTATTGAACTGAAATGATACGTAAATATCATATCATTATATAAAATTTGAGTATTAAGTATTGCCTTATGTTTTCGAAAGATAGTCTTTTTATTTTCATGTCATGCATATGATTTCATGGAGGTGTTCGAAATTCCGGTATCATGAAACCCATGATGTCGAGACTCATGCCTTGTATTGCCTAATATGAGCATTGTGGCAGCAGGCCGATCGCTAGGGATGGGCGCGGTCTGCTTTTAAAGTCGAACTGAACCGAATCATGAAATAACGATAACGATTTTCACAATTAACTTTATTAATTATGAACAGTATAACGGTTCGGTTTATCTCAAACTCAAGGGTTTGAGTCGGGTTTAAGCCAAATTATGAGTTATTTTTTCTCTGTTTGAACCGAATTTGAGTCAAATTTTTTGACACAGGATTCACCTCGGTTCTTACACATTTAAAACCGGTTACACTTTCTAAAATGGTGAGAATTTGAGCAAACCGAACTACAATTAACGAACCAATTTCATTCCAGTTCTGCCCACCCTTATAAAAAATTGTTTGAACGAAGATGGAAGACAAAAAAAATATTGTAGAAAATAAAATAAATGTAACTTTTAGTTCCACCATTATAGAAATGGTGAGATCATAAAATTTATGATACAAGCACATAGATTGGAAGTTCCTGAGCAGAGTAATCTAGTTCTGAAATTAAAATAAATCAGATCATTAAGCTTCACAACACTAGTTTCTAAATGAACTCTTGGCTCAAACGCGAACCGTGTTCATCGGAAACAAAATAATCACCACAGACAAAGTTTTGAAACAAAAAATCAATCCTCTAAGCAAATAAAGGCAGTCATAACTATGACGACTTTCATAGAAAAAATCTAACCTCTAAGCAAGCTAAATTCAGTCATAATTTCAAGGATCGACATGGCAGTGCTCAGTTTTATGTAGTGATCATGTTGAATTGGAATCTAGACAGCTGCTGCGGAATGGTCGATATTACTGGCCCATATCTCTGCACCAATGTCACAGTGATTAACAAATTTCAGGAGAAGGCAACTGCATATTTAGACTAAACTTTCACCAAAAAAAGGAAAGTTAGGCATCATTATTGAATACTTTAGGATGGTTAATGCATTGCATGCTGATATGATATCTCATAGGATGGAATTACATTGCATGATAGTGTAGTGTTTTCAGCAATGGCTTTCAAAAGAAAATATGTTTTTTTCTCAAAACATCTAAAAGTCGTCTAAGAAAAAGGTCAAAGGAACTTTGGATGTTGAAGTTAGTACGTTCAGACAACTGATACCTTAAACTTTTTCTTCTCTATGTAATAGACTTTAAAGTTTAACCATTAGCAAAGTGGACAATGTCGTTAAGAAATCTGTTAAATCTATCACGTCGATGACACATGATGGTCAAATCAGCTAATATTAAATTTGACTTTATGTGTCATCTTTTAGTTCTCTCTCCTTCTGCCAAGACCTCACACGAAACTGAGAGAAATTTTTTGACGACATTGTCTATTTTGCTGGCAGATTGAACCAATAATTTTTTTTACAACATGGTCTATTTTATAAACGTGACAAAATTCAAGTGTTGGTTATGTTCAGAAAAAACTGAGAGTACAAGTTGTATGCACCACCTAATTTTGTGGTCCAAAACACTTTTTACCCCAAAAAATTAATGAAACTATTTTTTCTTGTTTCCAAGATTACATTTAACACCTTCTCTCATACATATACCATGATGTGTAATTTAACAGTTCTCCGTTAATATAAGTTTGGAAAGAAAAATCAGATTCTGCTAGTCATTATGAACATGAATACAAAGTTAATAAGAAAAAAAAAAAAAATAGCAAATAGTTCAAGTACCTGGACGTTATCGTAGAGTTCAAATAATGGAACAGCTAGAAGTTTCAAATTTTTAGGCACTGCAAAGTACTCCCTTTCAGACAAGTGCACAAGGAAAAGCTTTTTACACTCCTATTAAGAGGAAAAATGAGAAAGGAGCGAAAATTTTAGGACGAGCCTCTGATGCCTCTAATAACATGCATATCACAGTTAAAAACCAGTATCTCTGACCTTTGGTTTTGTTATGTGAGGAGGGCAGTATGGATACATCATGGTTTCAAAATTTGGTCTCCACCAAATAGCCACGCATTCACCAATCTACATAAAAAAAAAAGATATAAAACACGATAAATTATCGCTGCCAAAAAGGAATCTGCAATTCAGTAGTAAACTCTTACAAAGTTGAGAGACAGCTCAAGATATGTTTGAGAAATATTGTAAGAAAAATTTGATCCAGAGTTTTCTTGAAAACCCAAAAGAAAATTTGATGCAAGATGTTTTCCCTATTGTCATTTTTCCTTGCACAAAGCAAAATATAGTTTTGAACTACACTTACTAGTGAAAACATAGAGCTCTGAAAATCATCATCTAAGAACACTTTTCGATAACACATGGATAATTTCCAATTGTTTCTTGTTTTATTTTTTTTATTTTTCAAATCAAATATCTATAACAACCAATGAATGTGCTTATAATCATTGATTGTTAGAGTCATAATCATTTTTAGAAATTTATATCAGTTTCTGGACTCTCTTTAAGCAGATTTCCAGCTCATAAAGTACCTGCCAGTCAGGTACAAGAGCAGCTGAATTGGCACCAAGCTTGCTCGTCAATTTTCTTTTCAAACCTTCAATTTCTGCAACATAAAATACCAAACAAATCCCATTGAGAAGTGGTAAAATTCCCAAATAAAATAAATAAATAAAATACACATGTAAAGCATAGATTAAATAAAAGAAAGACTGTACCATTTTCTCCTGGTTTCAGACGCCCACCGGGAAGTTTGCAAAATGTATTGCCAATTTGCAGAAGAAGTATATGAGGATGATTGTGTTCTTGGACCTGCAGATCTGATTTTCATACTCCAAAAAAAAAAAAGAAACATTCCATGTATGCTAATTGCTCCATTGAAAATGTAGCTGTTTTAGTTAATCCCAAAGGTTTGATTGATACTATAATAAAGTATAACCATATAGTTCGATATGTCATGAAGAAAAATAAGATTATGTCACTAGGGAAAGCAACTAGATCAAAACACAAAGTTTTATATTGTTTATAATTGACTAACGCATCTTTAAGTCAGAATGTACAGGCCAATAAAACCTTAAACTGGAAGTCTTCATCACACTAAAAGAACCCTTTACCTCTACAATATGGAAAACTCAACTAGCTTCAATCACTTTATATTGTAATTGATCATCTCATCTTCAACATCAGAGTTCAAACTATCGGAATGTACAGGTCGAGAAAACAACTTAAACTGACAGATTACAACACTCCAAGAAAATTTTTTACGCAATAGAATCCGGAGAACTCAAAATCTTTAACAAGCAGCAGTCAATTTACATATTACTATTAAAAATTGTATTTAGTTTTGCATATGAAATATGTTTGAATGTAGGATGGTGCTTTAATCAATACAGATTCTATCTTTGCGTGAATAAAAAACTCTCCAAACTAGTAGGACGTTGCTTTTGTGGTAACTTTCCAAGGAATTGAGAGTTTTTTATAGCTCAACATCTTGTACATCATTTGTATAAATCCATTTTCAATTGCTGATTAGAACAAAAACAACTCACCAACAAGATGGCTTCAACGCTCACCCTCATGCCCTCTTTCATATAACTGCAGTTCAGTATAAAGGGCAACAAAATCAAATCAATGAAGCTTTCTCCTTTTACACGACTAATGTTTGAAAAATTATAAACGAATTCAAAGCTTTTCTAGGGTTCCATAAAGGTCGGAAGCCTCAAAATTAGAAATATCGTTAATAATTTTAAAGAAACTTACTTGACTTTCATCCGAGCAAGCCGATCAGCCACAGATGTGTCCTTCTCCATCTTTGGCTCTTTCGTTCCGAAGGTGTAGCTCGACAGTGGGTACGTATTCACTATCGACGAAGTCACCATTTCTCGCTCTCTCTCTCTCCTGCTTCCTCTCTCTTTCTTGAATGACCTACCGTATGGCTAAAGAGACGACCCAGACAGCGTTGATCAGTGCAGAGGTTTAAAGCAGAGATGACAAATCAGCGGTCGGCCAGCCGGCCTACCTAAAGTAGCAGGCTCAGCTGGTTGAAATTTTAGTTCAAGAGCTGATTTGGGTTAAAAATATTTTTAGTTCGATTTGTCATACTCAGCTCGTTTAATTCACTAAACTCGGTGAGCTAAATTTTTTCAGGCTCGATGAAGCTCATGACTCGTTTGTCATCTTAATTGAAAATGATTAACAATTAGATATGTAACAAATTAATTGATATATTTATAATTTGTAATGATACAACTGTCAAATATTTGTAATGATAGACATGGAATACTTCATAAATCTCCTAACTTGCGCTTGGATTTCCACTTATGTTTTATCATGAAGATCTCAATAAGATATTGAAAGTTGATTTGATTTTTTTGATGAGTTGGTTGTTTGTTTCTCAGTGATCATCTACAAAATAAACACTAGAAATGTGGTTGAAAAATCTCCATTGTTTATGATGTGTTGAGGGATTCTCGCAACACATCATCTTGTGTATATGTAAGGAGCCGAGCCAGTTCAAGTGGTACCAATGATGGAAAATTCTTGGTCATAAGCTCTGGAGGCCATGGTTCAAATCACTATGAATTCATGAAATTCCTACCTTATAAATGGAGAAGGTCATAAGTTTAGACCAGACCGATAGTGGTACGTTCGCGGGCCAAATCCTTACACACATTGCTCTTGTTTTTCTTTTGTTGTGAATGTCGCAAGTATTTGAAAATTACGAATAAACCAAGTAATAAACCCATAAGCCTAATAAGTTGTAAAGTCGAACTCTATCAACATGACATAGTACTTGACACAGTGAAAGTGGTAACCATGGCATGCCAAACAAATTTATGGTCCAATGCACAATATATTTATTTAGTAAAACACTTTACACAATTGACATTCTATGTATTTACGATCTCTATCCCCAATATATGTGGCCATCACACAATTATAAATTTTGTGAGTTGTTCTTGTTGGGAATTATGTATCCAAACAAGCAAATGTAATAGAACAGTTATATTATAGTGTTTAAACATGTCCCAACCATGTGGCAAAAAGTGACAAATTTTCAAAATGGTTCAAAATCGTACGTTGCACAACTGTTTTGGTACTAATACCCTTGGTCGGGACATTACTCATAGTTTGTCATAATTGCGATGAATGGTGGGCATTATCCACAGTTTCTATCTTAAATGCAAGAAGAGTTGTGCAATATATGTATCAAAGGCAAATATACGTTATCGTAACAAATAATGATTAAGCTTCAGTGTCAAACCCACAGAGAAAAATTTATGAAAGTTTTCTATAAAACCAACTAAAATCTCTTCGTACAAAGTAAATGAATATCTGAATGTGTAAGCGATGAGAATAAGAAATAAAACAATTCATAATTAAAGTGACACAAAGTAATATATATGATAAAATTCTAGGTGAATGATGATTGAGAATCAATTTTTCACTCTTTAAAATTTTTCAGTTTGTGTCACGGTAAATAATTTTATAATATAATAATCAGTCGATCAACTATGCTATATTTTTTATCATATATCTACACAAAGATTTAATAAAAGATAAAGATAAGTTATAATAAAATTGTGTGATAGAAATCCATATGTTTATAGTAAATATACATCTAACAGATCGTCGACTAAAGTAGTTGTCTTTACAGGTCCGATAGATCCTCCGACTGAGGCAGTCGTCTTTAAAAGGTGGGGGAATGATGTAAATCACACATCGATTCCAGAGGGTCGCATGTGCTAGTATATATATTGGGTCCAAAACTCCACTCTTGAACGTGCTTTTGTGGAGTTAAGGGTTTCTCATATCAGTTAGTATCAAAACCACCACTCTATTGTTCCCCGGTGTTGCTTGGGAATTCGGCAAATCTCCGACCGATTCGGTCGGGTCTTAAGGGGGTGGGGATGATACGTTCTATATCAGATGTGGAGTGTCTTCTGAAACAGGATATAAGGCCAGAGTCAAACTTACACTATTGAGCAAGCTTTTGAGAGTAGTTAGCGTTCGATCCTCATCAACTTCACAAACTAATTCCTTAACTTTCAAAGAAACTTCTTTCTCAAGCGTTAAACATCCAAGTAGATTTTCTTAATCTTTTAGTAACTTACCAAAAAAATTTATTTTCTACTCTTATGAGCAAAAATAAAATAAATTAGTAGAATGTACTCCAAATAATCTGCAAAATATAAAAAAGTTGATTAATTTTTTAAAATATTTATTTAAACTCAGAATTCTGCTTTGCTATATAAAAAATTTACTATTTTCTATAAAAAAAAACAACTAAAATCAATAATTTTTAACGACCAAAATTCATACAAAATATTAGTATAATAACTCTAAAATACAGGGTTATCATCATT